>BDMV01000003.1:18630910-19047288 GCA_008326285.1 Oryza officinalis | reverse complement strand
TGAGGAACAGGACAGAATTGCCACTCTTGCCAGGCTAGAGGAGCAGTCCGACAGGCTAGTAGTAGCAGCTCTCCTGTTTCCGTTATCCAGCCCATTGCCCACCCAACCACCACTCTCCCTCCCTCCCCCCAAGAATTTATAAACTCCGGTCTATATAAGCAGCCGCAGGAGCGCACCACATAGCTCGCTCTCGCTCGCCTCCCCCCTCGCATATCACCACGCACGAACGCACGTCGCCGCTAGCGGGTCGGCTCAGCTCGGCGCGCGGCGTGGTGTCGTTGAGGTGGTCGGTAGAGATGACGATGATGGGCGGGCAGCCGCAGCAGACACCGCCGCCGCAGGTGGTGCAGGTGCAGCAGCCGGTGGCGGCGTTCGGTGACACGACGCTGACCAAGGTGTTCGTGGGCGGGCTTGCGTGGGAGACGCACAAGGACACGCTCCGCGAGCACTTCGAGCGCTTCGGCGACATCCTCGAGGCCGTCATCATCTCCGACAAGCTCACCGGCCGCTCCAAGGGCTACGGATTCGTCAGTTCACTACTCCACTCTCCTCCCTAGCAGCTAGCTGCTTACCTCGTCTCTCGTGTTCATGTCGCGACGTACGCGAGGGATGCATGGCGTTGTTCGGTTTTCTGACGCGTTGTGGCTGCAGGTGACGTTCAAGGAGGCGGACGCCGCGAAGAAGGCGTGCGAGGACGCCACACCGGTCATCAACGGCCGCCGCGCCAACTGCAACCTCGCGTCCCTCGGCGCCAAGCCGCGGGCCCAGCCGCCGCACCTCCTCCGCCCCTCGCCGCCGGCCACCCCGGGGCCGCACGCCCCCGCGCTTCCCTCCCCTCACCACCACCAGCCCGCACCAGGTACGCACCGGTGCAGTTTTTAACCACGCTAGTTACAGCTGTTTGTTAATTAACGTGCGTCGACGGTCGTACTGACGAGTGAGATCACATGCCTTTGGCGAGCAGCCATCGCGGTGGGGTCCAGGGGCGTGTCGCCGGTGCCGTGGTACTACCACCCCTCGACGACGCCGCCGCCGCCGCCGGCGGCCGCGCACTACGCCGCTCATGGCGGCCACCACCAGCAGTACCACGGCGTTCTCCCCTTCTACCCGGCCACCACCACCTACGGGTACGTGCTCCTCCCCTTCTAACTCGATCTCGATCTCTTCGCGCGCACAACCTTTCGAACCCAAACGGCTCCAAAAAAGAACAAACCGGACGAGAATTTGCGCCGCCATGGCGCGACGTTTCGGACGGGCGGCGCGCGTGAATTCGTGAATTCTCCTCTCTCTCTCTCTCTCTCTCTCTCTCCCCGCGCGCGCGTACGAGGATCCGTGTCCGGTGCGCGCCCGGGCGCGAGGAGGGGGGGGGGGGGGGGGGGGACCGGTGCATGGGGTGGGGCACATGCGAGGCAGTGGCTGGGGGGGCACGCGACGCGACAAGGAGCGCGCAGGCACAGGCTGGACATGGACCGGACCGAGCCCCCGGCCAGCTACCTCGTCGTGCTCTCACGTGCCCACGTGCCGGCCTGCACGGGATGCAGGGAAAGAACGCAAAAGAACAGGGGAGGGCAAAAAAAAAATTTAACGGCTGCGCACGCAGTTAAAGCAGCGCCCATAGTTGTCAATTGATTGCGCGATCTGACTTTCATTGCCTTATTATTATATCAAGTGTTACCCTAGCGATAATTCGTTGTACTGATTGATTGGTTTGGCTCGATCAGGTACTCACCGAACTACGTCGCTGACCTGAGCTACAACGCGGTAAGCCTTCTGATCTCCCCAATTCTCCTCTCCCTGATGCACCAAACGTCCAAAATGTTGCATTGCAACCACGGTTTCATGAACGGAGAATAATTAGTGGCTGTGTGTGTTTTTTGCTTTGTGACGCGGGAGCAGAAGCTAGGCCAGGCGGCAGCGGCGCATGGCACGAACGGGGCCTACCTGCAGGGGCACTTCTCGTACCCGGCGGCGGCGCAGGGAGGCATGCTCGCGGCGAACGGGATGATGCCCGTGTACCCGTACTACCAGTACCACTACCATGGCGCGCAGGGGCTGGGCGTCCCCGCTGCCCACTTCTTCCCGCCGGTCTCCGCCGCAGCCGTCGCCACCGTGCCCGCCATCATCTCCAAGCCCACCGTCATGGCCCCTCCCAAAGGTAAAAAGTGCTACTGACGAGCACTACAAGTTCTTAATTCCGTGGACACACTCCTGTTTAGGAACATTGCGATGAACAATTGCACTCGAGGATCAATGTAGCTGCATTTTCAGTCAGTAGTTGCATTGCAAAGGAAGGAGTTAAACCCGTTAGGCCGTTACCTATGTCGACAAACTTTTCTGAATCTGAACTTGAACTTCAATCAAAGAGAGACAGCCACGAAGATAGTACTAATCACTTTAACTACCATCAGTAGTACAACTTTTGCATGTGCACTGTCTTTTGCTGCCCAAAGCTTGCAGATCTCCAGCTAGACACACATGATGTAACCCGTTTGCAAGATCTACCGAGTTCACCGATCTAACTCTGCTGCCTGCATGTTTGTGATGTACGTGTACTGCAGTGGAGCAGGTGACGGGATGCAGTTGAAGGGCACGGCGACAGTGCGAGGAATTAAGAGGAGGCCAAAGGTGCTCTGGCGATTAACAAGCTGCACATGAAGGGTTCGTCCGGTTGTCGGACTAGGCTGCCTATTCGATTCGTTTAATTCGCTCTAACTCGTGCACCCATGGGGGCGCACGCCCATCAAAAATCTGTAACAAGAAAGATTCAATTCGTCTCTCGTTTACCAGCGTATTTTTCAATGGTAAACCCCTTCTTTTCCAAGTGTCTGTAGTCCAATCGCTGCAGGGGACAGTGAACCTGAATAAATCGTCATAATCTCTCGTCATATATTCTCTGAAAATTCTGGCTGAAACCATATGATGAATCTGATGAAATAAGTTATTCCTACTACAGTATCACTCGGTATGACTCTTGTTTGGTTCATACTTCGACCAGGACCAGCTCTGCGTACTATTATGCCCTTTGTTTTACTGCAGTAGTAACTAAGGTTTTTCTTTAGATGAAAAAAGAAGTTTGGTGCACATATGTGAGCTCAATTATCGGTTCCCACGTTGCGGTTCTTTTTACGGACTAAATTATCAGTTCTATACTGCTAAACTGTCCATTCAGCTCGCTACTTCAGTGCCTATCGCCAGCTTTTGATGGAACACGTTAGAGCTTTCTGAATTGTAGGAGTGAAAAAATAAAAAAATAAAAAAATATAGGATTATGATAAAAATATAAGGGTAAAACAGATAATTACAAAAAAAATACAGAAATGATCGTTTGATTGAATCACAAGAAAAACACAGGAATCGGATAAGAGAGATAGCCTTAAAAGAAATTTTTTTCAAGAGGTTAGATCTTTTGCTAAATTTTTCTTCAAAACCTACATACAATAAATCATTTCATAGGAATTTTATAGGATTTGAAAAACTTCAATCCTTTGAATCAAAAACCAAATAGAAAATTTTTCTACAGGAGTTCAATTCTTTGAAATTCTTCCGTTCAAAGGGGCAGACGCTGGAAATCACGCGTCATCCAATTACTCCTGTCTAATTGGCGAAATCTTGATTTATCAACAGTTCAACACTTCGCCTACTTGCAGAGAACGTCGTGTACCTCAATCCACAAGAACATAAATATGATAGCGCTAAGGCTGTGTTCTTTTTTCATCTTTCTCAACTTACCTATCTCGTTTTCCATGCTTACGCTTCTCAAAATGCTAAACGATGTGTTTTTTGTAAAAAAAATTCTATACGAAAGTTGCTTAAAAAAATTATATTAATTTATTTTTTAAAAACAATAAATTAATATTTAATTAATCATGTGTTAATGAGTTACTCCGTTTTACACGCCATTAGTTACCAACATCCAATGCCGAACGCAGCCTGAAAGCTGAAGCGACCAAACTCTCGTTCTCTTCTGCAATTTGACGTGCATTTAGCCGCTATCGTACGTAGTTACCAATACAGTAGACACAGAAATTTCATTAGCTTACCTTACCTTATCAGCATTTTGTAAAGCTGGCCTACTCTTCGACGATAATCACATGTTCGAGAGGATGACACTACGTGTTCACGCTATATATAACATTGACCATCAATAACTACCCCTCTGGTGTAATCTTAGGTTCCCATTTAAATTTACTTTTATGTAGACTATATTTCATAAGGTAAGGTAAACTACAATAGAGCAGAACAGCATCAGTGTAACACCAACAGTTCACTGTGGGATTAAATTCACTGTCATAATATATTAGGGGGTTCTGGAGCAAAGTTTGGTACAGGCAATCTTCAGAGAAAAAACAAAATGGGAGAACATGATCTTACAATAACCGATGAATGGCACAAACAATTTCCACGAACTAAACGTATTAACCAATGTTGGCAGCGTGAGCCACAGTTCTCTCTAAACACAAAAAAATATATTCTATTGATCATTTCCATTAGCAAAACAAAATGGCTCCCAGATTCCACGGGCAAACTACATGTATTATTGGACTTCTATCCTTGCTATCCAATCAGGCTCCATACAGCGCAGGATTTGTTGCAATTGTTCCCCGATGTAGTTCCCCGTCATATATTAGCCCTGGGCATCCACCGGAATGAGAAAGGACAGCCATATTTACGGCATTCTAAAATATTCAGGGCTTGTTGCGCTTTTTGGATTCACTGTAAAGAATAACGCCTATAACTGTAAGAGTGTAACCGAGCATTCCGGTTACAGATACGGGATTCCTGAATATTAGAATTGAGACAACAACCGCCACAGCACCTTTCGCGTTACCAAGGACCTGGAAACAACAGCGGATGTTAAAATTTAGATACTCAAATTTACAATTGTCAGTCTGCTACAGTTAGATGATCATAAATGAACCAAGGATCTACTAATAACTACTTGAACAAATTAGTGTTGTGTTTCTGCAAGTGGTCACAAATCATAACAAATCATGTTTTGTGCATAAAAATATGAATAGTAGCACAGAAGATACAATGATTTTCATTGTGTACGAGTCGACCTTCAAGGCACCAAGGAGGCAGAGTCGCAGAGAAGTGTAAAGCAGAGCAGAGATGGTGAGTAAAGTAGACCAGGGACTGGGAGGCAGAGCAGATTGGAGGCAGCTCTATAGCAGAGTCGAGCAGACTGGGGAAGAAGGCATATATGCCTACTCAGAGCTGGAGCTTGGCCAGGCACAAGACATGGAACCCTGAGACTTAGATTGATTGGCGCCTCAGAGGGAGCATGGTAGAGGCTTGGATAGTGGCAGGCAGATGAGCAAAGCTCAGCATTGCAAGGTATGCCTCTGTGTTGTCCTCCCTGGACAGCCTGGATGCCAACGCTTAGCCTAGAGCCCTAGACAGTGCCGTAACAACAATGCTAGATAGTCAACATTATCCATAGTATTATCAAATAGGGCAATAGTTGTTCACTGGGTCATTTAAGTTGCATTCTCCTTTTGTATTATCAAATGGGCATCAGTCCTCCACAAGATTGTCAATAATAGCAGTGCAACAGACAATCTTCTTGATAGATAACTTGAACAATGTGTCAAGCTGAGTAATCTGCTTCTCATTGACTACTAAAATGGCACTTATTTACTCAACTGAGCAGTGGGACAAATAGGACCACCCAATAGTCAATGAGTGACAAAAATATGCTAGCAATCTTAAGGTAACCCAATGGAATTACATAAGTTTTAAAAGAGAGAACCCAGTTAAGCATTTTTAGTTAAAATCAGTGGATGCAGTAAACATATTTCAGCTCAGTAGCTAACTGTGGTCGATAAGTTCAAAACACTAGTAACTTTGATTTGATGCCATTCCCTGGGCCACCTCAAAATTCTACAGTGAAACCTATAGAAGCTAAATTTGTTACAGTGGAATGCGAATAATGCTGTGTTATGTATTCCCATTCTAAAATCATGTAAGGAAGTGGGTGGGTACACTGCACCAACATGTCAGCAACAAATGTGAAATCTAAAACAATTTCTTGAACACTGCTATTTTGTACTCCAATAACAAGAGATGAATTAAAGAGTGAGATTTATGCCATACCTGTAGAGTCAATGCACTAGTATGCTTAGTCACCAAGAAATTGGTCAAATTGACAAAATATGCCAAGCAGGAATTGAACAACAGCAACCAAACAATCGTGGTATCCTTTCTGGCCAGTTCTATTGTAATGCCAACAACGTTATCCTCCATGAAGATGGTAGCAGGGAGCAAGAGAATAACAGCAATTGGAGCCATGTACAAAAGCAAATTCATAGAATTAAGCTTCTCCCTGCAAAATGGCAGAATATGCAGTGTCAAATTTACCCAAAAAAAAAACCCTCAAAATCTGCTCATTGCTCAACAGGAATATCACTTTATTCATGAAAGCAATAGTTTGAATCCAGACCATGCATATGAGATATGATCTGTACATAAAAGGAAAAGAAAAGAGGATTACCCCTCGGATGAAAGGAGGATTCCTTGCAACACCGTCTTCAATGCCCTTGCAGCAGTGGCCCCAATGCACATGATGAATCCAAACAGATGAAAGCTAGGCTCTCCCTGCAAGTTCAGTTTACATGATCCATATCAGTTGATGACAGAAGCATGTATACCCTTAAGCAGATAATTAAACGAGAAGGCACGCATAACTTCCCCACAATTCTATTGGGTGCAATGCTGCTAGCCAACCCACAAATTTTGTAGCCTAGTATGCTGTATTTATTTAATTTAAAAGCAGTAGGCATCGGTGCATCACACAATTGTGCAGCTAAACTTTTATTCGTAATACAACTCGTATTTGTGATAAAAGTTTTGTTGTATTTGTTATACATCTATAACAACTCTAATTAATATATGACTTCATGATGTAGGGCCGTCAAAATAAGTGATCTTTTTTTCTCTCTCTCAATTAATGATATAGGATTCTCTCATCTTCTTAGATTAAGCACAACATGCAAATATGCCACATCATCATCTATTAGCAATTATTACATCTTAATCATCATGCAAACATGCTATATCATCTATATTTTATTATATTATAAAGCTTTAAATGCAAGCATGTTAAATCATCATCCCACATAATTTACATAATATTTCAACATATAAATCTCCATCATTTTCTACAATATCCTATATACTTCATCCCCACTAAGTTAATGTTTTCCATCTTCTCTCATTAAACCACATCACCTCAATTGTTTCTAGCCTTTAGATGATTAATCTATAGTCCAAATTATTTTCCTCATTTTTTTCTCTCATGAAGACACATCCCCTTACTTTTAATTTTGGATTATCATTCTATATACTATTTAAATTATCATAAACCACATCAACTTAAGTGGTTTATAGCCTTTTCCAATGATTGATAAAAAATACATATTCTATAAGCTTACGCCGTCTAGCTATATTATATGTTATTTTTACTATTATCATACTAAACTCCCGCAGCAGCGCGCGGGGTTTCATCTAGTTTTAATATTATTAGTGCCTAGAAGCACAACGATTGTTTCTTATCAGCTGACAGCACAGTACCTATTGCATGGAATTCAACTTAAAAGTGTCACAATTAACATCACAAGGTTCAAGAACATGCTGAGAATTCTTTATGTCAATATAAAGTAATATCATGAGAAACCACGTATCAGTTTCATGCCAATCAAAACGGATGTTATTTCCATCACCGACATTGAAATATCACGATATACCTCCCAAATCCCGATGATCGCAACTCAACC
This sequence comes from Oryza officinalis, assembly GCA_008326285.1. Taxonomy (NCBI): domain Eukaryota; kingdom Viridiplantae; phylum Streptophyta; class Magnoliopsida; order Poales; family Poaceae; genus Oryza; species Oryza officinalis. The sequence continues at coordinate 19,039,513 of BDMV01000003.1, read as the reverse complement.
AATACGGTTGGTTAAAAACTAATAAATTTTTTCTACTACTACAGAACAAAAAACAATGGCTTGCACGTCCACAACTTCACTAGTGAAGTTTTATGGTAGAACAAGTCTACCTCCAGAGGAACCTAATCTCCCTCAATGATTATGTCCTGTGGGTTATCACCAAGCAAAAAATTATCTGGAAATTGCTCCAGCCAATAAAACAAGGATACTGAAAAGAGCTGTATGAGCTACCACTACAAACCGGTGGGGGAGAAAAATCTAACTATTTGTCAAAAGAGCAATTTTCTCAAATTGGTGGGTGTACTTGTGTCAGGAATTTAGCAAATACTAATGAATCAGTCCCAAAATCATAACCCACAAATTTCCAACATCCTAGTAGTGGAAAAGGAACCACCAGCACTTCAGATCATCTCAAGCTAGCCATGTACGTAATACAGCGATTCCAATAAGGCGCAATAACAGATCCTCCTGTTCGTTAGCCCTCTTATCAGCTGCTAGATCTCACGAAAGCTGAGCCACCCATCATCATCCAGCCATGGCCGGATTCCCCCTCAGATCCAGCAGCAGCGGCACCAGATCTACCAAAACGGGATAGGGATAGGTAGGCAGAGCAACAACTCACTCCGCTGGCGATCATGACGCCGGTGACGACGGGGACGAGGGTGAGGTAGGTGACCCAGGACTCCCTCTTGACGGTCATGATGTATGCGAAGACGGCGGTGAAGAAGGGGGTGGTGGCGCCGACGGCCTGGTTGAAGGAGACGGGGAGGTAGCGGAGCGAGACGTTGCCGGAGACGACGGAGCCGCAGAAGACGAGGCTGAGGGCGGCGATCTTGGCGAGCTGGACGCGGGAGCGGACGAGCTGCATGGGGACGACGCGGAGCCAGGCGATGGCGGCGTAGGAGAGGAGCGCGCAGGCGGACATGTGGCACATGGTGAGGAAGATTGGGTACTTGAAGCCGTAGTTGCTGAGGAGGTACTTGTTGAGGAGGAGCACGCCGATGTTGGAGGAGTACCAGGCGGTGACCAGGCCCACGGTGAAGAAGCGGCCGTTCGGCAGGCCGGCCGCGCCGCCCGGCGACGGCGCGGCGCCGCCCTTGGCCGTCATCGCCGCCTCGGGGGGTGGATCTGGGGAGGAGGGAGGGTTGAATTGGTTGTGGTAGGTCGGGGTCGCGGGCTTCCTTTCCTTTCCTTCCTCCGGGGCGGAGCCGTGTGCGTGAGCCTGTGTTTATGGGGATGGAGGTGACGAGGGAGGAGACGCGCCTCCTGTCGGTGACTCGGTGGATGGACGGAGAACGGTGGCGAGGAGGCGAGCGAGATTTCTTTCTCGCTTCCTTTTTGCTTTATATATATAATTAAGGTTTTTTAAGGCTGATTTTGGTTTAGGTTTATTTATTATTGCCTGGTAGTAGGCATTAGAGTAGATAATGTACTAGTAGGAGTAATTTTTCAATGCGGCTATTTAGATTAGACATAGTCATGCATATGAAAAAGATCCTTTAACTTACTTCTCTTTTAAGTCACTAGCACGTGGGTCTATCAAATAGAAAGTCCACATATCAATTACCCATATCAGAGAAAAGTATGATGTTAGAGAATCTTAATCCCATGCGTTTATATACCTTTTCATCCTAATTCCTAAATGTACATTGTTTGATCCTTTTTATGACATAGTACCTTGATGGCATATCTGCCAACGTGGCCAACCAAATGACACCATTTCTGTGGACAGCTGCGTTTGAGCCAGCTACAAACTTGGATAAAAGATAAAGATTATCATGAAATATTTTTCAAACTGTTAAATGGTGTGTTTCATGTAAAAATTTTCTATATGAAAGTTGTTCTAAAATATCAGATAAATCCATTTTTTAAGTTTATAATAATTAAAATTTAATTAATCGCATGTTAATATCACCTCGTTTTACGTGAAACACTTTATCTTCATCTTTATCTTTTATTTTCAGGACTTTCAAACACCACCTGAACGGAAGGCTATATTCTTTTCGGCTACTTTTGTCACATATTATTTTTTCCACGTCTCTAACAATATGTTTTATCAGGAAAAAAATATTTTTCTACCATTAAATCCCTTGTTCCAAACTATTCGTTAAGTTCGTTTATCAAAATATTTAATTTACATCTATAATTGTGTAAATGATCCATTATAATAATTCAGACAATAATTTATTTTAAACTGACGTAGACCAAGGTCGTAACATTTCATAATAATATGCTATCTGTTTTTTTAATGTATGACGTCGTTAATTTTTGACGTGATGTTTAACCATTTGCTTTATTCAAAAAAATATATAAATATTATTTATTTTGGTGTAACTTGTTTTATTATCAAAGAAATTATAGTATTAACTTATATTTTTACATATGTATATTAAGTTTAATTTTTGAATAAAACAAATGGTCAAATGTTATGCGAAAAGTCAATGGTGTAAAAAAACGGAGGCAGTAGTAATGTTGTCATGGGATAAGTTTATATACTTGGATCTAAAATGAATCTAAAGTAAGATTCATCTTTATTAGTTATCTAAACTAAAAGGATTATTCTTTATAGCCGCTTATAGTTTTCTTACAAGGGTTATAAGTTGTATACCTATCTTTAAGCAATGTTATATCTTCATTTAGTTTTTCTTTTAAGCGAAAGTTTCGAGGACCAAAACCTAGCCTTTTTCCCCCTTAAACACATACGATCCGGTCGCAATCCAGTTTCTCCTTGCAAGCCCATTGTAATCGTAGCAAAGGTATGCCGCACGATAATACTACTATACTAGTGTGTTTGGTCGTACTGCACCACCACGGTATAGCTAGCCTCTCAGTGATCACTACCAATCCTACTGCCGGTACTGGATCAACAGGTCAGAAGTTTGGCCGCAAAACCCAGTTGGTGATGACCTTATTATTTCGGCAGCAGAGCATGACAAAAACACCAAAACCCCCCAAGTCCCCAACCTAAACTTCGCCATGGTGGACGTGCGCCCGCGGCAAAAGCGATCGAGTGATTGCCTGCCTAATTCGTGGCCCCTGCGGTGCAGACTCGGTCGCTTGCTCCACCGATGGAGCAAATTGCCACCCCGATAGCGATGGCGAGCACACACTACCTGGTTGTGGCGGCGAAGCGGTCGCCGCGTGCCCCGTTTGCGTTTGGTAGAGCGCGTGAGCGAGCCGCTTCCAGCACAGACGAAGCCCAGTGGTCTCGTGTTAACGTTATCAAACAGCGACGTGTCCCGGATATTTGTGCTTCGTTGTAGTAGTTGCTAGTAGTAGCAGTCACCTGTAATTTCTGCGTTGGCGCGGTCGTCACCAGCGACATACTCTCCGTACCAAACTACGAAATGTACAGCTGAACTGTAGATGACTAGATGAGCAGGGGAGCCAGGAAAAGGAAGAGAAAACTGGTCTCGAGATCGGTTCGCTTTTTGCCAGCAGAAAAGTGGCGAGTCCCGCAGGCGAAAAGCAGGTGAGATTGGCATATTCCGGATGCTCCCCGTTTGGGAGGGAATCGCTTCTCTTCCTCGTGACATCGTCCCCATAGGGCCATACTCCCATGGCGCGGCTGATGATAAGACGGTTTTTGTAGTGTACAAATGGAATCATGGAATCGGCTTGACTAAACCGCAGTAGCGCAAAGGAAGAAGAAAAAGGTGCAGGCTCTGCAGTACGGTGTACGATTCTCAGAAATGAAGGCGATCGCAGAAACTGCACGCGAATGGGCTGCATCGGTCGACGGCGAGGGAGACCATTTCACGCGATCCGAACTCAAGTCACGTGTAAGTGTGTGATTAGTGGCGTTGAGATGAGCCAACGAACCATTGACCATGTTTTTTTGTTTCTTTTTTCTTTTTGCAAAATCGGCGAGAGAGTTTACAGAGAACAAGCAGGAAACGAGAGTTTACTGGAAACAAACAGAAAAAGAGAATCTCTCTACTATGTTAAAACATAATCGTTCTCATTCCCTTTCCACCCTATCCAACTAAAAAACTGCTCAAAAAAACCAATGAAAGAAACCAACTGAGAGAAAAAATATGAGAAGAAAAAAATTTCAACCACGTTCACCAGATCCCGTCCCAAGAGATAAATAAGGGAGTAGAGAAAAAAAACCACCTTCAGATCTCGTCCTTTTACAACACCATTTACCAGATCTTGTCCCATTGACTAGTGTTTATAAAAAGGATTACTCATTTTGAATATATGAAGCCTATAGTAATTCAGTATGGAATTGTTAATTTCCTACTCCATCTGTCCTATATTAAGTTTATTTTGCTCATGTATTTTGTTCCAAAATACTTTTTGTCTCAAAAAAAATTAAATCTTATGGTATGTCTAGATTCATTCATAAAATTTGATTTTTTTAATTGAGGGAGTAAGTTTATTTTTTAAAGTAATCATTATATCGGAGTTCATGAGAATAGAAAATACTTATATTGAAAGTAGACAAAGTAAAAAATAATTATATTAGAATTTAATAAAGTAAAGATATTTTTTTATTTTGTATTGGTATATGTGAGATGGATAAAAAGTGAACTTATTTTGGGGAAGGGAATATGAAATTTCAGGAGAACTACTCCGTTCCAAACAGGGCCGGTAGGGTTTAAGCCCTAGCAGTATAAAAATGACAAGTTGCTGGTGACAGTTATCAGTAGCATCTGATGGCATTGTAGCTCCGGAACTGCAAAGATCGCCTCTGAAAACATGCAACCATCAGGGAATTGGTCATTCCTGAGATATTTTTTGGCAACTTGGACGAAATAACAAAGATCCCAGTGCAGAATCGTGTTAGTCCGGAAGCACATGCCCTCGCAGCTGGAATGTTTCTTCCAGCGCAGCCAGAGAGAGAATATCACCTACTCACCACTTGTCCAGTCTTCACCCAGTATATTGATTAACAAACAATTGTATACAGTCAAACAACTCAGCAATTAACCAAGTAGGTTACTACAAAAATGCAAATCGTTGACCTGCCAATCTGAAGTAAAATGTAACAAAGGACTGCAAATTTTCTGCCTTAGGCAGAAAGTTTGGCTTAGGTTTGGCCAGACCAATACAAACTGAACCCCCACATTTGTCCTTCCAATACCGCCATAAGAATCTCAAAGAGACACAGCAAATAATTTTTAGGTACTGTGCCATGTTGGCACGAGGGAAACATGATTGAACTATCTGCTAAGAGCTCACCACTATGAGTCTATGAACACATACAGGACAAGAAAATACAACAGTTGGGTGGCAAGCCGACTGAAGGGTTTGACCAGCGCATCCCCTGGGAACGAGCGAAATTGTTCTACACCACTACCTATAACCACCAGCACCTACCAAACATTCAACCCTTTGAGCTCTACCCCTGTTGAACATGATTGCTTAGAAGAACATAAGTTACAACATAAGGACTATAGGGCATGGATGGTGGTAAGTATATCACTATAAAGCTCTGAGTAAAACGTAAAACCCCACTATTTTGTTCTTTTCCATCTTATAACCAAGTCACATGCAGCTTCCTTGCCGATCATACATGGATATGCTTTATTGCTCTTCAAATTAGCATCAGTCTAGAAATTATTGATGACTTCCCAACTGGCTATGAAATTGACAGCCCACGCTCAATCCATCCCTGGTAATCCTGCATTACAGACATATCAAAATCAGTTCCCTCAAGAAACAATGTCAGCTTATTTAAGAATTATGACTAGCGAATTTTCCACGGAGCTAGATTCTAAAAGTCGAATTGGATTTGATACTCAAATCTTAGCTCCTGTTTCCATAGATACAATTATTTTGTATACATAGATTTAAAAGAAGAATTGTATTTATAATGGAAAATTAGATGCATGACATCACATCTTTGAATGCCCACAAGTTGCCACTAAAAAATAGTGCTGGACGAAAAGCTCGTGGCTCATTAGCTTGCTCGGCTTGTGTCTGGCTCGGCTCGTTTAGATTTGTTAACGAGCTGAGACATGGTTTTAGCTCGTTAGCTATAACGAGCCAGCTCGAGAGCCAAACGAGCCCAGCCCAGCAGTTGACAGCCTAATCTCAAAAGCCCAAGTGCAAAGCTCGACAAGGAAAAAGCCAGCCAAAAGCCCAAGAACGTACGTACAAGCCAAAAGCAACCCTAGATGGATAGATCCAAGCAACCCTAGATGGATAGATCCCCTTTTCCCCTGTACTGTATGTACGTACACCGTCATCCCCATTCCCCCCCCTCTCTCTCTCTCTCTCTCATGCCATCAGCAGGGCAGCGCCACCCCAGCCTGCCACCGGCCGCGCTACCCATAGCCCATCGGCCGTCGCCGGTTCGGCCACCCCACTCCACGCCTGACGCCACTGCCTCGCCATCCCCTCATCCAGCTGCCGCTCTGCTCGGTAATGGAGCAAACACCGCCGCCGTTGTGAAGTTCTGAATCGAGGATTCGAGGAGTAGTAATCGCTGTCTCACCAGTGAGTCACTAATGAAGCGTTGTTGCATTTCTCCATTTTCTTGTGTGGAATTCTGATGATGGACTTTTGGTTCATCAGTATGGGTGAACGAATGGATGATGGGTCATGTATTTGCTGTTTTGCTTGCCCGGACATATGGATTATGGTCTTTTGGTTGATTTGGTTACTCGATTCAAATTGCAATCTGTCTGGATGCATTTGTTGATGTGCCAGCTCGCGAGCTAAACGAGCTGGCTCGAGCTTCCAGCCAAGCCGAGCTAGCTCGTTATCCTAACGAGCCAGACCGAGCTGAGCCAGCTCGATATCCTTTTTTAATGGTCATCCAACCATCATGAGTTCATGACATCTATTAGTATCCTTTCTTGCATATTCCTCCCTATAAATAGAATACCGGAACACTCCTGAATTTGTTGGATACTGCCTCCAAAATCCAAACTTAGTATCTATCCACCAAAGTAAATGGTAATGCAAATGGACAACATCGTCCAAGATTATAGACATCAACACACTGGTCATAACACTTATTTGGTAATAAAACTTTAAACTCGACTCAAATTTGAGAATTCCAGTTCCTCTCTTGTTTAATCTATGACATGTTTTTCTTTCTTCATGACATGCAAAATAAGAAGACTAATGATAACCACGTCTGACTTACCTTAGAATATTAGATTCCCTTAGTTAGCCTCTGCCTAGGAGTTCAAATAATCTAGACTCTACTCAGACCAAAGCAAGCCCATGGAGACAATCTGCTGTTAAATGTCTAGGTGCATTTTACCAGCAACTTGTCCTAAACAAACCCCATCCAAATAGGTCTGAAGTGTTGCATGTTTCCTACTACCTCTGTCCCAAAATATAAGGAGTTTTAGGGTTGGACACGGGTATTAAGAAAGTAGGTGGAATCAAATGTGGGAAGGTTGTGATTGGTTGAGAGGAGAATATAGGTGAAGAAGTCGCTATATTTTGGGACAAATTTTGAAAGCTAGAAGTTGTTATATTTTGGGACGGAAGGAGTGCCTTTTATGCTCGAATAAAAAGGGCTGGTCTTTTCTACAGTAAACAATCCGGAGTAGATAGCAAAAGGCAGATATGCATAGTCATTACTTACTAGCATGTGATATGCAGAAGGTGCTTGCTATTTAAGCTTCGTTTACATCCGTAGGATAGCTTCCAAGGACTCTTAAAAAGGTTGCAAACTCCTGTAAATAAAACAACATGAGTCACACTGTTTGCTTGACACAAGGTCATACTAATGAAGAAATTGCACCTTCAAATTTCCAAGAGCATTCTGAGTTTTTGGATCAGCCATTGATGCCTCAAGGTCCATATAGAAGAGGTAGTCAAACTGCCTGGTTCAAACCAGGATCAAAAGGGTTAAGAAGATATAAACAACACAAAGCAGTTCTCAGTTTTTTCTTAGGTCTGGAAAAAAAAACTTAAGGAAACCAAAATGACAAATATAGCAATCATTGGGTTGTTATCTAACTTTGACGGTGTGGAAAAGCTGTCGTCAGCTATACGAAGAGGCCTTTTCTTGTGTGGACGGCTTTCTATCTGCACAGGCATTCATCAAGCAAAACACACTGACAGTAAATTATCTCTAACACATGCTGCATGCAAGTTATAAAGAAAAGCTATCTGCCATACCTTGGTTAGGTTGATTTCCCTCAGTGCAAACACCCCAAGTGCCTTAAAGAGTTGCCCAGGTCCTTCTTCAAGTGAAAAGACTATGCTAGTCTGAAAATCAAATGACCATAGAAATCAAGCAGGCTAACTTCCCCTTTTGTGAGGGAATGGACAACTAGAAGGAGTATGGAAAAGAGTTTTCACTGTAATATGTACCTTGAATGGTTTATCGGTGCGAGGTATAATTGGTTCTCGAGCCAGCATCATAAAACGGGTAACATTATCTTTGTCATCCTAGGGGAATAAACAGGCTAATGTTGAGAAAGTAGTGGAACAATTTCTTCCAGATTAGGATGATCACAATACCTGAATATTTTCAGCAAGAACATTCAGTCCATAAAGTTCAGCCGCCAGCGAACTGGCAATGGCACCAGTATATTGGAGATTTTGTTCTGCTACAGTCTAGGAAAGAAGGATCATGTCATGATTAATGCTAGGGAATGCACTAAACGGATCCTTTAAATCTTATCCACAAAAAAATAAAACTCAAAATGATTGAGCTAGACAAATCAAAGTATAGGGGTAGATGAAGCACCATTGTACCTTTGCTGCACCAGCAGTATCATCAACAGCTTCTCTATGTTCAATTCCGAACTCTGTCAATGTGTGCTCGCATTGTGCAAGAGCCTGAGAATTAAAATAATATGTTTGCATCTTTAGTACACCAAAAAAAAGAAGAATATTTAGGCCATCGTGTGCAAGAGTTTGACCTGGGGATGGCTCATTGCACTTTTCAAGTTTTCAATCTTGACACCAGGATTGGCTAACAAGCAATGACGAACAGCAAGACGGACCTCTCCAACAATGTGCAATCTATGACGAAGTAAAAGGTCAAAGTTCCTATGTATGCTACCACCCAATGAATTCTCAAGTGGCAATACTGCCCTGTCAGCTAACCAGTTTTCAACAGCCTGTAAAAGCAATGAGGGCCATCAACGTACATTATGTCTATTTGCTTGTGTACAATAAAATTTGACTGCAAGTGATTTACAGTTGATAAATAAAAATATAAATATGATAGAAATTCTCACAAAAAATTAAAACAAGCCCTTCATTTGGTGGATCCAAAAGTTTAAAAGCCTAGATTGAATAGGTGCTTAGAAATAAACTAATTTTAACAAAAAGTCGATCTCTCAAATCCTGTCTAACATAGGGACAGAGATCTCAAGATCAATTTGTGCTAATAGAATATGAAATCAAGTACCTCAAATATGGACTTTATTTGTTTGTTTGCAAAACAGAACTAAAATAAAATGTCAAACTTGGCTGGGCAAATCAACTGATTAAATCAAATACACCACACAAGTAACATTTATGGAGCACATGATTCACAAATTTCAATTTACATAAGGTAAAAGGGAAACAAGAACACATAATTTTTATAACATCATTCTCAGTCTTTGATACATGCCTGTCCAAGTGTCCACCAAATACTATTTTTAGAAAAGAATATTTTGTTACACAACAACTTATTAATATCTGGTAATTATGGAAGGACACATGCCTATTTCCAGAACTTGACAAGCCAAGTAGCACTGAACACTGTCTAAAAAACTTTTATGGACAAACAAAGGATTGTTCCTTTGCATAACAATGTGATAAATAAACATAGTAATGTTATACATACTAAAAAATCTTTACTAAACTCTTACTAACAAAGATCTCAATGATGGATATAATTAGTGGGCAATTATGAAAAATCAAGATCTAATCACAATGTGCCACATCCGTTATCTAAGATGTTTGTAGACATTTTTTGTACGTGTATAATTTTCAATGCTGCATCTACATCATACATAAACAGCACACGAGGTGCAATGTTTTCCACTAAGATACCTTGAATGCAGTATCGAAGTGCTCGCAGGGCACAGTCTGGCAATTGGGGTACGCCTTCTTCGCTGCCGCCTCGCTGTACGCTCCAGGGCAACCCTGAGATATTCATCATCAAAACAGAATTCCTTTTAGATAAACAGACTACAGTCACCCACGCACAACCAGGCACGGCCGCACGGAGACTGATACGAAACGGGACTGCATAAAACACGCGCGTTTCGTCGAGCACCTGGTAGGCAACCTTGAGCCCCTCCCCGCTCACGCCCATCAGGTCAGCGCTGGTGAGAGGGCCTGGACACACAACACACCACAAATCAGCACGAAATGATTAACAGAACCCTCGAACCCAACACCCCGAAATCAACTTCGACAAACGGAAGACGCCGCCGCCGCCGCGTCGTCACTTACGAGGCAGCCAGTGGAGATCACGGGAGGCGGGGGCGGGGGAGTCCGGCACGGGCACGGGCGGACCCGCGAGGCCGTCGACGCCCGCGGGACCCACGCCGTTCACCACGTCCGGCCGCCGCGGCGACGTGGAAGAGATGGAGGCAGAACTGGCGTCGGAGGCGGTGGCGCAGCATTTGATGGAGGACGCGCGAGGGGCGCGTCGGGGCGACGAGGAGGAGGAGGGGCGGGTCCGGGNGCCGTGGAATCCATCGCCGCCGCGCGCGGCGCGCCGGCTCGTCGCGCAGCGCAGTGGGGAAGAGGAGCGGCGGTGTCGGCTCGGCGTGCGGTGCCGGTGTGTGTCACGCGTGTGGCGCCGCGACCGCGCCGGGCAAAGATTTTTTTTCTTTTTCTTTTTCTTCTTTTCCGCTGTTTCAGTGCAGGATTGCATCGGGGGGCTCACACAGCTCTCTCTTGTTGACGACTCGACGTGGCCAAAATTGAAGTGGTCATCGTGGAACCTTTACAACGATGGCAGGATGGAGTCATTTTCGTTTTTTCCACCTTAATAAAAGACCTTTTTATCCAACAAAAAAAAACTTCTAAGATCCCCTGTTTAACCCAGTGATGCTTACAGCCGTCGTTTACAAACTTTGCCCTTGACATAAAAAATGCACGTTCTGTTCGACTGGGACGAGTTCCAAAAGCGAAATTCTTTTCATCCTCGGAAAGTTGGAATAGACACGCCCCTAGGTTAATCAGTGAGGAATATTATCGTACCCCTGCGAAAACCAGGTAACTACACGGTCACCATGATGAACATTGACAAAAAAACTTATACCAAAAATCTTAATTTTGATTAACTTTTTTTACTTGATGAGGATACCAACCGTTGTAATTACTGTACCCATTCATAAGCCCGGTTACAGTACTGTATCCAATAATAACGAGGATGAAAACTTTGAAGGACCGCTTTTGAAGATCCGTTTTGGACCCCAACACAAGTGGCAAATATCGGTCGTAACATATTTTGAGACAACTCGTAAGAACTCGCTTGAATTAACTGTATTTCAAATTATAATTTGCTCCATAAACCATAAGAAAAAAAATCCTCTAGAGGCCACAATAAAAATACGGAGAGAACACATGATCTCGGCTCTTCTCCTTGGTGTGTCGTTCGCTCCTCATAGGTGTCACTGTTGTCTTGGCTCTGTTCAGATGCTTGGGTTGTGGCAGCTGCGCAACTACCCGGAACAGTGCCACAAGCACAAGGCGGTTGCAGGTTGTAGTAGTCGCAGGCGAAGGACCGGTTGCCGAACAAATCCATCGCCGCACCGCCATCTTCTATTGTAGATGCTGTTGTTAGGCATCGCCGTGTCCTCATCTGCCTTTGTCGAGAACCACTCTTGAACTCACATAGAACCACTACCTTCTCCACCCTACCGTCATCACTCGGTGTTGTCTCCTTTTGAGTTCGGAGTGCCAGCGTTGAGTTACGTTGTGTTTGTGCCTCCACTATTCGGTGATAGCTTGTGCCGGTTGCTTTTCTTCTGGTGTTATTACAAGTTTATAATTTTGCAAGCTTCGTGTTGATGATTATCATTTATCTTTCTTGATGTGAAATTTTTTCTCTTTCACATTTCCAATTTGTTGTTGTTTTTTTGGGACTGCTATACCACGAGGTCCCGTCTAGATGGGATGATACATGCAAGGTCAAGTGATAACTCCAAGGTATTAGGTGACACCTATTATGTGATACTTATGAGGTATCAAACTGATACCATTAGTATTGATCAATACTTGTTTGGCACCAGCGGTGAGTAAGAAAGCCAAATGGATATGAATGTTGTTGCCGGTGAGGAAGAAGAAAACCGAAACTTGTGCATCTCGTCGCTGATGGCAAAGATGAAGAGAGAGAAGAAGAGGGCAAAATATGCACCCTCGGCTAAGAAGAAGACCACTAGATCTCGTACATCGTAAAGAAGCAATATTGAAATTCGGAAGTCTGAGCCATCATGAGCGTGCCAAGCCTACTAGATTTTCGCCTTCCGCTCGTCGCCGGCGCGCCAAGCCCACCGGCTTCCGAGCGATGCAGACTGAGGCGAGCAACGCTTTGGGCGTTGTACAAACGGACCGTGCACAGCTACCGAAGCCGACCAAGGTCCGGCTCCTCTACCGCCGCCGCCATTGCCAATGTGTTGCTCGGTTTCTTCCACTGCACCGAGATTTGGAGGAGGCGGAGGAAGCAGGTTCCGATGAAGGAATGCAAGGGGAAACGGTTGCTAATGGGAACCAAAGAAACAGGGAGAGGATTGATGTTCCGATGGAGGAATGCAGGGGGAAACGGTTGCTAATGGAAACCAAAGAAACAGGGAGAGGATTGATACGAGCGTGCATGGGAAAGGATGGGACGGGATCCTGTTAAATAGCTTTCTCATTTTTTTTTCCAATTTGATTACTGTTATGAGCTTTGATGAACAGCGATGCCTCGATCTGCATCGAGTATTGGTTTATCTGTTTTTGTGTTTCTGATTGGGATTTGGATCTGACATGTCTATGTATTATAAAGTGTTCATGGTCACTCTTTGACGAGAAAGAAACCTTTCATTTCGGCAGCCCATGTTCTTTTTCTCCCCTCAAATGTTTCTTCTAGCAAACAGCTCGGTTTACGGCATTTCTCTTTCACCGGTATTTTTGGTAACCAAAGTTACAGGCGGTTTCATTTACTGCCGAAAAAAACCCTCGAAAAACCCAAGCAAGGCCCTAAAGCAGCATAGAATTTTTTTTATTTTTAGATTTTTTTCTTTTAATATTTACAGAAATATTATAGTGGCGAAAATATTTGCAGAAATAGACCCTGCCGGACGGCAAGATGACGTGGCACACGCGTGCGGGACTGCCGTTTAGTGTAGCTGTGAATTTTGCACGCGGCCCCCTTGCCGCCCTCCGTGCAAAATTCCCAGCTCCTCGGCCGGGGGGACTGCTATTTTGCAGGCGGCCCCCTTGCCGCTTTAGGAGAGGGCGGCAGGCCCCATCGCCTATAAAAGGCATGCCGCCCTGCTCTTCTTCCTCATTTCTCCTCTCACCTCTTCACATTAAAAAAAAGGGAGAAGGGGAGGAGAAGAGAAGAAGAGGCGAAGCCCTGTCGGTTTGAAACTCCGATTTCAGGTAATATTCCTAGATCATATACGTGACTAAATATATGATGTTAACTAGGGCTTTACTTGTATTTTTGTAGAACTTTGTTTGAATAAATGCACTATATAAACTAGGGTTTTAGTTGTGGTACTGTAGAACTGTGTATTGTTAGATATAGGTAACTTAGTAGATCTGTAGTATTTATAGTTATTAGGTTTGTAGTTTTAAATGTTGTTGAGTAGCATTACAATGGCATATATAAAAATTATGGTACGTTGCAAAGAAGATATTACGCTGTAGTCGTTTATTACGTAAAATAATGACCTAGTAATTTACTTTACAGATATGTCCAGTAAACTTATATTTCAACTATATCATGGTCAAGGAAACGTCCGTTACGAGCCGACTGAGGTAGATCTGTCAGAATTTATTGTAACAGCAAGGGGAATTGATAGACCAGCTGAGAGGAGTGTACCTTCTATAAAAAGATGGTTGATGAGGGGCTTGGGAGTTGATTCACAGACAAGTGGCATTACAATCTATGTTGTAGTAAAGTCGGGCAACAAAAGGTTTTTATTGGGAACTAATGCCAGTTCAAAACTCTCGGATGTGGAGATGGTATGTGGAGAATGCATTGCAACACGGGTGGCCTCTAGCTATGCTTCCGTATGTTCATCCGAAGGATTCAAGTGTGCAGATAAACATGGATGATGGCGAGGGGCCAAGTGCTGAAGAGAATGAGACTGGAGTGGATCAGGTCAACGCACCAGAGGAAGATGACGTAGTAGCTCCAATAGGCATGCAACCTAGTGGAGTGGCTGACCAGGGGGAGACTGTCGGTGCCATTGTGGACGAAATGGAAAGAGAGGATTGTGACAATGAGCGTGTAGAGGAAGATGATTCGTTAGATGACGACGAGAACAATATTAATCCAGCCGAATGGGCTAGTGATGATTTTTCTGGTCCGGTTATCTCTGAAGGGGAAAATGTGAGATGGGAGTACAAAGAGAATGAGGTTATTCAGGGAGCGAGGTATAGTAAAGGAGAAGACATGAAGAAGGCGGTGAAGCATTTTACGGTGTCACTTCATAGAGAGTTTTGGGTTGCCAAGTCTAACCGGTCACAATATGAAGTTAAGTGTGTTAAGGAAAAAGATGGGTGTCCCTGAAGAGTGCACGCTTATAAGGGAAAATGAAAGGATTACTGGACAGTGTCAGTCAATAATCCGACATATCGAAGAGAAATTCAAGTATACTATTAGCTATGCCAAGGCGTGGAGGGCCAAACAGAAAATAATAGATATGAGATTTGGAACTTATGAAGCCTCGTATGACAATTTGCCACGTCTGCTATCTGTTATCCAACAAAGAAACCCTGGGAGCTCTTGTGCACTCAAGACATTCCCTTCAATTGAACATCCTGGCAAGACTGTGCTGCAAAGAGTGTTCTTAGCTCTACATGCATGCAAGATGGCATTCGTGCACTGTCGTCTAGTTCTTTGCATTGATGGGACATTCTTGACCGGGAAGTACCGGGGCCAGATACTAACAACAATTGGGGTAGATGAGAACAATCAAGTATTGCCCTTAGCATTTGCTTTTGTTGAGAGTGAGAACACTGACAGTTGGTACTGGTTCCTCCATCTGGTTAAAAAAGAAGTTGTTGGTATGAGGCCCAATGTGTGCCTAATACATGACCAGCACGCCGGTATGCTTCGAGCGATAGAAGAGTTAAAATTTAAGAGTATGGATAGAGGATATCTGTTAACGCTAGATTTCGCAATCTATTCGGAGAAGAAAGAGAAAACCGATGCGGAGAAGAATGAGTGATTCGAGTCGGATCGGTTACGCTATCGGACCAAGCCGGGTATTGGACTAAGTTCTGTATCGGACTCAGCGGTGTATCGGACCAAGCGGAGTGCCAGCAGAGGGACTGTATCGGCCGATGTGTGTTCAATGCGGCCATCGGCCGATGGAAGCAGGAAGCTGATGGAGGCAAAGCGGGCTTGGTTTGGGCCTGAGTCAAGCTTCAAAGGGGATTGCCAATTAGAGATAAAGCTTGATTTTAGGCAATTGTATCTCTTAATTAGGAAGTTTGAATAGTTTCGATCTAATCTATGGCAAGAGTCCGCCATAAGGACTTGTTTGTTAGTTATAGATAAAATCATGTCCTATATAGACAATGTTGTAAATCACGGGTATAAATATCCCGGTAGTTTGTACTTAGAAACTCTCTCAAAATTCAACAATCAACAACATACAATTCAATCTACTTTCGGCGCATCGCCACCCTCGCAAGAGGTTGATTTCCGACGAGTTCTTGCTTCCCCAGAGTAGAGGTAAGAACTCGTACCCGACGATTTACATCGTCGGGGCTAGCATGTCGTTTTAGACATGTCAAGCCCTGGCGACTCGTCGTTTATCGTGTTTTGAATGATCTTGATATGGCACTTCAATTCTGTCTCGCCAGCGGCAAACTCGCTTTAGGGTTTATTGTCAACGATGGTAGAATTAGCTTGTTTATCTAGATCATCCAAAGCATTTACCATCCCCAAAAGCGATTGACAGCTTGATTGTCTTTGTGTTAATTCTCGATTTACACTTTGAGTTGCTATCAACCTTAGTCGTGTCTCGAGATCTAACTCAGAGCCTGTTTTCGATCGTAATTAAGGATAGTACCAGGGTTTCAGCCGATCTTATCTAATACATGTAATTACTTTATGTTTTTATATGTATTTGTTACTTATATGAGTAGATCGACAGATATAAATGTATTTATCATAGATTGATCTCAGGGTTTCTCTGTGATCAGTGTATTTATATCGGCTAATCAGTTCATACAAGTTCACACTAGAGTATTAGCTAGTGCATTCACTTCTCGCATCCTTTATCGGCCGATGTCATTAGATTAACATAGACACATTGATGAAGGCCGATGAGATTAGATCTATATATTAATCTTATTTCATTATGACCTTAAGTAGGCCGATATAGCCTTGCCTTATCGGCGGGGCCTTCACGATGCGACATCGGCCTATCGGCCGACCGGCCATCATTTCTAACATGGTTTACTTGTTTATCCTTGTTGATTGTAGATCAAATCAACTGGCACGCCCTACACACACCTAGGCAAGCCATTGGACCTGCACTGGAGTTAAGCAGATCTCCCAGACCACCGTGGTAACGTGGAACCCGCTTTGACACGAGGCGGGTCGAAATTCTGTGCCAACACGCTTTTGGCACGCCCAATGGGACCAAGAAGAACACAAGCTTCACACCATTAACAAGTTCACTTCAAGATGTCCAAGCAGAGCGAGATCTCAGAAGAAAACGTCGTCTCGATAACCGATGATCTGCTCAACAAGGAGCAAAAGGCTGAGATGGCAAAGCTGGTTGAGCAGTTCTAGAACATGTACCTGCAGACGTACTTCAGGACTCGGCAAGACACCATCATTCAAAAATCCAAGGTGGTAATGTTGAGCCTTGGGGATGGAGCCAGCACGTCGGCGGCAGCCTAAGAACAAGCTGTCAAGACTGAAGATGATACTTGCTATGCTGCACCGATGCTACAGGACCGCATCAACTCCGCGGTTCACTCAGCGCTAATCAACCAATCCGGAGTCCTGGTGAACACGTTGACCAATGCAGTCAAGTCAATACTAGACGGTTCCATTCACCAGCACAAGCCTCAAGGGCCAATCTTCCTGCCTGATAACAAATTCCCTCCATATCGGATCTTGAGGACTGATCTGAGTACGGCTCCACAGCCGACGGCGCTGATCCCACCTCCATTAGCCCAGCCAGTATCGATCGCGCCGTTGGTCTTGACAAAACAGGCGGGAGGAAGCCCTCAACACATCACAGAGGACCAATTGGCACAATGGACGAGGGGGAGACAAGCTCCAGTAGCCTTGCAGCAGCCGATGGTTGAGCCGATACAACAAGCCTCTGCCAATCCAACATCGGCCGGGCAAGCCCAACTCCCCCTACCAAGCAATCCTCCACAAGTAGCTGCCTACAACGCGCCGCAAGGCTATCAGCAGTACTCCACAGGGCAGTATGAGGCGCCAAATTTGAATCATCACTTTCAGCCATACTCCCCTAGGCAATATCGGTCGGAAGGTTTTCAACAACTTTATCACCAAGATCTTCCGCACCAGCCCGCAGGAGTCACTCTAGAGCATTGGGCCGATATGATAGCCGAAGTGATGCGTGATCAATTCGGTTTAAAGCCCAAGGAGAATGCAATAGTGTATCGGCACCCATACCCAGAGGAGTTCGACAGAGTGCCATTGCCAAGCCGATACAAGATTCCTGACTTCTCTAAATTTTCAGGGCAGGACAATGTCTCCACGTATGAGCATATCAGCCGGTTTTTAGCTCAATGTGGTGAGGCATCGACCGTGGAGGCGTTGAGGGTCAGATTTTTCCCCTTGTCTTTGTCAGGGTCAGCATTCACTTGGTTTTCCTTCCTGCCCTACAATTCTATCAGAGAATTGGTAGACCTGGAGAAACAGTTTCATCGATATTTCTTCAACGGTGTACAAGAGATGAAGCTGTCTGATCTTACCGCCATCAGGCAGAGAGTTGACGAATCGGTCCCGGACTACATTCAACGGTTCAGGGATGTTAGAAACAGGTGCTATAGCCTCAACCTGACCGATTCCCAGCTGGCCGATTTGGCTTTCCAGGGGCTACTTAGGCCGATACGAGAAAGGTTCTCGTCTCAAGATTTTGAAAGTTTAGCTCAGCTAGCGCAGAAAGTATCGGCCCATGAGCAAAGGTTCCAGGAGGCAAGAAAATCCACAAAAAAGGTCAACAGCGTTTATCAGTACGCCTCTGATGAAGATGAAGATGACAATGCTGAGGTTGATTTGGTCGAGTGGGCTCGGATGAAGAAGCCAACGACATGTCAATGGGTTAAGAAGGGCAATAAAGAAGAGAAATTCGACTTCGACATCAACAAAGCCGACAAGATATTTGACTTACTACTGCAAGAGAAACAGATACAGTTGCCAGTAGGTCATGTGTTGCCATCGGCTGAAGAGATAAAGAAAAAGAGATATTGTAAATGGCACAACACGTACTCTCACCATATAAATGAATGCAAAATCTTTCGACAACAGATACAATCAGCCATCAAACAGGGCAGGATCAAGTTTGATGAAGGCAAAAGGCCGATGAAGATTGAAGGACACCCGTTCCCAGTTAACATGGTGCGGGCTGACAGGGCCGATAGCGATGCCTATCGGACCAACAAGCGACCTCAACAAACTTCAGAAGGCCTCATCAAGAAATACCAGCGGAGGCGTGAGGAGCAAGCACAAGACTATTCTGACCAAGATAAATTCTATGATCCTCATTGGGAGTGCAAATTCTTCCGATTTTGCTGGAACGAAGGGATGAGGTTGCCGACAATGCAAGAATGTCCTGCGTGCAACGACATGGAGAAATAATACCAGGGCAGCTCAAGTAGACAGGCGCATCGGTCGATCAGGCAAAAGAAATTTGTACACGAGAGGCTGGGGCCGATGCACCACGACCCACAGACAGAAGACGATGAGCAAATCCAAAACCCTCAATGGTGCCCAGGCGATTTATTTAGCAAAACCCAGAAGCGACGGGTTCAGAGGTTAAGACAGAAAGAAAAGATCCAGGAGCAACATGCAGCGATCGCTCATCGGCCTACTAAGACCAAGAAAGAATGGAAGATAAATTCTACAGTGGCAGAGGCCGATAAGGATAAAATGAAATCAACTCAAGCTCCTGCGTCTACAAAAGGTAAAAGCATAGCATCGGCTTCTGTTAACATGGTTTTTCTATTGCCAGCCGAGTACAGTATACAGATGGCCGATGAAGTAATAGCCGATGATGAGATGGAGCCATCTTCGGCTAAGCTACAGTTGTCACCAGAGCAGGCCGTGTTCGACAAGTCAGCCGACACCAGCTATAGGCACCTTCGGCCGTTGTATATCAAGGGATACGTCAATGGGCGGCCGATGACGAAGATGCTAGTCGATGACGGCGTGGCAGTGAATTTGATGCCATATACAACTTTCAGGAAGCTTGGAAAAGGACCTGAGGATCTGATCAAGACAAACATGGTGCTAAAAGATTTTGGCGGCAACGCGTCCGAAGCAAAGGGGGTGCTGAATGTGGAGCTTACAGTTGGCAATTAGACCATCCCTACCACCTTCTTTGTCTTTGATGAAAAGGGTTCCTACAGCTTGTTATTGGGGCGAGATTGGATCCACACAAATTGTTGGGTCCCTTCGACAATGCATCAATGCCTTATCCAGTGGCAAGGAGACCAGGTCGAGATCGTGCAGGCCGACAGATCAGTATATGTGGCCAATGCCGATCTTGCAGTTTGGGAGATGGAGGGAATCGATTGCTTGTCTGGACGAGTTTGGGAGGCAGATTTCCTGAAGGTAACTGACTGTGATATCGAGCCGATCGAAGATGGAGACAAACAGTTACTTTAACGAAGGTATAACAAGCACAAGCCAAGATAAACAAGTTAGTCCCTACACAGAAGATGCGGTGGATGAGTTAGATGGGAAATTGGGACAAGGCTTCACGTCGGCCGATGAGCTTGAAGAAGTAGACATAGGGATAGGTGATAGGCCTAGGCCGACGTATGTAAGTGCTAACCTACCAAGGGAATATAAGAATAAACTAGTACATCTTTTGAAAGAATTCATAGATTATTTTGCATGGGAATATCATGAGATGCTAGGACTAAGCCGATCAATTGTGGAACATCGGCTACCTATAAAACCAGGCTATCGGCCGTTCAAACAAGCTCCCAGGAGATTTAAGGCCGATATGTATGAAGCTATCAATGCAGAAATTACAAGGCTCTACGATGCCAATTTTATCAGACCCTGCCGATATGCGGAGTGGGTTTCTAATATAGTACCAGTGTTGAAGAAGAATGGCAAGCTCAGGGTGTGCATCGATTTCAGAGATTTAAACAAAGCAACACCAAAGGATGAGTACCCTATGCCGATGGCAGATTTGCTAGTTGATGTTGCATCTGGGCATGAGATCATCAGCTTTATGGATGGAAATGCAGGCTATAACCAAATTTTCATGGCTGAGGATATCCACAAGACAGCTTTCAGGTGTCTGGGGGCAATCGGCTTATATGAGTGGGTCGTCATGACATTTGGTCTAAAGAACGCTAGAGCCACCTATCAGAGGGCAATGAATTATATTTTCCACGACCTTATCGGTTCCTTGATTGAGGTCTACATCGACGATGTGGTCTTGAAGTCAAAAGAGTACGATGAGCATTTGGCCGATCTACGCAAGGTACTGGAAAGAGCAAGAAAATACGGTCTAAAGATGAATCCTAACAAGTGTGCTTTTGGCGTATCGGCCGGTCAATTCTTGGGTTTCTTGGTCCATGAGAGAGGAATGGAGATCACACAGAAGAACATCAATGCCATAAAAAAGATCCAGCCTCCGGAGAACAAACCAAGCTACAGTCTCTTATTGGGAAAATCAACTTCGTCCGACGTTTTATATCAAACCTGTCAGGAAGGATAGAGCCATTCACTCCATTATTGAAGTTGAAAGACGATCAGGAATTTATATGGGGTGATAAGCAGCAAAAGGCATTGGACAATATCAAGGAATATCTGAGTTCTCCACCAGTTTTAATGCCTCCACAGAAGGGAGTTCCATTCAAATTGTACTTGTCAGCCGATGAGAGGTCTATCGGCTTTGTTTTGGTGCAGGACATCAATGGCAAAAAAAGAGCTATTTTCTATCTCAGCAGAAGATTGTTGGACGCTGAAACAAGGTACACGCCAGTGGAGAAGTTATGTTTATGTTTATATTTTTCATGTACTAAATTGGGGCATTATTTACTTTTCAATGAGTGCATTGTGGTAAGTAAGGCCGATGTGATGAAATATATGCTATCGGCCTCTGTTTTGAAAGGGAGAATTGGGAAGTGGATTTTTGCCTTGTCAGAGTTTGACCTCAAGTATGAATCGGCAAAGGCGATCAAAGGACAAGCCCTGGCCAATTTCATTGTTCAACATCGAGACTACTCAATCACATATTCAGATATTGTGCCATGGACACTGTATTTTGATGGATCTGTTTGCAGACATGGATGCAGTATCGGCCTAGTCATCATATCCCCTCGGGGGGCAAGCTTCTAGTTTGCATTCACTATCAAGCCCTATTATACTAACAACCAAGCAGAATACGAAGCTGTTCTCAAGGGTTTGCAGTTATTGCAAGAAGTCGAGGCCGATTCTGTAGAAATTATTGGTGATTAATCAGCTTTCTGGGGAGTATGAGTGCAGGAATGATATTCTAAGGGTGTATAATGAAGAGTGCAAAGAATTGTTAAACGCTTTCAAGATTGTGACGATGAGGCATATACCCCGGAAGCAAAACTTCGAAGCCAATGATTTAGCTCAGGGAGCATCAGGATACAGGCCGATGGTGAAGGATGTTGAGGTTAAAATCGCTACCGTGGACGCCGATGATTGGAGGAGGTCTGCTATCATCGAATATTTGAGAAATCCTTCTCAATCTGCGTCACGAAAGATGAAGTATAAGGTTCTACGTTATGTCTTGCTCGATGATGACCTATACTATCGGACGATTGATGGTGTCTTGCTAAGGTGTTTGAGTTCGGAAGAAGCCAAAGTCGTCATGAGTGAGGTTCATGAAGGGATTTGTGGAATACATCAATCGGCCCATAAAATGCAATGGCTTTTGAAGCGTGTTGGATATTTTTGGCCGACAATTCTAGAGGATTGTTTCAGGTACTATAAGGGGTGTCAAGATTGTCAAAAGTTTGGAGCAATTCAGAGAGCACTGGCATCGGCTATGCATCCAATCATAAAGCCATAGCCATTTCGTGGTGTTAACGACGGATTTTGGTAATCGACTCGGAAAGAAAAGAGGAAACCGGAGCAGAGAGGAAGGATTGAGTTGGAGTCAGACCAGGCTTTGTATCGGACCCGGTAACCGTATCGGACTGGGGAGGTGTTGCTATAAAGAGCGTATCGGCCGATACGGATTTGGTTTGGTCGTGGGCCGATACGGGTTGTGAGTTGACAGTGTCAACGTGGGCTTGGTCTGGGCTCGAAATAAGCTTCAAGGAAGTTGCCAAATAGAGATAAAGCTCGGTTTTAGGTAATTGTATCTTGTAAATTAAGTAGTGTAGATCTAATCTGTGGCTTAAGTCTGCCGCAAGGACTTGTTTGTTAGTTGTAGATAAGATCGTGCCCTACAAGGGTTCTGTTGTAACCTCGGGTATAAATATCCCGATAGTTTGTACATGTAATCTCTCTCAATCAATCACACAATCAAATCAATCTACTTTCGGCGCATCGCCAACCCTCGCAAGAGGTCTTCTTCGACGAGTTCTTGCTTCCTCGGAGCAGAGGTAAGAACTCGTCCCCGACGATCTGCATCGTCGGGGCTAACGTGTCGCTTTAGACACGTTAAGCCTCGATGATGTGATCGTCGATTATCATGTCTTGAATAGTTTTGACAGGTATCTTAATTAAGCCTTGCCAGCGGTTTACTCGCTTTAGGGTTTATTGCCGACGATGGTTTAATTCTTATGCTTGGCTAGATTGTTCAATGCAGCTGCCATCCCCAAAAGCAATCGACGACTTGATTTTCTTTGTGTTAAGTCTCAATTCACACTTCGAGTTGCCATCGACCTTAGTCCTGTTTTGAGATCTAACACGAAGCCTGTTTTCGGTTGTAACTAAGGATAGTGCCGGGGTTTTAGCCGGTCTTATCTAACGCATGTGGTTGCTTTATGTTTCTTGCATGTGTTTGCCACTTATATGTGCAGATCGATAAGTATAGATATGTCGATCGTGAAGTAATCTTAAGATTTCTTTATGGTTGATGTGTTTATATTGGCCGATTGGCTCGTATAAGTTTGCACTAGAGTACTAGCTGGTGTAGTTACCTTTGTTATCCTTATCGGCCGATATTATTAGTTGAGATCTACATATCAATGAAGGCCGATAAGATTAGATTCATGTTTTACTTATTTTCTAAGTGAGCCGATATAGCTTTGCCCTATCGGCTGGGCTATGACAATGTGTCATCGGTCTATTGACCGATCGGCCATTGTTCTCTGACTTGGTTTACTTGTTTCTTGTTGATTGCAGATCAAATCAACTGGCACGCTCTACTTACGACTAGGCAAGCCATTTGGACCTGCACTGGAGTTAAGCAGATCTCCCAGGCCGCCGTGGTAACGCGGAACCCGTTTGGTTGCTGGACGGGTCGAAATTCTGCGCCAACACGCTTTTGGCACGCCCGGTGGGACCTCAAGAACACAAGCTTCTCACCAGCAACAAGAACACCTCGAGATGTCGAAGCAGGCCGAGATCGTCGAGGAGAACGTCATTCCTGTGACCGCCGACCAGCTCAGCGCAGAACAAAAAGCTGAGATGGATAGTCTGGTCGCGCAGTTCCAGAATATGTACCTGCAAACATATTCTAGGACTCGGCAGGGCACCTTGATTCAAAAGTCCAAGGTGGTCATGCCGAGTTCTGGAGATGGAGCTGGAACGTCGGCGGCGGCGCACGATCACGCCGTCAAAACTGAAGACACTGCAGCGCCGACGTTGCAAGACCGAATCGACTCCGCAGTTCACTCTGCGCTAGTCAACCAGTCGGGGATCCTGGTGAACACGTTGACCAATACGGTCAAGTCGATCCTAGATGGTTCAATCCATCAGTACAAGCCTCAAGGCCCGATTTACCTGCCAGAAAATAAGTTCCCTGCCTATCGGACCTTGAGGAACGACCTGAGCACGGCTCAGCCGACAGCGCCGATGCCACCTCCATCGGCGCAACCAACAACGACCCTGCCGCTGGTCCTCACCAAGCAGGCGGGAGGAAGCCCTCAGCACATCACGGAGGAGCAGTACGCTCAATGGACCAAGGGGAAGCAACCGGTGGTTGAGCCGATGCAGCAAGTTCCCGTCCACCAGCCATCGGCCGGACAACCGCAAGCCCCGGCGTTCAATAGTCCTCCACTTCAAGCTGCATACAACGTGCCGCAAGGCTATCAGCAGTACACCGCAGGGCAGTACGGCGCGCAGAACCTGGATCACCACTATCAACCGTACTCCCCCAGGCACTATCAAGCAGAGGGCCTCCAACAATCCTACCAGCAGGACCTCCCGCATCGGCCCGCAGGATACTGGGCTGACATGATAGCCGAAGTGATGCGAGATCAATTCGGCTTGAAGCCCAAAGAGAACTCTACAGTGTATCGGCACCCGTATCCCGAGGAATTTGACAGGGTACCATTGCCGGGCCGATACAAGATCCCGGATTTCTCCAAGTTTTCGGGACAGGACAACGTCTCGACATATGAGCATGTCAGCCGATTCTTAGCACAGTGCGGGGAGGCATCGGCTATCGAGGCGTTGAGGGTGAGGTTTTTCCCTCTGTCCTTATCAGGGTCTGCATTCACATGGTTCTCTTCCTTGCCCTGCAATTCCATCAGAGGATGGATAGATCTGGAGAAACAGTTTCATAGATATTTCTACAATGGCGTACAAGAGATGAAACTGTCAGATCTGACTGCCATCAGGCAACGAGTGGATGAATCGGTCCCTGAGTACATACAAAGGTTCAGAGACATACGGAACAGATGTTATAGCCTCAGTCTGACCGATTCCCAGTTGGCCGATTTGGCATTTCAGGGATTGCTAGGGCCGATACGCGAGAGGTTCTCCTCGCAGGAATTTGACAGCCTCGCTCAGCTGGCACAACGAGTATCGGCCCACGAGCAGCGATTCCAGGAGGCAAAGAAGTTCGCGAAAAAGATTAACACTGTTTATCAGTACGCCTCCGACGATGACGACGATGAAGACGGTGATGTCGACCTAGCCGAGTGGGCCCGGATGAGGAAATCAACAACTTGCCAGTGGGCCAAGAAAGGAGATAAAGAAGATAAATATGATTTCGACATCAACAAGGCCGATAAGATATTTGACCTGCTGTTGCAAGAAAAGCAGATCCAACTGCCAGTAGGTCACGTATTGCCATCGGCCGAAGACATCAAGAAAAGGAGATATTGCAAGTGGCACAATTCCTATTCACACCATACAAATGAATGCAAGATCTTCCGGCAACAAATTCAATCGGCCATCGAGCAGGGCAGAATTAAAATCGATGATGCCAAGCGGCCGATGAAGATTGAAGGCCACCCGTTCCCAGTCAACATGGTGCGGGCGGACAGGGCCGATGGCGGTGGCCATCGGACTGGCAAGCGGCCTCATCAGACCTCTGAGGGCCTGATCAGAAAATATCAGCGGAGGCGGGAGGAACAAGCTCAAGACCAAGCCGATCAAGACAACTCCTACGACCCACACTGGGAGTGCGAGTTTTTTCGCTTCTGCTGGAATGAAGGGATGAGGTTGCCATCTATCCAGGAGTGCCCTGCATGCAGTGGTGCAGAAGATTCTTATCAGGGCAGCTCAAGCAGACAAACGCATCGGCCGGCCAAGCAACGGAAATCTGTGCATGAAAGGCTAGGGCCGATGCACCGAGATCAACACGATGAAGATGAGGAGCAAGTCCAGAACCCCCAATGGTGCCCAAGCGATGTATTCACCAAGACACAAAAGCGGCGGGTTCAGAGGTTAAGGAGGAAAGAGCAAATCCAAGAGCAACAAGCTGAAATACCCCATCGGCCAACCAAGACCAAAAAAGAGTGGAGGATAAAATCCACGGTGGCCAAGGCCGATGAGGGCACCTCCAATACAGCTCAGAGCTACTCAGCTTCAAAAGGTAAAAAAATGGCATCGGCGCCTGTTAACATGGTGTTTATATTGCCAGCAGAATACAGTGTGCAGGCGGCCGATGAAGCGATGGCCGATGATGAACAAGGTTCAGCCAGGCTACGGTTGTCACCAGACCAAGCCATCTTCGACAAGCCAGTTGACGCCAGCTACAGACATCTACGGCCGTTGTACATCAAAGGATTCATCAACGGGCGGCCGATGACGAAGATGCTGGTCGATGGTGGCGCAGCAGTCAATTTAATGCCATACACAACCTTCAGGAAGCTTGGAAAAGTACCTGAGGATCTTATCAAGACAAATATGGTATTAAAGGACTTCGGTGGCAACGCATCCGAGGCGAAGGGGGTCCTGAACGTGGAGCTCACCGTGGGCAGCAAAACAATTCCCACCACCTTCTTCGTCTTCGATGGAAAGGGTTCCTACAGCTTGTTGTTGGGACGAGATTGGATCCATGCAAATTGCTGTGTCCCTTCAACAATGCACCAATGCCTCATGCAATGGCAAGGGGACCAAGTCGAGATCGTGCAGGCCGATCGGTCAGTACATGTCGCCAATGCCGATCTCGCAGTTTGGGAGATGGAGGGAATCGACTGCTTGTCCGGGCGAGTCTGGGACGCCGATTTCCTCAAGGTAACCGACTGCGACATCGAGACAATTGAAGACCAAGACAAGCGGTTACTTTAGCGAAGATGCACCATCCGCCGTTGACAATGACCCCTACACAGATGACGCGGTGGATGAGTTAGACGGCAAGTTGGGACAAGGTTTTACGTCGGCCGATGAATTGGAAGAAATTGATATAGGAATAGGTGATAGGCCTAGGCCGACGTATGTAAGCGCTAATTTGCCAAAGGAATACAAGAATAATTTGATAGATCTTTTGAAAGAATTCAGAGATTGTTTTGCATGGGAATACCATGAGATGCCAGGATTAAGCCGATCGATTGTAGAACATCGGCTACCAATCAAACAAGGCTATCGGCCTTTTAAGCAAGCTCCTCGGAGGTTTAAGGCCGATATGCACGAAGCCATAAAAGCAGAGATCACAAGACTTTACGACGCCAACTTTATCAGGCCCTGCCGATACGCGGAGTGGGTCTCCAACATAGTTCCGGTATTGAAAAAGAACGGCAAGCTAAGGGTATGCGTCGATTTCAGAGATCTAAATAAGGCGACGCCCAAAGACGAGTACCCTATGCCGTTGGCCGATTTGCTAGTCGATGCTGCTTCTGGGCATAAGATCATTAGTTTCATGGACGGAAACGCGGGTTACAACCAGATCTTTATGGCTAAAGAGGACATTCATAAGACAGCCTTCAGATGCCCAGGGGCAATCGGCCTATATGAATGGGTCGTCATGACATTTGGTTTGAAGAATGCTGGAGCTACGTATCAGAGGGCTATGAATTACATTTTTCATGATCTTATTGGCTCTCTGATTGAAGTTTATATAGACGATGTCGTCGTAAAGTCAAGAGAACATGATATGCACTTGGCCGACTTACGCAAGGTACTAGAAAGGGCAAGGAAATATGGTTTGAAGTTGAACCCTAACAAATGTGCCTTTGGCGTATCGGCCGGTCAGTTTTTGGGTTTCTTGGTCCATGAAAGGGGGATTGAAATCACACAGAAGAACATCGATGCCATCAAGAAAATCAAGCCTCCAGAAAACAAGACCAAGTTACAATCTCTGCTTGGCAAGATCAACTTCGTCCGGCGTTTTATATCAAATCTGTCGGGCCGTATAGAGCCATTCACTCCACTGTTGAAAATAAAGGACGACGAAGAGTTCATATGGGGTGACAAGCAACAGAAAGCGCTAGACGATATCAAAGAATATTTAACTTCTCCGCCGGTCTTAATTTCTCCACAAAAAGGAGTCCCATTCAAATTGTACTTATCAGCCGATGAGAAATCCATCGGCTCGGTCTTGGTTCAAGATGTTAACGGCAAGGAAAGAGCTATTTTTTATCTCAGCAGGAGAATGTTAGACGCTGAGACAAGGTACACGCCGGTGGAGAAATTATGCCTTTGTTTATATTTTTCATGTACTAAATTGAGGCATTACCTGCTTTCCAACGAGTGCATCGTGGTGAGCAAGGCCGATGTGATGAAATACATGTTATCGGCCCCTGTGTTGAAAGGACGAGTCGGGAAGTGGATCTTTGCTTTAACAGAGTTTGATCTTCGATATGAATCGGCCAAAGCAATCAAAGGACAAGCCCTGGCCGATTTCATCGTTCAACATAGAGATGACTCAGTCGCATATGCAGACATTGTGCCATGGACATTATATTTCGATGGATCCGTCTGCAGACACGGTTGCGGTATCGGCCTAGTCATCATATCCCCTCGGGGGGCAAGTTTTGAGTTCGCTTTCACTATCAAGCCTTACTATACCAACAATCAAGCAGAATATGAAGCGGTGCTTAAAGGCTTGCAGTTATTACAAGAAGTCGAGGCCGATGCCGTGGAAATCATTGGTGATTCACAGCTAGTAATTAGTCAACTTTCTGGGGAGTATGAGTGCAGAGACGATATTCTCAAAGTCTACAATGAGGAGTGCAAAGAGTTATTACACGGTTTCCGGATCGTAACGATGAGGCATATACCCAGGAAGCAGAATTTCGAAGCCAATGATTTAGCTCAGGGGGCATCGGGATACAGGCCGATGGCTAAAGACGTTCCGATTCAGATTGCTCTCGTGCACGCCGATGACTGGAGGTTTGATATCATTGAGTATTTGAGAAATCCTTCCCAATCGGCGTCACGCAGAATGAAATATAAAGTTTTACACTATGTCTTATTGGACGATAACCTATATTATCGGACGATTGATGGTGTCCTACTCAAATGCCTAGGTCCTGAGGAGGCTAAAACTGTTATGAGCGAAGTACATGAAGGGATTTGCGGCACCCATCAATCGGCCCATAAAATGAAATGGCTGATGAAGCGCGTCGGATATTTTTGGCCAACCATGCTAGAGGATTGCTTCAAGTATTATAAAGGATGTCAGGATTGTCAGAAATTTGGAGCAATTCAGAGAGCACCGGCATCGGCTATGCATCCAATCATAAAGCCGTGGCCGTTTCGTGGATGGGGAATAGATATGATCGGCCAGATTAACCCACCATCAAGTAAGGGACACAAGTATATATTAGTGGCTACAGATTACTTCACAAAGTGGGTTGAGGCCGTTCCCCTTAAGAAGGTTGATTCCAAAGACGCTATTCAGTTCGTCAAGGAGCACATCATATATCGGTTTGGGTTACCTCAGACAATAACTACCGATCAGGGATCAATCTTCGTGTCCGATGAGTTCGTCCGATTTGCTGACAGCATGGGCATCAGATTACTCAATTCTTCTCCTTACTACGCGCAAGCTAATGGGCAGGCAGAGGCTTCTAATAAGTCTTTAATCAAATTAATCAAGAGGAAAATTGACGAACAGCCGAGGCAATGGCATACAACGCTGGCCGATGCCCTTTGGGCGTATCGGATGGCTTGCCATGGTGCAATCCAAGTGCCTCCCTATCAGCTGGTCTACGGGCATGAAGCTGTACTGCCGTGGGAAACCGCCATCGGCTCAAGAAGGATTGCTTTGCAAGACGACTTGACAGCCGATGAGTACCATAATCTTATGGTTGATGAATTGGATGATTTGGCACATGTTCGATTACGGGCCTTAGAGAAAATCAAGCGTGATAAAGATAGAGTAGCCCGTCATTATAATAAAAAGGTCGTTGCCAAATCGTTTGAGGAAGGAGACCTTGTATGGAAATTAATAATGCCGATTGGCTCCAGAGATAATAAATTCGGCAAATGGTCACCTAATTGGGAAGGCCCCTTTCGAATTCATCGATGTGTTCCTCACAATGCCTATCTGCTCAAGGGATTAGATGGCGAGATTTATGGACGAGCTCTCAATGGCAAATACTTGAAACAATATTATCCCAGTATCTGGATTGACTCATGATCGGCCCTCTAGCCGATTTATGATTACAGCCGATGTAGTCAAGCATCGTCTTTAGATGGCCGGTATATACTATCGCCCTTAGTTCAAAATTTCAGAATATGAGCCCTCATCTTCCAAAATTTGGGGGGCATATATATATACAGGAGTTCTCGCATTGGATTTTTCAGTTGGCAATTGACTTCGGCTCTCTGGCCGATGAGATTGTTTATAATGAGATTGTTCATATTAAAGATATATGCGGCTGGAATTTTCAAGACAAATTCGGCTGCACGGCCGATAAGGTGTGAGAGGATTTCAGAAGCAATAAATTAGGCTGGAATTTTCAAAACAAATTCGGCTGCATGGCCGATAAGGTGTATGTTTATACATTATAAAAATAACATATGCTACATCACCCTATGAAGTCCGCAATAGCAGCAATGGCTTTACGGCGAATCTGCTCAACGTCTTCAATAGCCTGGGCATCATCGGCCATCGTCCCTGGGATCGGTTTCAGTGATTTGCTTAGGGTCGCGAGGTACTTGGCCGATGCCTTGAGCTTTGCCGTCTGATCTTCTATGACCTTGGGTGATGCAGCTATCCCGGCTTCGACTTCTTGGATTTCTCGGCGTGTAGTGGCCAGCTTCGATTCTAGCTCTGCCTCGAGGCGACGGAGTTCTTCAAGCCTATTTTTCAGCACAATCGGCTCCACCGCTAGCTCGTCCAACCTGGTCTTATCGGCGTTAACTTGAGCTTTGCTAGCGGTCAGGGCCGATTCCAGTTGTTCGCGCTCTCGTCGCTCTGCAAGTCTTTCTTTTGCTTTGAAAAGCTTGAATCGGTATTGTTCCAGGAAGATGGCCGGTGTGAGGATCTCCATCAGGTCTTCGGGCAGTTCGTCTTGGATTTCTTGTACCCTGGCTCTGATGGAGGAGCAGTCTTCTACCAAACACTCCAGCGAGGCTTCTAGCCGATTCCCAATATCGGACAGGCGGTTCTTTAATTCGTCAGAGATCGGCGCCTTGGCGGTGCTGGGCAGTTCCTTGTCCTCGTCATCGAGAAACTGGCCGATGTCAAATGAAAACATATCGGCTAGGCTCTGTAAACGGCAACATAGGTCAAGGTCAGTCTTGTCAATTGGGAGCTGACGAAAGGGGATCAGGCTAGGTCTCATTACCAGAGTTGGAATATCGGTGGTGTTTGCATCGACCTCCCTTTGCTGTGTTGAGGCAGTAGGCGATGGGGTTGGCCGATGTGGTGAAGGCGTTGGGGCCCTAGGCTGAAAAGCAAGGGATTGATGAGTAGGGTTGTGGGATTAGCATGATAATATATAAATCAACTCTTACCGAGGCGACCGGAGAGGGTACTGGACAAGGGGACGGAGTCCTTAATCGCGCTTTAGCCCGCTCACGCCGTTGTAGGGTTGCTTTCTTAGTCCTTGGCAGAGGGGCCGATTGTGTTCTTTCCTTCAGTATAGATGATGCCACAGCCTGGAAAGGATATCAAATTAAAGCTAAGCAATTGGAAGGGGTTATGTGAGCACGGAGAAGAAATTGTGTTTACCTTGCGGATTGCATGTTTGGTCTTTTTCGGTTGGGGGGCATCACTTTGGTCATCGGCCGGTGGGATCTCAGTGGTTTCGGCTGATGTTTCCTTGATGGCTTCAGCCGATGTGTTTTCTTCATATGTATCGGCAGCAGCTGCATCGACGTCTTCCTCCATTACTTGTTCTTTGAGAAACTCTTCTATGGAGGGATCTAGCTCTTCGAGATCTTCTTGGTCATCAATTTTGGCTTTTTTGCTGGATTTTTGGGCTTTGCCTTTAAAATGACGCTTTCCTCTTGGGGTTTTCCTTGATCATCGGCCCCTGGAGCAGTGATGGTATCTTTGGGGCAGTGAGGCCGATGATGGACTCCAGAATGGTTGACCCCGATGGAGCTATGGCTTGAGCATGGAAAATCTTCTGTCCACTGTTGCTCACAGAAGGAATCGGCTCATCTGGTTCTTGGGGACTGATGCCTTGGATAAGCTCTGTTACATAGAACCTGGCCGATTGCTGGAAAATATGAGCGGCCCACTCTTACCACCAGGTTTGGAAATTGATGTGGACGAAGGTATTCAGGTGCAGCCGATCACAGTCACCAAGATTTGGGAGCTCGATTTCCATCGCCTTGCTCATAACTAGAGCCGATGAGACTGTGCCTTTGCTCTCCAGGAGTTTATGAAGGTATAAACTGATGGGAAGTTGCCCGAGCCCGCATTGCCTAGCAGCTGTCATTGGGTTATAAAATTCATAGGACAGGCTGGTGCTCCTTCCCTGAAAAATGCCTACCGGGAGCAGGCATGGAGTGAGGCCGATCATAAACACCTCTCTAGACTCCATGTCATCGTTTACCAAGCTCAGTTGCAGATCATCTGGGAGCTCATAGTCTCGGTCCGATGTATAGATAAACATGTCCATCTTGGCTGATGGAGGGCCGGTGAAGAAACGGATGAACCATGTAGCCATGTCATCGGCCGATTGATCTGCGCCAGGGTAGACGGAGGCTGCTTCTCCATAAGACATGCATCGTCTGCTTCTGGGATCTTCGTGATCGGCATACTTCGATGGGAAGCGCGAGTCCGATAGAGGTGGTCGATCAACCATGGTGTTGGTGTGAATTGTTAGCCACAATTGGATGAACCACCATGGTCCCCCATGTGCCACGGTTTGTTTCAGCATCAAGTCTTGTGTGGCGATGTGGAGTAGCCGATATACAGTTCCTAAGAGGTATCGGCCGAGGGGTATTCGTTTTTTGCTGACCAGGGCCTGAGCCAAGTGCTGACAGCTTGTTGTGGGGCCACAGGTCGATCCACAGAAGACGAATCTTTCCAACCATAATGTCAGGAACGCTACATGTTCTCGCTCTGAGACCGATCCTTGTTCCATGTGCTCAGAGATGTACCCAGACCAGCCTCCAATTTTCTTGGTTTTCAGTTTGTGGTTGCTGTTTATCAGGAGGCTGAAAGGATTAATCTCAGAGTCGATGTCTAGTCCTGTGAGTACCTTGATATCTATGAGGGTTGGGGTCATCGGACCTTGCTTGAACATGAAGGCGTTCAAGGTACTTGACAAGAAGTAGCTGGCAGTTGACATTAGTGGCTCATTTTTCTTGGTATCGGCCAGGGACAGAGTTATGCATTGGCCGATTCCAATCTCGTCCCAGTGGACTTGTTTGACGGCAGCAATCCTTTTGTGCCAGGTCCTGTATCCGTTTAGTTTTGATGGCCATGACCTGAAGGTGTGCTTCCACGCCGAGACAGTGGGCTTGGCTTGCTTGAAAGGGATTCTGTCTGTTTCGGCGTTGATTAGCCAGGTTGGGTCGCAGTCGCCCATGGGGCCCAGGAGAAAGCGATGGGATTTATCGTCGGTGGGGATCAAGATTTGGTTTTTGAAGACCTAAATCATGAGAACGACGATGAAAATATAAGGCCTGGGGGGAACAGAGAGTAAAACCCTAACTTGGAGAAATTGACGGGGAAAGTTATAATGCAGGGTTGAACGAGTCGCCTTACCGCGGGGATCTCAGAGGCGTAGAATGGGGCGGAAGCCATTGTGGTTGAAGAAGGGATCGATGCGGAAGGAGTCGATGTTGATGGAGTACCGAGCAGTCGCCGAAGTTGAAGAACACGAGGAGTTTGTTGAATCGGCGGCGAAAGGGTTCGAATCTAGATCTGTGTGGTTTTCAGATTAGACCTAGCAAAGAAGTCGATGAGTTCCTTGGAGCTAATTCCGCCACATTATATAATGAAGCGGAATTGGGTGGCATGTGTTAACGATGGATTTTGGTAATCGACTCGGAAAGAAAAGAGGAAACCGGAGCAGAGAGGAAGGATTGAGTTGGAGTCAGACCAGGCTTTGTATCGGACCCGGTAACCGTATCGGACTGGGGAGGTGTTGCTATAAAGAGCGTATCGGCCGATACGGATTTGGTTTGGTCGTGGGCCGATACGGGTTGTGAGTTGACAGTGTCAACGTGGGCTTGGTCTGGGCTCGAAATAAGCTTCAAGGAAGTTGCCAAATAGAGATAAAGCTCGGTTTTAGGCAATTGTATCTTGTAAATTAAGTAGTGTAGATCTAATCTGTGGCTTAAGTCTGCCGCAAGGACTTGTTTGTTAGTTGTAGATAAGATCGTGCCCTACAAGGGTTCTGTTGTAACCTCGGGTATAAATATCCCGATAGTTTGTACATGTAAGCTCTCTCAATCAATCACACAATCAAATCAATCTACTTTCGGCGCATCGCCAATCCTCGCAAGAGGTCTTCTTTGACGAGTTCTTGCTTCCTCGGAGCAGAGGTAAGAACTCGTCCCCGACGATCTGCATCGTCGGGGCTAACATGTCGCTTTAGACACGTTAAGCCTCGATGATGTGATCGTCGATTATCATGTCTTGAATAGTTTTGACAGGTATCTTAATTAAGCCTTGCCAGCGGTTTACTTGCTTTAGGGTTTATTGCCGACGATGGTTTAATTCTTATGCTTGGCTAGATTGTTCAATGCCGCTGCCATCCCCAAAAGCAATCGACGACTTGATTTTCTTTGTGTTAAGTCTCAATTCATACTTCGAGTTGCCATCGACCTTAGTCCTGTTTTGAGATCTAACACAAAGCCTGTTTTCGGTTGTAATTAAGGATAGTGCCGGGGTTTTAGCCGGTCTTATCTAACATATGTGATTGCTTTATGTTTCTTGCATATGTTTGTCACTTATATGTGCAGATCGATAAGTATAGGCATGTCGATCGTGAAGTAATCTTAAGATTTCTTTATGGTTGATATATTTATACTGGCCGATTGGCTCATATAAGTTTGCACTAGAGTACTAGCTGGTGTAGTTACCTTTGTTATCCTTATCGGCCGATATTATTAATTGAGATCTACATATCAATGAAGGCCGATAAGATTAGATTCATGTTTTACTTATTTTCTAAGTGAGCCGATATAGCTTTGCCCTATCGGCTGGGCTATGACAATGTGTCATCGGTCTGTTGACCGATCGGCCGTTGTTCTCTGACTTGGTTTACTTGTTTCTTATTGATTGCAGATCAAATCAACTGGCACGCTCTACTTACAACTAGGCAAGCCATTTGGACCTGCACTGGAGTTAAGCAGATCTCCCAGGCCGCCGTGGTAACGCGGAACCCGTTTGGTTGCTGGACGGGTCAAAATTCTGCGCCAACACGTGGATGGGGTATAGACATGATCAGACAGATTAACCCACCATCAAGTAAGGACACAAGTATATTTTGGCGGCTACAGATTACTTCACAAAGTGGGTTGAGGCCGTTCCCTTTAAAAAGGTTGATTCCAAGGATGCTATTTAGTTTGTTAAGGAGCATATTATATATCGCTTTGTACTTCCACAGACGTTGACCACAAATCAGGGATCAATTTTCGTGTCCGATGAGTTTGTTGAGTTTGCTGACAGCATGGGCATCAAATTGTTAAATTCTTCTCCATATTACGCGCAATCTAATGGGCAGGCAGAAGTTTCTAACAAGAGTTTAATCAAGTTGATCAAGAGGAAGATTGATGAATAGCCGAGACAGTGGCATACAACGCTGGCCGATTCCCTTTGGACGTATCGGATGGCTTGTCATGGTGCGATTCAAGTGCCACCTTATCAGTTGGTTTATGGGCATGAAGCTATGCTGCCGTGGGAGACCAACATCGGCTCAAGAAGGATTGCACTGCAAGACGACTTGACAGCCGATGCGTACCACAACCTCATGGTTGATGAGTTAGATGATTTGGCACACGTACGATTGTGGGCGTTGGAAAAAATCAAGCGAGATAAAGAATGAGTTGCTCGTCATTATAACAAAAATGTTGTAGCCAAATCATTCGAGGAAGAGGATCTTGTTTGGAAATTGATACTGCCGATTGGTTCCAGAGACAACAGATTCGGCAAGTGGTCGCCTAATTGGGAAGGTCCTTTTCAGATTCATCGGTGTGCTCCAAGAATATGGCTGGTGTCAGTATTTCCATCAGGTATTCAGGCAATTGATCTTGGATTTCTTGTACTCTGCTCCTGATTGGATTGCAATTCTCCACCAGAGACTCTATAGATGCCTCCAGCCGATTAGCGATGTCAGACAGCCGGCCTTTTAGTTCTTCAGAGATTGACGGCTTGGCTGTGCTGGGTGGCTCTTTGTCCTCATCATCAAGAAATTGGCCGATGTCGAAGGCAAATATATCGGCTAAGGTCTGCAATCATTAAAATGAGACGTGGTTAAGCGAGTCAAAGAAAAATCGGCAAGAGATTCAAAGTGGTCAGGTTACCTGTGATGTGACATCGGCTGTGGTTACATCGGCCTCTTTTTGTTGTTCTGTGGTGACAGGCGAAGAGGTTGGCCGATGTGGTGCAGGCGATGGAGCTTGTGGCTAAAGAGAAAGACAAGACTGCAGGGATCAGGTATGCATTATTGGCAAGGAAGATGAAATGGGTAGATCAGAGCTTACCGAGGCAAC
Organism: Oryza officinalis; assembly: GCA_008326285.1. Lineage (NCBI taxonomy): Eukaryota > Viridiplantae > Streptophyta > Magnoliopsida > Poales > Poaceae > Oryza > Oryza officinalis. The sequence goes on along the minus strand of BDMV01000003.1, from coordinate 19,002,750 downwards.
TGGAGAAGGTGGTGGAGAAGGAGATGGAGTTCTTAATCGGGCCTTGGCCTTGAGAAGGTGGTGGAGAAGGAGATGGAGTTCTCAATCAGGCCTTGGCTTGCTCGCGTTTCTTCAAGGTGGCTTTCTTTGTTCTTGGTAATGGGACCGATTGAGTTCTCTCGTTGAGAAGAGATGACGCAATGACCTGCAAAAATCGAGTTATAATAAACCAGTGAAGTGGAATTGGAGAAATAGATGAGGAAGATTACACCAACCTTGCAGATTGCGTGTCTAGTTCTCTTGGGTCGGACGGCGTCAGGTTGGTCATCGGCCGGTGGTTATGCAGTGGTTGCGGCCGATGGATCTTCAATCGGCTTATCGGCCGATGGTTCTTCGGTTGGCCTGGCCGATGGTTGTTCAGCAGTGGCGGCCGATGGATGTTGATCTTCAGGTATTTCAGCGGCTGCTGCATCGATTTCCTCCTCCATCACTTGGTCATCTAGAAATTCTTCCACGGAGGGGTCCAGCTCTTCGAGATCGGCCGGATCGTAGGTCTTAGGTTTTTTGCCAAGTTTTCGAGCTTTGTCTTTGGCCGGCGCTTTCCTCTGAGCGGTTTCTTGACTATCGGCCCTCGGAGCAGCGTTGACACTTTTGGAGCAGTAAGGCCGATAGTTGATTCCAAGACAGCTTTTCCTGATGGAGACAGGATTAGAGCATAAGTTATCCTCTGCCCGCTATTGCTGACACTGGGAACTGGGGCGTCAGGGACTTGTGGACTGATATTTTCAATAAGCTCTGTTAAGTAGAATCTGGCCGATTGATGAAAGATATGGGTGGTCCACTCATGCCACCATGTTTGGAAGCTGAAATAAACGAAGGCATTCAAGCACAATCGGTTGCAGTCACCCAAGATTGGAATTTTGGGACTTTGCTCATGAGCAATGCCGATGAGACCGTGCCCCTGCTTTCTAATAGCCGATGGAAGTATAAACTGACAGGGAGCTGTCCCAGCCTACATTGTCTGGCAACCACCATTGGATTGTAGAACTCATAAGACAAGCTGGTGCTTCTGCCTTGGAATATGCCTATTGGGAGCAGGCATGGGGACACGCCGGTCATGAAGGTTTCCCTTGAGCCGATATCATCATTCAGCAGATCCAAGTTCAGATCGGCAGGGAGCTCGAAGTCAGAATCCGTGGGATATACAAACGTATCCATCCTGGCTGACGGTGGACCGGTGTAGAATCGGATGAACCATTCAGACATCTCGTCGGCCGATTGGTCAGCTCCAGGATAAACTGAGGCCACTTCTCCAAAGGACATACATCTCCTAGATGAGGGATCTTCATTGTCGCTGTAGTCCGATGGGAAGACTGAGTCTGATAAGGGAGGCCGATCGACCATGGTGTTGGTGTAGATAGTTAACCACAATTGAACAAACCACCATGGACCTCCATGAGCTACTGTCCGATTCAACATCAAGTCTTGGCTGGCAGAGTGAAGTAGCCGATAAACAGCCCCAAGGAGGTATCGGCCAAGTGAAAATTTTTTCTTCTCAACCAGGGCCTGAGCTAGATGTTGGCAATTCAGAGTTGGGCCACAGGTTGATCCACAGAAGACATCTCTCTCTAACCACAAGGTCAGAAAAGCCACATGTTCTCTGTCTGAGACAGACCCTTGCTTCATATGCTCAGAGATATATCCAGACCAGCCCCCAATCTTTTTGGTCTTTAATTTATGGCTGCTGTTGATAAGGAGATTGAAGGGGTTGATTTCGGTGAGCCTGTCAACATCTTGATGTCTATCAATGTAAGAGTCATCGGACCTTGCCGGAATAGGAAAGCGTTCAAAGTGCTGGACCAGAAATAAGTTGCGGCTGACATGAGGGGCTCATTCTTCTTGGTATCGGCAAGGGACAGAGCAAGGCACTGGCCGATTCCGATTTTATCCCAATGGACTTGTTTGGCTGCGGCGATTCTCTTGTACTAGGTCCTGTATCCATTGAGCCTTGATGGCCAAGATCTTAAGGTGTGCTTCCATGAGGATACACCGGGTTTTGCTTGCTTGAAGGGGACTCTATTTGATTCTGCGTTTATCTGCCAAGATGGATCAGGGTTGCCCATGGGGCCTAGGAGAAACCAGTGTGATTTGTCGTCTGTGGGGATCAGAATCTGGTTTTTTAAGACCTACGGTATATGGAAAGTGATGGAAAATGAGACACGGGGGGCAAGAGCAGAAACCCTAGTTTGAAAAGTCTCGGCGGGAAAATGAAAATGCAAATCTGAAGAAGGGTTGGGTTACCTCAGGGATCTCAGAGACGTAGAAAGGAAAAATCGCCATGGATGCCGTCGAGGAGGTCGCTGCTAAGGGAGTCGCCGCCAAGAAGATGTTGAGGAGTTGCCAGAATCGAAAGGCTTAGACGGCTATGAGGAGCTGTGCGCAGAGATTGGCGGCAGAAAGTTGTGGATCTGGATTTGTGTGGATTTTTTGGCAAACCCTAGTGATGAGCTCGATGAGGTTCTTCGGAGCTAATTCCGCCATATTATATAATGAAGTGGAATTGGAGGGCATGTGTTAACGCTAGATTTTCGCAATCTATTCGGAGAAGAAAGAGAAAACCGACGCGGAGAAGGAGTGATTCGAGTCAGATCGGTTACGCTATCGGACCAAGCCGGGTTACGCTATCAGAAGTAAAGTTTTTAGGCCATGTCATATCTGTGCAAGGTGTGGCAGTGGACCCTAACACAGTTGAATCAGTCACCAAGTGGAGTCAACCCAAGACAGTCACTCAAGTTCGCAGCTTCCTTGGACTGGCAGGGTATTACCGCCGGTTCATTGAAAACTTCTCGAAGATAGCTAGACCAATGACTCAGTTGTTGAAGAAGGAAGAAAAGTTCGTGTGGACCCCACACTGCGAGAAGGCATTTCAATTGCTCAAAAACAAATTGGTGTCCTCTCCGGTTTTGGTTCTGCCGGATATTAACAAAGATTTTCAAGTGTATTGTGATGCGTCCCGTCAAGGTTTGGGTTGTGTTTTAATGCAAGAAGGACATGTGGTGGCTTATGCATCCCGACAGTTACATCCTCATGAAAACAACTACCCCACCCATGATCTCGAGTTGGCAGCCGTGGTGCATGCTTTGAAAATTTGGCGTCATTATCTCATTGGAAATCGCTGTGAACTATACACCGACCATAAGAGCTTGAAGTATATTTTCACTCAGCCGGATCTAAACCTTCGCCAAAGAAGATGGTTGGAATTAATCAAGGATTACGATGTGGGAATTCACTACCACCCTGGGAAAGCCAACGTTGTGGCTGATGCTTTGAGTAGAAAAAGCTACTGCAACGCAGCTCATCTCGATCAGTGTTCTTCTGTTCTTTGCAAGGAGATAGAATCTTTGAATCTTGGCATCGTCAATCGAGGTTTTCTGGCAACCCTGGAAGCTAAACCCTTGTTACTTGATCAAATTCGTGAAGCCCAAAAAGATGACACCGATATTAAAGAACTCAGGAAAAATATGAGGAGAGGAAAGGCAATTGGTTTTGTTGAGGATGAACATGGAGCAGTCTGGAATGGAGATCGTATTTGCGTACCAAACATTCCAGAAATTAAGAAGTTAATACTACAAGAAGCACATGAAAGTCAGTACTCCATCCACCCGGGCAGTACCAAGATGTACCTAGACTTGAAAGACAAGTATTGGTGGGTCAGCATGAAGCGTGAGATAGCTGAATTTGTGGCCTTGTGTGATGTGTGTCAACGAATCAAAGCAGAACACCAGAGACCAGCAGGATTGCTCCAACCGTTCCAGATTCCGGAATGGAAATGGGAGGAGATTGGAATGGATTTTATTACCGGTCTTCCTCGAACCCAATGTGGTTATGACTCAATTTGGGTAGTCATCGATAGACTGACAAAAGTGGCACATTTCATTCTAGTCAAGACTACTTACTTAGGCAGCAAATTGGCAGAACTATATTTTGGTCGCATTGTTTGTCTGCATGGTGTTCCGAAGAAGATCGTGTCTGACCGAGGTAGTCAGTTTACCTCCAAGTTTTGGCAGAAGTTGCAAGAGGAATTAGGAACACGGTTGAATTTCAGTACTGCTTATCACCCGCAAACAGATGGTCAGACAGAACGAACCAATCAGATCCTTGAAGACATGCTTCGAGCTTGTGTCCTTGATTTTGGGAAAACTTGGGATAAGTGTCTCCCTTATGCAGAATTTTCATACAACAACAGCTATCAGTCCAGTCTACAAATGGCACCGTACGAAGCCTTGTATGGCCGAAAGTGTAGAACACCGCTCCTTTGGGATCAGACAGGAGAACGACAAGTTTTTGGAACAAATATTCTTAGAGAAGCTGAGGAAAAAGTTAAGATCATCCAGAAAAACTTGAAAGTAGCTCAGTCTAGACAGAAGAGCTATACAGACAACCGTCGCCGAGATCTTACTTTCGAAGCCGGTGATTATGTTTATTTACGAGTCACTCCGCTTAGAGGGGTCAGAAGATTCAACACGAAAGGGAAACTTGCACCGAGATATGTTGGACCATACAAGATCTTGAGCAGACGAGGGGAAGTTGCCTATCAGCTCGACTTGCCCGTTTCATTGGGAAGTGTCCACGACGTGTTCCATGTTTCCCAACTCAAGAAATGTCTCCGAGTGCCGACAGAACAAGCTGATCCTGCGCAGATCGAGATCCAAGAAGATTTAACCTATGTGGAGAAGCCAATCAAAATCTTGGACACCTCAGAAAGACATACACGCAGTCGAGTCATCCGTTTTTGCAAGGTTCAGTGGAGCAACCATTCCGAAGAAGAAGCCACCTGGGAGCGCGAAGAGGAGTTGAAGTCAGCCCATCCCCATCTCTTCAGTAGTGCTACCGAATCTCGGGGTCGAGATTCTCCGTAAGAGGGGTAGGTTTGTCGCGCCCTAAAAATCACCTTAAAATTTCACCGTCTAAATTATTTCTAGAAATTGTAAAAATCTAATTTAGCCTTCAACAATTAAAAATCCCCAAGATTCAACTCGAACCGGCGTGTGGGAATTTTTGTTGAATTCCTCATGCTTTAAAATATTTAAACAATTTTTACTTGAATTTTCAGAGCACTGTAAATATTTTTAATGCAACAAAAACATTTCTCAGATTTTCTAAAAAAGAAAAGAAATTGAAATCCCTTCCTTGGCTCTGGGCCAAATCTGGCCCAATTCCTCTCTCTCTCCCCGCCGGCCCAACCCGAGCCAGCAGCCCCTCTTCTTTCCTGGTGAAGTCTGTTTATCCTCCCCCTTAATCCAGCCCAAAAAAAGAAAAAAAAGGAAAAGTCTGATACGCCTCCCTCGCTACAGTAGCTTCTTCAACCTCCTGACCGTTCCTTTCTCTCTCTCCCACGAACAGTTGCACGCAGCCACCGTTTGATCTCCCTCCCCGATCAATTCCCCTCCGAAATAACTGCGAAAATGGATTCCTCACCTCCTCCTCATCATTTCCCCCAACAAATCCCACTCGATTCGGCATTATTTTGTGGTGGATTTTGAAGGTTCTCATCAATGGTGAGCTCCACCATGGCCGGCGTCGATCCCTCTCCCTGGCACCCGTCTCCCTTCCCTCCGGCCTATAAAAGGCAGCCCTCGGCCTCCTCCTTCCTCCCCACACGCCGCCACCCTCCTCTCCCGGTCTCCCGAGCCGCCGCGCCGCTGTTGTCTTGCGCAGTTGCCGTCGCAACTCCGGCCGCCACTGTTCCTCGCCGCCAAACTCGTTGTCGACGTCCCCTCGCCGTTCCTGCAGCTCCGGTGAGCCTTGCCGCCGCCCTCACTGCCATCTCTCTCCCTCCCTACTCCTTCTCTTTCTCAGTCTCCTTCTTCCTCCTCACTGTCTCCCTCTCTCTATCTCTTCTGTTCTCTCTGTAAAAAAAAGAGAGGAAAAAAATATATTAATTAGCAAATTTGTAATATGCCATTCAAACAACACTTAAAATTCAAATTGTCGTATCTCGACTATTTGAACTCGGAATCGACCCGTTCAAATTGCTAATTTTTCCTTAAACAGTAACGAACCTATTTTTATGCTTTGTTCATGCATCTTATGTGGTTTTTATTTATTTTTGGCCTTTTTCCTTTGCGTATGTCGTGTCGACGCTGCAGATCCGGAAGAGCCGCTTTTTCTCGAGGTTGACGCGGAAGACTTTGGTAGCGAGCAAGGCAAGTCGTGTCATTTTGATCATATTGCTATCCCAGTTTACAAAATTATGTTTATTTAAATTATTGCATTTCGCTTTATAAAATTCCCGCGATTATTACCGTTTTATTTAGCCTTACCGATTTCCCTTGTTACGACCTTACTATTTGTATTATTATGATCCTTGATAACCATAGGAAAAAAAACTAGTGAGGACTTTATTTATGTGGTGCTTGCTAGAAATTTTGGGAACATGCTTAGCCTTGCTTACATAGAAACAGTTAGAGTTAATTTTTAATAATTAGAATTGTGAATAATTTATAAATAATGGTAATTTTGGTTTAATGGCTGTTTAGCCATGAAGTGATGTTTCCTCTTCAAAATTTCCTCAAACTTGTTTTCGGCTGGGCTCGGGGTGCACGGTTTTGTTAGTCGCATCTCGGCCGTCATAAGGACCGGTCTTCGGGCCTCTGTTGCAAGGCATATTTCGTACTACCACTTGTCTAATGGGTAAGGCTTAACTTGTCGTCTAGGACGGCCATGAGCAAAAAGACACGGATAGGGATGAATGAAGCCCTTGGTGGGGTTGACGTCTCTGGCAGTACGCCCGGGGGCATAGACTGTCTGCTCGACCCAGGGCGCCTGGCGAGGGAAGTCTATGTCGGTCTTTTTCGCTTAGGGCAATACTAGGCGGTAGGTTATGTCATGGCTTTCGTCCGTATGCCGTGGTGGCATGTGGCACGTCGCAACACGTGAGGAAGACATGTCTGGTGGGTAAAGATGTACACCTCTGATCAGAGTTTAAACTATTCGAATAGCCGCGCCCTCGGTTATGGGCAAGCTGAGCAATGTACCCAAGTTAGAATTTGATTCTGTTTAAAACTAAAATAACTGGAGTTAGTACCTGTTGGCCTAGGATAAGGCAAGATCGCGTTGGTGCGCGGCTTGATGATAATTTGACTAGAAATAGGTTCGTGTTGATTTAAAATGCCTTTAAATATTTAAATGTTTCGAAATGCTGGTTTTATGCAAAATATCCCTATATATGAATCCTTTGTACTCCCTAGCATTATATTTGCACTTTTCCCGGCATGGCTTGCTGAGTACGGTGGTTGTACTCAGCCTTGCTCCTTTTTCCCCCTTCCAGCAGAGGAGTACTTTGAAGTCGAAGACTTTGGTGTCTAGCTCGTGCCTGACGTCGAAGTGCCTGTGGTGGTCCGTCGTAGCTGCCGCCTTTTTATTCGTTTATCTTTCAGTGTTGGGCCTTTGGTCGCCCATGTAATAAAGTACTCTATCTACGCTTCCGTTTGTTTATTCTGATATTTATCAACTTTGTAATGTGTACCTTGCCTCCTGGGACAAGGAATTATGCACTCACAATCGGAATATAGTGCTCTATTTTCCGGGTGTGACATACAAGGATAGCCCAAATGGAATCCGAATAGACCAAGCATGGTCGACAACAACACAAAATACCAACACAAATAAATGAGGTAGTGGAAGCGAAGCAGCGGCGGTCCATTTTATCCCACACGCATCGACTGGTGAACCTAGGTCCCTATTCCGCCGTCCTTGGTAAGTCCTTGCCAGCATAGCACATGCACAGATCGACACCAACACCTTATTCTAAAAAAAGAATTTAAATAAGCAAGAGTGAGTACCAACCGTACTCAGCAAGCCAACACTACAGAATGCATATAATGTTCATAGGGGTTCAAGGATGGCTTGGTTTATTTGCATAAAGCTAGTTTTCACAAATTATTTCACAAACCTATGCCATAACAGTTTTAACTGAAAACCACGTTAAGTTGAAGTTGTCATTAACCTGCGAGGGTTCATCCACCTTCCCCAAGCCTCGCTTGGTCCGATTTACCCTCGCATCCAATTTCTACAGTTTTAACCACTACGACCTTTTTGCACATCAGGCAAGGTCACACCTTCCATACCCATCATATTTTAAGCAATATTACAAATTGACGAGGCTAGTCAAGAGTAATACAAGTCCCGGCGCTCATTAACCGCAAGCACGGCTATTCGAATAGTTTAATTTACTCACATTGCAGCGGATGTACGCTTTTAATCCCACACTCCGTGACGCACCCAACACATGAGACTTGTCATGGCCCGGTTTTTCAGTTACCCTCGCATGGCGGCACCCGCTCCAAGGACTATGAATCCCCATTGCACCCCCGGCGCCACATTCCTACCTCGAGCTGGTTGTGAGGGGAGTCCTGGCGCTCCCGAGATTGAAGGTTACATTATACATATATAAAGCTTGACGTCATTAAACCACACACTTCCACATTTTCATACCGATATCCAGAACCTACCATGTCTGGGGTGCCACCCCACGAGAATAACCTAGTCCACCGGGTCTATCCCCACTTAAGAAGTGTGGTCGTACTCGGTTCGTTTCCTGCTTAGCTTCTTGACTCGGTCCTTAACTGACCAGGGTCGACGGCTTACCATTCCCAGAATCACCCATATTCTATCCGTGCTGCCCCAGTCGAAATCACTTTTGTTTAATTAAGTTTTTGGGTTTTCACAAAGGTTTTCATGCTGTGGGTGGCGCTTATGTCTCCACCCGATCTCTATCAATCACTCCCATCGAGTGATCAGTATAACCACATCCACATATCACCCATATGGAGTGTATAACGTCTATGTAAGCAGGGCTAAGCAGTGAGTAAATAATCACGTGTAAAGTAATATACTCAGGTAACAAAGGTGTGTAAATACATAAGAATAAACAATATGAAAGGTAAGGCTTAAACAAGTGTAGGTGCACATTTTATAATTAGTATGTAATTTTATTTGTAATCAACACATTTATAAAAATAGGATCAACATGTTCGAGGAAGGGGGCGTAGTGACTTGCCTTGCTCAATTGGGGGTTCGTTCTCAATTAGCTCAGTTTTCTCCTCGCAGATGTACCCTGTCCGGTTGAATACTAACGTCACAAACTACTCGCTAACACAAAAAAAAAGAGCCAAAAATTCCAGAAAGAATCAAAAAAATAACCAAACCAGTGCCATTGCATAGATCTTGATTTTAGAAAGATTTTGACGAAAGTTTCGTTCAAATCCGACTTAAAACGAGGGAGATACAGAATTCAAAAGATTGAAAAAGTTTTAAAACAAAGAAAAGGAAAAAAAGGTCTGACGGGTGGGACCGCCCTTAGCTCCTCATGTACAGGTTTTGTTTTTAAATGGGTGTGCGCATGGTGAGGTGAAGGGCTTGAGCGAGCTACAAGCATGGATGCATATGCATACACACGGCTAGCTAGCCGCATGCATGTGAGCTGCTTGCATGCATGCACATGTACAGCCAGCTAGCTGTATGGCGCATGCATGACTGGCAGCACAGCGGCGATCGCTGCGGAGGGCAACCGCGCAGGGAACGGGTACGGTGTTGCACCTCACGACGTCACCGTGCCATGGCAACAACGGCGTTAAGGAAACAAAAGCAAGAGGAAGAGCAGGAGAGGAGCTCACCTTGCGGCAGCCGGGTAGCGGCACACCGAGCAGTGGTCCTCACACAAAACTACGGTCGTTGATGTACAACCTGGGGACGGTTGGCCCGTGGATTGCCCTCGCACACCACGTGTTCGATTGGTGGTAACAAACGAACACATAACGTTAAGGAGTAAATGTTAGTGGGTTAGTGCAAGTTAGGGGTTAGGGGTTAGCGAGTTAGAGGTCAGTGAGTCAGTAAGTTAGAGTGTCAGCAGGTTAGTGAGTCAATGGGTCAAATGTTAGAGGTTAGCCGTTCAATAAGTAAGTCGTTCTCGGGGTTCAGATGACGGCGCAGCGCGCGGCGACGTCGTCGCCGAAAGCAGTACCGGGGAGGAGCATTAGATTTTATCTTTTTATTACCAACCCAACAGGAATGAATGGCTTGGGGAGGCAAGATGGACTTCAATAGAGGGGGTTGGGTGAGTAGAGGGATATATGTTAGACTTTGGTGAGAAGGATGGCTTGTTGGTGGACTTCGGCCTGGAGGATATGATATAGACTTTTTGCAGAAATGGATTTTCTTGGGCTCGGCCCGAGGGAATGAGGGAGGTTTTATGGACTTTTGGATAGATTATCAGGCCGATTGGCCCAATGAATGCGGGGGAGGTTTGGTAGACTTCCTGTGGAGGACTTTATGGCTTGGCCCAACAACGAGAGGGAGGTGATATAGACTTTTCAAAGTCTTCGGGGCCCGCACAGAGAGAGTCAAAATAGTGGGGCCCATTGGTGGGTCCCACCTCTTATTTCCTTTTTCTTTTTTTTCTTCCTTTTCCTCCTCCTCTCCCTTATCCTCTTCTCTCTCCTTCTTATTACTTTCTTCCCTCTCCTTTCTCTATCTCTCACTGTTCTTGCTTCTTCCAGAGGGGAGGCCGAGCGGGAGGGGCGGGCGGTGGGGCGCAGTGCGGCATGGCGCGGCGGCGTAGTGCCAGCGGCGGCGCGGCGCGCGGGCGCGGCGTGCGGCGTGGGCTGGCGGCTGGGAGCAGCGGTGCCGGCTCGGGGACGGCACGGGGCTGGCAGGAGGCCGGGGGCGGCACCGGGCTGGTAGGAGGCCGAGGGCGGTGCCGGCACGCGGCATGGCCGGGCGGGCGGGCGGCACCGGCGGTGGCGCGGCAGTGCGCCATGGCGTCGGCCGGGAGGCGGCGCGTGGCAGCACCGGAGGGGTGGCTGCGCGGCGCGCGGCATGGTGCCGGTTGACGACGTGGCAAGGGTACGGCACGGCAGTGCGGGTGGCGGTTGGGGCGGCCTCGGTGGCTTGGCCGAATCGGCTTACGGCCGTTGGGCGGCTCGGCCGGACGACGGCCGGGGAGGGGACCCGGGCGGCTTGGCCGAACAACGACGACGTTTGGCCCATCGTTGTGATGGCAGCAGCCATGGTAGGTTGGGATGGATAAGAGGCGGCGACAGTGGGAATGGGAAAGCTTGGAGGCTGAGGAGGACGACGACGGGGCAGTGGCTTTTATAGCCGTCGCGGCCGGCGGACGGCGACAAGGCGGCTCGGCTGAGTAGGGCCGTCAATCCTGTTCGACGGTCGTCGTCGGCAGGGAGGCATAGTAGAGCGAGGACAGTGGCCGGTGCGGCATGGGTGAGCTCGGTTCACACCTTTCGGCGTGGACGGGTGACACCGGCGAGCTCGTCGCAGTGCCATGGTGCATTGGACCGTGTGCAGAAATGGCCGTTTGCTCGGCGGAGAAGGCGGCGACGATGCCTAACCATGCTCAGTGCACAATGCAGGACGGTGCCTAATCTCTGATTTGCAAGGACGGTGCCTAACCATTGTTTTGGCATGGGGCTGAGGAGGCAGAGAAATGAAGGACGTGTGCATGCATGCATGCTGGGAGAGGGTGGATGTTGCTTGTTGCTGCTTCGCGTGTTCAGGAAAGTAGATGAGTATTTTGGCTTGCAATGAATGGAGTGAGTAGAAAGCAAAATAATTTAGAATGGGTAAAAATTGGACGAGCGATTTAGGATGCGTCTCGGATTCAAAAATCCGAACACGAGGATTTTATTTGGAGAAAAGAGGAATAGAAGGAAAAACTCGGCTTTTGCCGGTTCCATCGATGCACGATTAAATTTGACGAGAGAAATGGCCGTCGAATTTTGATATGTAACTGCACAAAAATATTTGTTGGCAGTAGGATTCCGGAAACAAATATTGCTAGGATTTTTGGAAGGAAAATTATGGAAAGATATTTTGGAAAGATATTTTGGAGGGAACGGATTTGGCGGAGAATGTGAGTTCACAAGAAAAGAATTAATTGAGATCTTTGGCACATAATCCTAAGTACACTCAAAGAACCAAATTTTTGAAAATAGGTTTTTAATAAAATAAATTTTTCGACGGGCGAAAATCAGGGTGTTACAGGTATTGGACTAAGTTCTGTATCGGACTCAGCGGTGTATCGGACAAAGCAGAGTGCCAGCAGAGGGACTGTATCGGCCGATGTGGGTTCAATGCGGCCATCGGCCGATGGAAGCAGGAAGCCGATGGAGGCAGAGCGGGCTCGGTTTGGGCCTGAGTCAAGCTTGAAAGGGGATTGCCAATTAGAGATAAGGCTCGATTTTAGGCAATTGTATCTCTTAATTAGGAAGTTTGAATAGTTTGGATCTAATCTATGGCAAGAGTCCGTCATAAGGACTTGTTTGTTAGTTATAGATAAAATCGTGTCCTATATGGACAATGTTGTAAATCACGGGTATAAATATCCCGGTAGTTTGTACTTAGAAACTCTCTCAAAATTCAACAATCAACAACATACAATTGAATCTACTTTCGGCGCATCGCCACCCTCGCAAGAGGTTGATTCCGACGAGTTCTTGCTTCCCCAGAGCAGAGGTAAGAACTCGTACCCGACGATCTACATCGTCGGGGCTAGCATGTCGTTTTATACATGTCAAGCCCTGGCGACTTGATCGTCGTTTATCGTGTTTTGAATGATCTTGATATGACACTTCAATTCTGTCTTGCCAGCGACAAACTTGCTTTAGGGTTTATTGCCGACGATGGTAGAATTAGCTTGTTTATCTGGATCATCCAAAGCATTTACCATCCCCAAAAGCGATCGACAGCTTGATTGTCTTTGTGTTAATTCTCGATTTACACTTTGAGTTGCTATCGACCTTAGTCGTGTCTCGAGATCTAACTCAGAGCCTGTTTTCGATCGTAATTAAGGATAGTACCAGGGTTTCAGCCGGTCTTATCTAATACATGTAATTACTTTATGTTTTTATATGTATTTGCCACTTGTATGAGTAGATCGACAGATATAAATGTATTTATCATAGATTGATCTCAAGGTTTCTCTGTGATCAGTGTATTTATATCGGCCGATCGGTTCATACAAGTTCACACTAGAGTATTAGCTAGTGCATTCACTTCCCGCATCCTTCATCGGCCGATGTCATTAGATTAACATAGACACATTGATGAAGGCCGATGAGATTAGATCTATATATTAATCTTATTTCATTATGACTGTGGGCACCCGGAAATCATACCGTCCAATGTAATTTGTGACCATCACATAATGTTGAATGAGTGGGATCCATACACACATAAATAGCCACTCATATCTCAATGTGCCCATGATCACAAATTGACATCATTTGATATAAAATCCATAATGCCGAATAATGAGCAAAGGAGATATTGCTGGGACTCCGCATGCCAGTCAACTTCAGCCTGAGACATGCCCGTCAAACCACACGAAGGCGGTGACCAGATGTGTTACACATCTCAGGAGACTTGACTCAAAAAGCAAGAGCTCTACAACATCTCAAATGCTCAAAATTCATACTCGTGCTTAGCTAGTCCCCAGGAATGCGACTAGCCTCACACTTTCATCGCAAGCAATTAATCAACATAGCAAGTGCCATAAAAGGGTTAAAGTGCAGCGAGGTACATGACACATAATAGGGTCCGAGGTCCCAACATACAACACATAAATATAGCAGCGAAAGTCTCAGATAGAGCTCATAAGCAAAAGATAAAACCGGTGGTGCCACAACCGCACTAGGGCAAACCAACCGGGCAAGAGCCAAGCTGCAAGAGATCACTCATCACCCTTGCTGCCCTCAGCAGAGCAATGACCACACAAGAAGCATAACTCATAACCGGTATCCTCACCTGAAACAGCGGCGCCGGGTTAAGTACAAGATTGTACTCGCAAGTCTTACCCAAAATTATATATACATAAGAGAGAGAGAAGTATGCAAGCTTTCTAGCCTATAGTGGGTCTCTAGGTTCAACATTTGCATAAAGCTAATTTTATTGAGCAATTAATGAGTAAAATAAGCAAGGACGAGCAAATCTAGCATCATTTTAATTTATGGACAGCAAGTATATAATTCTGAAATGTATAAGCAAATGAGCCCAAACGGCGCTCTCATCATCAACCATGGACTACCAAAGTCCATACCAACATGGCACAACATGCCAACACCACCATCAAACATAATCCCATCCATAATAATCTATATTTGATGCTAACATAACTGACTAACACATCAAGCATTGTCCATAACCGAGGACGCGGCTATTCGAATAGATTATACTCTGATCAGAGGTGTACAACTGGACCCACACGAAATGAACAAAGATCAAATGCTACACACCCCGTCGAGTGCGGTACACAAATGATTCAAGCTCATTACATGCCCTTTCTTAGCCCCACCCCAACCACCTATACCACGCTGGGGTTCCCGACGACTCAGTCACGTGTGTGCGTGATGTGACCAAGGCGGGCGCGCCACGCGGGAGGCACCCCCGGCCAAACCTAGGCACCCGAGGCCCTCCAAAGGCTACCTGCCTCACGACTCTCCAACGTGGTATAAATGATCACAGTAGAACTAGTAAGAACAAGCCGGTCCCAAATAAGGCATGTGGTAAGTACGTAGGGTGCTTGATTAGATGTCAAAATGTTCGGTCCTTAACGACCTAGACAAGGCTACTTGCATCAGGGGAAACCAACCTCCCATCATCGCCCTATCACCCGTCCAAGTCCAACATATTTCATCAACCATTATTTAGTGTAAGTGCTCAAGTTTTATGCCCAATAATGCAAGTTGTCTATATACCACAATTAATAGCACTGTCCATCCCTATAGTTCTCTTAGCACTAAGCATGGCTAAGCATTAATGAATAAGACATCCCAAGTGATCCAAACCAGTGGCAATAGGGTATAAGGACAGCAATATCACAAGAACTAAATGCATAAATAGGTTCTACCCATACACCATAAACCGACAATATTGATATCTAGGCAATGCATGCATATATATACGTATAGATTGCAACCAAATCATTTTTAGAGAAAGCATAGGTTCTATATGCTTAGGTGCTTGCCTTGCTGCTGAGGGTAGTCACTATCCTCCTCTGGATATGGCTCGTTACTCTCTGGAATCTCCGAATCTATCGAAAAGAAGCAATATGCGAATAAGAGCCAAATAAACATGCACATGCAAAATGATCAATAAATTATGAAATAAATACAGTGGGTAGATCATATTTTAACTTGAATTTAGGTGAAGGAATCACCAGATTATCACTTATGGTTTGGGAGATATGAAAATGACAAGCTCTCAGGTGCTGAAAATAGCAGTTATGTAAATATTAATGTTTCCTTTAGTACATTACGAGTAACATGCATTTCAAACCAAGATTTCATAATAATGATCACTTTTAGAGTAAATACATCACTCAAAGGTCCTAAGAAAAATTATTTCACAGCTATATGTGTTGTCATTATTTATATATGGGTTTTACAAGTTAAAATCATGGGAATGCTAATTAAACTTCTAAACAAGATTTAAGAGGTAGTTTTGCCAAAAACAACTTCACGACAGCAAAGAGTACTAAAATATAAGCTCAACAAAAATGGTTTCACAATTTTAGTTTTTACCAATAATTTCTTACGAATTTATTAAGAGCTAGACCACACAAGCGATACCTATAGCTATTTGTATTTTTACTTGGAAAACCAGTACAAAAGTTGGTCAATTTTATTTTACAACATTGAAGAGCTCAGTTTTATGAATCTATAGGAATTTGGTTCACTGAATTCGGAGTTCATATGAATTAGTTATGGAATTTTAAAGTTCATACCTCTTTGAGCTCAATAGCTAGCTCAGAAATCAATTTCTATTTTCACTCCCCTTTTCTCCAACTTCCACCGGACTTCGCTCACATGGCAGCAACCTGGACGTAGGGTCGTGCGAGGCTAAGGCCTCGGGCTGATGGCAAGAGACGTAGCAAGGCCTCAGGCTGACGGCAAGAGACGTTGCCTAGGGCTGCTTCAACCGAAATCAAAAGAGATGAACTCGGGTGAGTTGCAGCCACCTTCTAGCTGCAGCAATGGAGTGGACAACCTATAGAACGTTGCTATAGATGTTCAACATGGAGGGAATTCAAAAGAGGCACCATGGATGAAAAGGAAGCTCACCAAACGGAGGAAAACAAAATGCTGCTGCTGCAGCCCTGCAGGCTGAAACCACCACTCTCTTATTCCATCTCGATCTCTCTCAACTCTCCATGCATGTGCAAGATGTTGGGATGGATGGAAAGCTTGGATGATGGGGATTGTTGTGGTCTAACATGCAGGGATTGATCTTGGGCTATTGGATGGGATTTGGGGAGGAGAAGTGAGATGAGAGCTCAGCTTGAGGAAGAAAAGAAAGAACAAGTAGTGAAGATGAAAGGGGAGGAAGAAGAAGGGGTTTTCTCTGCCCCCCCTTAAGTCCTGAGGTGGGAGCACGCCCATGGGTGTGTTGTGGGGCTAAAGAGGCACCCAAGGTCAGTGACAAGTGGGCCCAAGTCGTGGCTGTCTTTGAGGATGAGACAGGTGGGTGAAAAACTGAGTATAGATTCATTCTTGCAATTTTCAGGATTTATTTTCTTTCCCTCTCTTGGTAAATTCGATTTGACTAGGTAAAACTTGTTCAACAATTCAGGAATTTGGTGTGGTGATAGGTGTTGGTTTATAGGTTCCATTTTTCAAAGTTTCACACATAAATTCCAAGTATTTTAAATCTGGTGAAAAGATGAAATTGGTTAGGCTGAAAGTTATATTGAAATTTCAGGAGGTCAAAACGGAGAGCTAAAATTCCACAAAATTTATTTTTGTTGGTGATAAATAAACTAGTATTTGAATAAATTATTAAACATGTATACTTCTATTCAAGTTATTGTTCAAATAGAAGTGGTTTCAATTTTACCGATTAGAGTTAATTTTGTTATCGCATATGATCAATTTGCAATATAGTAAATATGCAATCTAAAGGACAACAATTGCACTTCTAAATACCTGGTTATGAGCCTAGGGCTGTTACAATGACCTTAAGGCCGCGTTCGTTTCCTCTGAAAACGGAGGATAAAGTTTTGGATATTTGTGGCACGCTTTTCAAACTGCTAAACGGTATGTTTCGTGCGAAATTTTTTTATATGAAAGTTGCTCTAAAATATCAAATAAATCCATTTTTTAAGTTTGTAATAATTAAAACGCAATTAATCACACGTTAATGTCACCTCGTTTTACGTGAAACACTTAATCTTCATCTTTATCTTCATCTTCAGGACATTCAAACACCACCTAAGTAGGCCGATATAGCCTTGCGTTATCGGCTGTGCCTTCACGATGCGACATCGGCCTATCGGCTGATCGGCCATCGTTTCTAACATGGTTTACTTGTTTATCCTTGTTGATTGTAGATCAAATCAACTGGCACGCCCTACACACACCTAGGCAAGCCATTGGACCTGCACTGGAGTTAAGCAGATCTCCCAGGCCATCGTGGTAACGTGGAACCCGCTTTGACACGAGGCAGATCGAAATTCTGCGCCAGCAATATCCTGGTGAGTGGGAAGATGTACAGAGTAGGTGGTGCGTGCGTCATATGGGAGCTAATTTCTTCAAGCAATTCAAGAACAAGGAGCTGATGAACATGTTCAAGAGGCTATGCAATCAGAAGCAGGAGAAAAATTTCAATGAGCTTTGGAAGAGGTTAGACGAGTTGACAGGCAAATGCAGTTATCAGCGTGTAGCGAGACCAGCACCCGCCGTTCCTGACCCTCCTCAAGCACTCGAAGCTCTCCGAACAGATAGTCCAACATTGGTTAGAAGAACTGGAGAGTAGATTCGGAAATTTTCTCAGTGGATTGAGAATGAGCCAAAAGAGAAATGGGCGAAGACTTATGACACAGATGGTGCTAGATAAGGTATAATGACAACAAATTTGGCGAAAATTTACAACTGGGTGATGCGCGGTGTCCATGGACTCTCACTAGTTGGTATAGTGGAGTTCATTTTACATGGGACATGTAGGTATTTTAGGGAGCGGTTCCAAGCAGTTCTTTCCTCTATGCCGAACAACAACATTTTAGTTGGAACTTTCATGGAGAAAAAGCTAGCGGAGTGGCGTACAAAGGCCATGAAACATCGAGCTTTAGTGCAAGGTACCCAACAGCACAGGTTTGAGGTACTCTACTAAGATAAGGCAGGCAGGGGTTTCTACCGCAAGAGAGTAAAACAGGAGTGTGTTCTCAAAGCCGACGGCACATGTCATTGCTCCTATAGAAAGTCGAAGCTGCTCCACAGGCCATGCACCCATGTCATTGCTACGGCATCGAAGTGTGACATCCAAGATGGAGTATATGTGTCACAGTACTTCTCTAAGCAAGCAATATGTCACACATGGAGTGGCGAAATTTTTGGCTTTGGTGTAGTTGGAATGTTCACACAGATTAACGATCCGATAATCAATATTCCTGACCCATCGAAACTCCGAGACAAGGTTGGAAGGAGGAAGACTCGTCGCATCCACAACGATATGGACGAGTCAGAGACAGGCAGGGTGAAGCGGTGCAGCAAATGCGATGAACGTGGCCACACCTACAAGTATTGTCCTAAAGACAAGGAAAAACCAAGTGCGGCGGAGGCAGGACTATCAGGATCAGCAGCAGATGGAGCTCGCCCTACGGGTGAAGGCACTACTTCAAGTCGACCCCGTCCTAGACGTCCTCGTGGAACGTCCAGCTACGTGGTGTAGTTCGTGTGTTTTATGTTGGCAAAAGGCTTTGCTTGTAATTTTGTTCGAACTTATCGATGTGTTTGCATTGTGTTGTGTTGCGAACCACTTGTTAGACTTCCACATGTAATTTCTTTTTGTTTCGTGGCTTGTAATTTTATTGTCTGTTTTTTCATTCTCGTTATGTGTCCCTTTCTTATGAAAGTTATCTTATAAATAACCTGTACTTTTTGATGTTTCTATAAGTATTCTTCCGTTTTAGATAACTTGTTTTTACGATTATATTATTACCTTCTTACTTGCTCTAACATGTAACACATTTTTTTTTGCAGAGATGGCGCATCAGCACACACCTGAGTTGTTGGATCTGGCGATAGATCACCGCCACCGGTCTTACCTTACTGCGGTGGAGGGGGCTCAGCTTGGGACGTTCCGGCCACGATCGTCACGGGAGCGACTTCAGGTTCACGACTCCTTCGTCAGGAGGTATGGATTTGCTGTGTTAATTTTGCACTGTGTTAATTTTTTTAATGACGTATTATTTTGCTTTTGCAGGTTGCGTGAGGTCGGCCTCCTACCGTTGTCTCGGCTGGTGGAGGCCGCCACCGGCGACATCGACTCGACCAGACGCTGGGATGCGGATAGGTCCCTCCTAGCAGCGTTGGTCGACCGGTGGAGGCCAGAGACGCACACTTTTCACCTGCCGTGTAGTGAGGTAGCCCCTACCCTACAGGACGTCTCGTACTTGTTGGGGCTACCGCTCGCGGGAGACGTTGTCGGGCTAGTTGACACGGGTGCGGACTGGAAGAACGATCTGACGGCACGTTTCGCACCTGTACAGCGCGCACCAGCTCTCCCGCTCGAGCCGTTGCAACAGCACCACAACACCGGACCTACAAAGAGGTGGCTGCTTCAGTTCACTATGAGTTTTTTCTACCTGAAATGACTAGCGTACTATGTATGTAACTCGTAAGGTGCCTAACATTTCATCCAACTCTTGCAGGTCGACCAGCTACAGGCTGAGGCCGACGAGTACTCCTTCAGCCGTTGTTTGGAGGCATACTTGTTGTGGCTTTTTGGGTGGGTGATGTTCTATGGAAGTCATGGGCACGCGGTCGACAAGGGTCTCGTGCACTACGCCAGGAGCATCACCAATGCCACGGTCAGCGAGGTGCCTCAGTGGAGCTGGGGTTTCGCGTTGCTGGCGGCTCAGTACCGTGGCCTCTGTGAGGCTTGCACCAGGACGGACCCTGGCGCGATCTTCGGTGGGTGCCCTCTCTTCATTTCTATTTAGGCGGCTGAGAGGATTGCGATCGGCCGCCCCCTTGTGGAGCACCACCCGTACGAGGCGTCACTGTACGAGAACAGACCGGCGGTCGACTACCCAACGATGGGCACTCTGTGGTGCCGGCGTCAGGTACGTCCCAAGTACTCGTTGATATTATAGTACTATTGTTAAGTTCATCGTACGTCACATCGACCTTATTGTATTGCAGCGCCGATGGGCTCACGTCCAGGTTAGGCAGTCGTATGCGGAGTTTGTTATGGAGTTCGACCGCCTTCTGCCAACCGACTGTTGGCGCAGAATTTAGACCCGCCTCACGACTAAACGGGTTCCACGTTTCCACGGCGGCCTGGGAGATCTGCTTAGCTCCAGTGCAAGTCCAAAGCCTTGCCTAGGTGTGTGTAGAGCGTGCCAGTTGATTTGATCTGCAATCAACAAGATAAACAAGCAAACCATGTAGGTAAACAATGGCCGATCGGCCGATAGGCCGATGTCGCATTGTCATGACCTAGCCGATAGGGCAAAGCTATATCGGCTCACTTGTAATTGTGATAAAATAGAATCAGAATATAGATCTAACCTCATTGGCCTTCATCAACATGTTCATGTCAATTAGCGGCATCGGCCGATGAGGGATAAAAGAGATAATTGCACTAGCTAATACTCTAATGCAGACTTATACAAACCAATCAACTTATATAAATATATCGATCACAGGTAAACCCTAAAGGATAACCTATAACAAATGCATTTATATTTGTCAATCTACTCATACAAGTGGCAAATACATATAAAAACATTATAGTAATTACATGTATTAGATAAAACCGGCTGAAACCCCGGCGCTATCCTTAATTACGATCGAAAACAGGCTTTGGATTAGATCTCAAAATAGGACTAAGGTCGATAGCAACTCAAAGTGTGAATTGAGACTTAACAAAAAGAAAATCAAGACGTCGATCGCTTTTGGGGATGGTAGATGCATTGAAAGATTTAACTAAGCATAATAATTAAACCGTCGTCGGCAATAAACCCTAAAACGAGTAGATCGCTGGCAAAGCATAATTAATACACTTATGAAAATCACCCAAAGCATGATAAACGACGATCACATCATCGAGACTTTACGTGCCTAAAGCGACACGCTAGCCCCGACGATGTAGATCGTCGGGCATGAGTTCTTACCTCTGCTCTAGGGAAGCAAGAACTCATCGAGGTTAACCTCTTGCAAGGGTTGGCGATGCGCCGAGAGTAAATTGATTTGTGTATTGTATTGTTGTGAGAGAGCTTCTATGTACAAACTACCGGGATATTTATATCCGAGATTACAACATTGTCCAGATAAGACGCGATCTTATCTACAACTTAACAAACAAGTCTTTGCGGGAGACTCTTGCCATAGATTAGATCTAAACCTACTTGATTTACAAGATACAATTGCCTAAAACCGAGCCTTATCTCTATTTGGCAACCTCCTTGAAGCTTATCCTGAGCCCAAACCAAGCCCATGTTAACTCTATCAACTCTCTATCTCCGTCGGCCAACAACCACGTTGAATCCGTATCGGCTGATACACCTTTTCTGCTGACATAGCTTCCAGTCCGATACGCTTGCCGAGTCCGATACAAGACTTGGTCCGACTCCAACTTAATCCTTCTTCTCTGCATCGGTTTTCTCTTTCCTCTCCAAGTAGATTACGAAAATCTGCCGTTAACACATGCCCCCCAATTCCGCTTCATTATATAATGTGGCAGAATTAGCTCCGAGGAACCCATCGACTTCTTCGCTAGGGTTTACCTAAAAACCGCACAGATCCAGATTCACAACCTCCCGCCGCTGACTTACTTGCACCGTTCTTCATCGACCACCTGCGCCTCTCACCTCCGGTGACTCCTCGGTGTTCTCAAGGCATCGACCCCCTCACCAATGACCTCCCCGACCACATTAATGGCTTCCTTGCTGTTTTATACTTCCGAGATCCCCATGGTGAGTCAACCCTTTCCAAGCTCACATTTTCATTTTTTCGCCGAGTTTTTTCAAACTAGGGCTTCTGCTCTTGCCCCCCGGGTCTTATCTTCCATTACTGTTTATGCGCCATAGGTCTTCAAGAACCAGATCCTAATCCCCACCAATGACAAATCACACCGGTTCCTGCTGGGCCCCATGGGCAATTCTGACCCTACTTGGCTAATCAATGCGGAGACGAACAGAATCTCATTCAAGCAGGTCAAACCCAATGTACCTTCATGGAAGCACACCTTCAGGTCTTGGCCGTCAAAGCTCACTGGCTTTAGAACTTGGTACAAGAGAGTCGCCGCGGCCAAGCAAGTCCATTGGGATGAAATAGGAATCGGCCAATGCATCACTCTATCCCTGGCCGATACCAGGAAAAATGAGCCCCTTATGTCAGCAGCCACATATTTCTGGTCCAGCAACTTAAATGCATTTCTGTTTAGACAAGGTCCGATGACCCCGACGCTGGTAGACATCAAGATGCTGATAGGATTGGATATACATTCTGAGATCAATCCCTTCAACCTCCTTATCAACAGTACCCACAAACTGAAGACCAAGAAAATCGGAGGTTGGTCTGGATATGTAGCTGAACACATGGAAACAGGATTAGTCTCAGAAAGAGAACATGTGGCCTTTCTAACCTTATGGCTAGAAAAATTTGTCTTCTGCGGATCAACCTGCGGCCCTACTCTGAACTGCCAACACTTAGCTCAGGCCTTGGTTGAAAAGAGACAATTTCCTCTCGGCCGATATCTTCTTGGGGCTGTCTATTGGCTGCTCCATTCTGCCACTCAAGATCTAATGTTGAAGAGAACAGTGGCATATGGGGGTCCATGGTGGTTCGTCCAACTTTGGTTGACAATCTATACCAACACCATGGCTGATCGGCCTCCACTATCAGAGTCTGTCTTCCCATCGGACTACACCGACAATGAAGATCCAACATTCAGGAGATGCATGTCTTTTGGAGAAGCAACTTCCATATACCTTGGAGCAGACCAATCGGCCGAAGAATTATCTGCCTGGTTCGTTCGATTTTACACCGTCCCTCCATCAGCCAAGATGAACACATTTGTGTATCCTTTGGATTCCGATTTTGAGCTCCCTGCCGATTTAACTCTGGGTGAACTGAATGATGATATGGTAGCACGAGAACTCTTCATGATCGGCATCACCCCCTGCTTGCTCCCAGTAGGCATTTTCCAAGGTAGAAGCACCAGCCTATCCTATGAGTTCTACAATCCCATGGTAGCTGCAAGGCAATGCGGGCTTGGTCAACTTCCTATCGGCTTGCACTTCCATCGGCTCCTAGAGAGCAGGGGTAATGTCCCATCGGCCCTGGTCATGAGCAAGGTTCCAGAAACCAGAGTACCAAATCTGGGGGATTGTGACCGATTATGGCTGAGTCCCTTCATTCACCTCTCCTTCCAGTCATGGTGGCAAGAATGGACTTCCCATCTCTTCCATCAATCGGCCAGGTTCTACTTGACAGAACTCATTGATAACATTAGTCCCCAAGTCCCTGACGCCCCAACACTATCAGTCAGCAACAGCGGGCAAAAGATATCTTATGCTCTGGTATTGGCTCCATCAGGCAAGTCTATCATGGAATCAACTATCGGCCTCACCGCTCCGAAGGTATCATCATTGCTCCAAGGGCCGATAGCTAAAGAAACTCCCAAGAGGAAAGCGCCAATAAAAGAAACGATTCAAAAAGCTGGCAAGAAACCTAAGACTGATGATCAAGCCGATCTTGACGCGCTAGACCCCTCCATAGAAGAATTCCTCGATGACCAAGTTATGGAGGAAGAAGTTGATGCAGCAGCCGCCGATCTGCTTAAAGAACAAGATCCATCGGCCAAAATTGCTAAAGAGCCATCGGCCAAGTCTACAAAGAATTCATCGGCTGCAACCACAAAGATCCCACCAACCGATTACCAAGCTGATGTCGCTCAATCAAGGAGAACCAAACAAGCAATCCGCAAGGTTAGTACAATCCCTTTTCCTAATCTGTGCAATCTCCTCCTGCTGGTTTGCTATAACTTGATTTACTTCCTAGGTTGTTGCATCGTCTCTATTGAAGGAAAGAACTCAATCGGCCCCTTTGGCAAGAACTAAGAAGGCAACCTTACAAAGGCGAGAACAAGCCAAGGCCCGATTGAGGACACCGTCTCTGACGGAGCGTGAAACTCCTCACCGGGAGACCGCGCAGGCCCCCCTTTGCTAGTTCGGCCGGGGCACAAGGTGAAATTCTTCGCCTTGATCTGTGGGATCCCAGCGAGAAAAACGTGTGGACGCAGGCGATTTAGGCAGGTTCGGGCCGCTAAGGAGCGTAATACCCTACTCCTGTGTTCTGGTAGATCTGATAGTATGATGGAATCCGGAGAGCCCAGAGAGAGTCCCCCCTTTTCTTAGGCCTGGGCCTCCTTTTATATGGCAAGGGGCTACCACATGGGCCACAAGCTGCCTAAGAAAGAAAACATTCTTTTACATTTAGGTATATCCTACCGCCGGAAGCAGCCTCTGACAGACGTCGCAGCACGCCTTGGCTCGGTCAGCCGACCCATCCGGGAGACGCCCGTTTCAACCTTCATTAAATGGCGGGCGACTTCTGCGTCTCGCCTGCACCGGAATCGGGAAAGCATCTGACCGGAGCTGGCGTACCAACTCCGGCTGAGAGACGAGAGACATAGAGGGCTCTCATCATTCCGACGGGACGGGGCGAGGCGTGCAGCAGGCCGCCTGGCGCCCGCGCGACGCACAGGCGTCCTGGCTCCACCTAACCCGCGATCTGACTGGTCTGCGACTGGTCACTCGCTGTGACCGGTCACGGACCGGATGCAGGTACGCCATACCGCATTAAATGCGGCGTGGTGCGCCTGTCTGAACCGCCTTATATGTGGTTAGGTGAGCTCCGCCGTGCTCACCTAACCTGCGCACGTGGCACCAAAGCCATGGGGGTCGGGGTGGCCCAGGCCTCGGGGCAGAAACTAGAGCGGCCTGACCCCGGGGGGAAACCGGGAGGGCAGCCGCCATGTCAACCTCGGGCCCGACCCCTCCGGGGGAACGGGCCACGTGGATCCCTGTGGCCGCCCTTCACTTTGGTCTCGATACCCCCGGTCCCATGTCACCGACAATAGCCCCCGACGTCACGCCCGGGTGGCCACACTCGGGGGGGCACCCAGGCTTGACGCCACCCCTCGGGCCTGGTGACAGGTGGGACCGGCCCCCAAAGGCGAGCAGGACTCCTACGGTCGTGAGCCGCGCATATCGGCGAAGAATGCCAACCGACATTAATGAGCGGTCTCCTTGTAACCGCAACATTACTCGAGGCAGCGCGCGGATCGGGACACGTCGGTCCATTTCGCCTGGGGACGTAATGATTGGCGCTTTTCGCGGTAACCGAGCGCGATTAACGCGCACACGATCTGCCCCTCATAGACCACCATGGTCGCACGACTGACGCGTGCGCCGTAAGTGGGCGAGTGGGGTTAGTGGAGGCGTGGGCGCGAGAAACGAGGGGGCAAGGAGATGGGTGCGGGGAACGAGGAGCCAAGCGTGGCGGAGGCAAGGGCATAAAGGGCGCCGAGGAAGGGATTCATTTCCTTCGACTCGCCACTTTTCCCTTGCCTTTGCCATCTGTGCTCTAGCTCTCTTGTTTCTCTCGCCTTCCTCTCACCACGCGCTCTCGTCCTCAAGCTCCCTCTCCATCGGCGCCATGACGCGGAGCTCCGTGCCGCTTGACGGCAGCGTGCTGCCGCCTTCCCGCTTCACCAGCGAGAGGTAGGTCGGGCTACCACGTCGGTTCATGCCGGAATCTGCCACCCGGGAGGTGGTCGCGCTGGGCGAGGGACGCCTGGCGCTGCACTACCAGAGCGGTCCATCTTCTTCCTCTCCTTCGCCATGGCGGGCTTGATCCCGCCGTTCTCGACATTCTTCATGGCCGTACTGGAGTTCTACGGCCTCAAGATGGCGCACCTCATCCCCAATGCGGTGATGACGCTGGCCATCTTTGCACACCAGTGCGAGATGTTCATTGGGGTGAGCCCATCCCTTCGGCTGTTTCGGTGGTTCTTCACCATGCAGCCGGTATCACCGCCGACGGTGGTCGGTGGCTGCTACTTCCAGCCGCGGGGGCACGTGTTGAATCGCTACTTCCCGTGCGTCCTTCGCAAGAAGTAGGACGACTAGAAGAGCGACTGGTTCTACATCCCTCTCCCCGATGAAGCGCGCCTCCGACTCCTGAGCCAGCCCCCAGCACAGGTGCCAAGCTGGTGGGCGACGGTGGATCTGGGGGATGGCTACGACGCCGTCCTGGACCGCCTGGCGGGCCTGCGAGCCCAGGTGCTCACGGGGGCCATGGTGTTCGGCGATTATCTTCGCCGTTGGATCGCGTCGCTCCGGCGATGCGCCCGAGGCGCCTGGGAGTACGCCGGGACCGGGGACCCCTTGAGGACCCACCAGGGGCGTAAGTGGGATTGCGACCCCGAGGACTTCAGGATGGTGGTCCAACGGGTGCTAAACCTTAGCTCCGCGGAGCCATCCCTCATCCCTCGGGGGATCCTCCCCCTCTGCAGCGACCCGGAGCGCGCCAATATTCTGGCCATCATGCAGATGGTCGGGGCGTCGGGGGATCGGGCCACCCGAGGCCATGATGGTGCGGGCGGCAGCCGCAGAGGGGACCAATCTACCCCCGGAGGGGGCCATGCCTCTGGGCCCCGCGACGGGGGTTCGGGGGGCAACCGCCCTGCCGACGCCAAGGGGAAGAGGAAGCAGGAGGCAACCCCTCCTCCATCTCCTCCCCGAGGGGGCGAGGCGGAGCACGTCGGCGGCAGGCACCCGGAGGACGCCGCACTGACACCCCAGCCCGAGGGGGAGCGGAAGAAGAAGCGGCTCCGCAAGTTGGGGGAGACTAAACCGTGCAGGGGGAGCCTCATCACGCCCCTAAAGTGGTCGTTCAGCCGGCTACCCCGCAGGTTCGACCTCTCTCCCACAGCGGCCACACTCTCATTCCCAAACTCCCAGGGCTTATTTTTACTTACCTCTTTCTATTCCATATTTCTCGTCTGCCTCAGCGAGATACCGTCCCGCCCCACGCGTCACTCCAAGGCAGGCCGGCCCGCGGGCAACGAGGTCGGGGAGGCGGCGACCGTAGAGGCTCAGAGGCGGGAGGCCGACCTGCAGGAAGCCGCAGGCCGCCTACGGGTAGCTCAAGAGGTAGCTCAGGAGGCGGCCCGAGTCCGCCAGGCCGAGGAGGCTGCTCGGGAGGCGGCCAGAGTCCGCCGAGCTGAGGAGGCTTCCTGGGAGGCAGAGGCGGCGCGCGCGCACGAGGCACCGACAGCCGAGGCTGCCACCCAGGTCCCCGACCCGATTGCGCCAGAGGCGGAGGCCGCCACCGAGGCGGCTCGTGATGACACCGAGGGGCCGCACCCGGGGCCCGACGCCCCAGACGGCGCTGCGGATGAGCCGGCCTCGAGAAAGGCCCCCGAGGCCAACACACCAACCGGTGAGCCGAGCCGGGCCTCACCACCACAGAGGCAGCCTTCCCCCTGTTCTTCTGCCACCCTGCTAATCGCGGAGCCCCTCCTGCAGGCCTTGGCTATGGCCAATAGCATAGTGCTGGACGGGCTAAGCGCCCAAATACGGGCCCTACAGGCGGAGCGGGCAGAAATCGACGCGGTGTGGGCCGCGCGTCGAGGAGGGACGGCGCTCCGTGGAGGCCATGGTGGAGGCTGGCCGTAAGGCGCACAGCTTGCACACCTCGCAGCTCGAGGCTCGCCGTAGGACCCTGGCGGAAATCGCCCGGGAAGTGGAGGAGGAGCGGGAGACAGCCCTTATCGCCATCGCCGTGCTCGACGGGGCGCGGGACGACTTCCGTCTCCAATACAGGAGCCGGATGGCAGAGCTGGAGGATAAGCTCGACGCCGCCCGTGGAGTTCTCGACGCCGCCGCTACCCGGGAGCGGCGGGCGATGGAGATCGAGGCGGCGATCCGCCAACGCGAGGAGGCCCTAGAGGCCCGAACTATGGCGCTGGAGGAGCGCTTCGCCACGCTCGGGGGGCGGGCCTCGCGCCTGCTCGTGCAAGAGGTCGCCGTGCGCCGGTGGGCTGAGGCCCTTGACCTCCGCGCCTGGGAGCTGGAGGCGCTGGAGGAGCGCGCCCGTGCCCTGGACACGAAGGAGGCGGCGCTGGCGGCACGCGAGACCGCTGCCGCTACACGGGAGGCGACATTGGCGGCGCACGAGGCTGCCTCCGCCGAGCACGAGTCCGCACTCCGCCTGCGCGAAGACATGCTTGTCGAGCGGGGGCGAGCCCCCGAGGCGGAGCAGGAGGAGCAGGCGCGCCATAATCTGGAAAGCGCCCGCGCCAAGAGGGACGCGCTGAACCAGCGGGCCTCCGAACTAGAGGCGCGGGCAAGGGAGCTGGACGCGCGGGCACGCAGCGGCGGGGCGGCCCCAAGCCACGGTGATCTGGCCGCCCGCCTCACAGCCACCGAGGACACCATCGCCGAGCTGCAGGGCGCCCTGGACTCGTCCGCCGGGGAGGTTGAGACCCTCCAGCTGTCGAACGAGGTGGGGCTCGGCATGCTTCGGGACGCTGTCTCCCGCCTCAACCGCGCCGGGCGTCAGGCGAGCATCTGGAGCGGGCGGCACGCAAAGTACGCCGCCAACCGGGGGTCCTCGCCCTGCGCCTCTCGGAGATGGCCGGGGACCTTGAAAGGTTCCCCGAGGAGATCGAGGAGACGGTTAAGTCTTCCTCAAGGGACCTCACCCGGGGGGCGGTAGAGCTCGTGCTGGCGAGCTACCAAGCCTAGGACCCCGACTTCTCCCCGTGGACGGCGCTGGAAGAATTCCCCCCCGGAACCGAGGCCAACGCGCGCGCCCAATTTCGGGATGCCGCCGATCAAATCGTCCTCGGCTTCGAGGGAATGGCCCCTCGTCTCGTCTTCGCTCTCGACTCCGACGAGGAGGAGGACGGCGACGATGGTGCCGACGACGACAGCGACAGCAAGGCCGGCGACCCGGGTGCATCGGGGTGAGCACCCGGGCCCCCGTGTATCTTATTTTTGATTCCTTCATCTTCTGAGGCCTTTGGGCCAATGCTTGTATAACTGACTTCATCTTACCTGCAATCAAACAAGATTTTAATTTCTATGTTAGTTATGTTTGCTATATGCGCGTGATAAGGATGGTCTGTGTCGCGATCCCTTTGTATCTTTGGCTTGAGCGAGGGCTCGTGCTCGAGCCCCAGCCTCAAGCAGCGCGGGTCGGAGCTAGTGCCTTGGGGAGATCCGCATGTCGAGACTGGCCAGGATGGGAGCGCGGTGACCGAGGGTTATGGAGGACCCGATTGTGGGCCTTTGCCGATTCCCCCCCGGAGTTCACCGCGCCCCGGGGCACGGCTCGGTTCTGGGCCCCGTTTGGCGGTTTAGACGACTCGGGCTGCCGAGGACAAGGACGAGCACAAGCAGACTGACTCAAATCAAGATTTTTCAAAAGGAAACGATGACACAGGCGCAGTCCTTAGCAAATTAAAAAAATTAAACAAGTATATGCATGTGGGAGCCCCCGGCCAACCCTGCGTGCCCGAGGGGGACGCGGGGTTGGCCCGAGCCCGAGGTACGACACCCGACCCCCTCATGGGTAGAAGCAGCGAAGATGCTCGATGTTCCACGGGTTAGGTAGTTCTGTGCCGTCGCCCGTGGCCAATCGAACCGAGCCCGGCCGGGGGACGCCGATCACTCTGTACGGACCCTCCCACATTGGTGATAGTTTGCTCAGTCCAGCACACGTTTGGACGCGGCGTAAGACGAGATCATCGACGCAGAGTGATCGAGCCCGGACATGGCGCTGATGGTAGTACCGCAGGCTTTGCTGGTAGCGTGCGGCTCGGAGGGCCGCGCGCCGCCTTCGCTCTTCTAGGTAGTCGAGGTCATCTCAGCGAAGCTGATCTTGATTAGCCTTGCAATACATGGTGGCCCGAGGGGACCTTAGGGTGAGCTTGGATGGGAGGACCGCCTCCGCGCCGTAGATGAGGAAGAAAGGCGTTTCCCCTATCGCTCGGCTTGGGGTGGTTCGGTTCGCCCAGAGCACCGCTGGCAGCTCCTCGATCCACGAATCGCCATGCTTCTTGAGGATGTTGAAGGTCTTGGTCTTGAGGCCCTTGAGGATTTCCGCGTTGGCGAGCTCCACCTGGCCGTTGCTTATGGGGTGGGCGGGTGAGGCGAAACAGAGCTTGATGCCCATGTCTTCGCAGTAGTTGCCGAAAAGCTCACTGGTGAACTGGGTGCCGTTGTCCGTAATGATACGGTTAGGCACCCCGAACCGAGCAGTGATGCCCTTTAAGAATTTTAGCGCCGAGTGCTTGTCGATCTTGATGACCGGATAAGCCTCGGGCCACTTAGTGAACTTGTCGATTGCGACATACAGATACGCGAACCCACCCGGGGCTTTCCTGAAGGGACCCAGGATATCTAGCCCCCAGACGGCAAACGGTCATGAAAGAGGTATGGTCTACAGGGCCTGAGCCGGCTGATGCGTTTGCTTGGTGTGAAACTAGCACGCCCTGCATCGTCGGACCAGGTCAGCTGCGTCCTGGAGCGCCGTTGGCCAATAGAAACCCTGGCGAAAGGCCTTGCCGACCAAGGTGCGCGAGGCGGAGTGGGCTCCGCACTCGCCTTCATGGACATCGACCAGAAGCTCGACGCCCTGCTCCCGAGGAATGCACTTCAGGAGGACTCCGTTGGCCCCGCACCGGTAGAGAGCCCCTTCCACCAGCACGCAGCGCTTGGAGATGCGATTGACGCGTTCACTCCCTTCGCGGTCCTCGAGTAGAGTCTGATCTTTGAGGAATGCCTGGATCTCAGCTATCCAGGCGACCAATCTTGGGGGGCCGTGCTCGGCCCCCCCGGGTCCCGAGGCCTGGACTTCGACGGGCCTCAGGGGCCGCGCAGGCGCGTCCGTCTCCCCTAGGGGGTCGGGTCGCGCCGACGGCTGGGCTGGCCTTTCTTCAAAGGTGCCCGGTGGGGTTGGGGCTCGCGATGAAGCGAGCCTCGAGAGTTCGTCGGCGACCGCGTTATCCCGTCTGGGCACGTGCCGAAGTTCTAACCCGTCGAGATGGCGCTCCATACGCCGCACCTCGCGGACGTAGGCATCCATCTACGGGTCGGAGCACCGGTACTCCTTGGAGACCTAGTTAACGACCAACTAGGAGTCGCCTAGAACCAGGAGGCGGCGGATCCCCATTCCGGCCGCCACTCTGAGTCCCGCAAAGAGTCCCTCGTACTCCGCCATATTGTTGGTTGCCTGGAAATCTAGGCAAACCAAATATCTAAGGATGTCTCCGCTCGGCGAGGTCAAGGTGACCCCCGCGCCGACACCCTGAAGGGCCAGGGAGCTGTCAAACTGCATCACCCAATAGGTGGCGTGAGGCAGCTGCGAGGGGCTCATGTTAGCCCTGGGGGCGAAGAGTCCGAGATCGGGCTCAGGAGCCGGGGTCCATTCCGCCACGAAGTCGGCGAGGGCCTGGCTCTTAATCGCGTGGCGTGGTTCAAAGCGCAAGTCGAATTCGGAGAGTTCGATTGCCCATTTTACCACTCGTCCAGTACCCTCTCGGTTACGTAGGATTTGGCCAAGGGGGTAGGACGTGACCACAGTGACCCGATGCGCCTGGAAATAATGGCGCAGCTTGCTCGAGGCCATCAGAATCGCGTAGAGCATCTTCTGGGCCTGAGGGTATTGGGTCTTGGCGTCCCACAGCGCCTCACTAATGAAGTAGACGGGCCGCTGCACCTTCCGGCGGGGCCTGTCCTCTCCGTTGAGGGCACCGTTGAGGGCACTGCGCGGCAGTCGGTGAGGTCGTGGAGGGAGGTGTTATGCACAGTGCACCACCTGCCGACCGGGCGCACTCTACCGGGAGCGCCGGCCTCCTTCTTTTTGTCGCCCACGGGCCTCCCCTTTCGGGGGGCCCGCGAAGCGCCCTCGGCGGCGAGGACATGACCCTCGTCGTCGGAACGGGTCGACCTTTTCTTCCTCCTCCTGTCCAGCCGCCCTAAACGAGCGATGGACTCGGGGGCAACCGGGGCCGCCACTCCAGAGCTGGAGGAGTTCCAGATCCAGGCCTCCTCCTTGCGAGCCACACGATCCGCGAGCTTGAAAAGCTGCGCGGTGGTCTGGGGCTCCTTGGAGGCGATCTTTTCGAGCATGCGGTTGTGCCGCACGCCCCCTGAATGCGTAGATAACCGCATGTGCAGGGATGCAAGGTATGGTGTTGTGGACTTGACAGAACCGTTGGATGTACGAGCGGAGAGACTCATCGTCCCTCCACTGTACCGCGTGCAAGTCCGCCTCTTCGCCCGGGCGTGGATAGGTGCCTTGGAAGTTCGTGGTGAACTGCTGGCACAAGTCCTCCTAGGAGTGGACCGACGCGGGTGGCAGGTTCATTAGCCAACCCCGCGCCAATCCCTTCAGGGCCATGGGAAAGAAGTTCTCCATGACCTAGTCATCACCCCCCCGCGGCTTCTATTCCAGTCGTGTAGATCTAGAGAAACTCAGCGGGGTTGACGCTCCCGTCATATTTTTCGGTGATGGTGGACCGGAACCTCGGGGGCCAACGGACATTCTGAAGGCTCACCACGAAGGCTCGACAGCCGGCACCGCCAACCGGGGACACGGGGGGCCGGCCCCCGTGACCGGAACGGAGCGGCGCCCCAGAGGAGGAGGCGCCTTCCGTTGCATGGGCGGCGCGACGAGCGTCACGCAGGCGCTCGATATCGAGCCGGGCGTCTGGCCCCCCATGCATATTCTCATGAGTCGGAGGCGTTGAAGAGGGAACCACGGACGAACGGTGAGTGTCGGCCGTCGCCCGTCGCGCCCTCCGCCTCGACGACGTAGTGCCAGCGGTGGCAGTGCCAGAGGTCCCGACAGCGGAAGACCGCCTGCCGGTGCCTAGGCGCTGCTGCGCCGTCATGACCAGGTTGGCCACGTCATCCAGCCAACGTTTGGCCGGGGTCTCTGGATCGGGGACAACGGGCGGGTGACGCAAGAGTGCGCCCGCAGCCTGGAGCGCGCCCTGGGGCGTGCCGCCATCACCATAGGTGAGGCGGCGACGCCCCCCGCCTCGCCGTGCTCCTCCGTCGCCTGCGGGCGGCGAGGTCGCGGATCCCTCGACTTCCTCAGGCGCCTTCCCCCGCTCAAAATTCTGGCGGGAGGGGGACGACGGGGTGCGAGCCCGGTGGCACGGGTTTTGCTCCCCGCCATCACCGCTGGCGCTCAAAGAAGGATCGTACGCCACTGCCTCTTCGGCCATAGGGCTTACCTGGCGAAGCTTGGCGCACTCGAAAGGAAATGGGGGATCAGAAAAACACGCGCGCGCCCCCTACCTGGCGCGCCAGATGACGGAGCGTGAAACTCCTCACCGGGAGACCGCGCAGGCCCCCCTTTGCCGGTTCGGCCGGGGGCGCAAGGTGAAATTCTTCGCCCTGATCTGTGGGATCCCAGCGAGAAAAACGCGTGGACGCAGGCGATTTAGACAGGTTCGGGCCGCTAAGGAGCGTAATACCCTACTCCTGTGTTCTGGTATATCTGAGAGTATGATGGAATCCAGAGAGCCCAGAGAGAGTCCCCCCTTTTCTTAGGCCTGGGCCTCCTTTTATATGGCAAGGGGCTACCACATGGGCCACGAGCTGCCTAAGAAAGAAAACATTCTTTTACATTTAGGGCTATCCTACCACCGGAAGCAGCCTCTGACAGACGTCGCAGCACGCCTTGGCTCGGTCAGCCGACCCATCCAGGGGACGCCCGTTTCAACCTTCATTAAACAGTGGGCGAATTCTGCGTCTCGCCTGCACCGAAATCGGGAAAGCAGTTGACCGGAGCTGGCGTACCAACTCCGGGAGTTGGCATACCAACTTCGGCTGAGAGACGAGAGACATAGAGGGCTCTCATCATTCCGACGGGACGGGGCGAGGCGTGCAACAGGCCGCCTGGCGCCCGCGCGACGCACAGGTGTCCTGGCTCCACCTAACCCGCGATCTGACCGGTCTGCGACTGGTCACTCGCTGTGACCGGTCACGGACCGGATGCAAGCACGCTATACCGCATTAAATGCGACGTGGTGCGCCTGTCTGAACCGCCATAAATGTGGTTAGGTGAGTTCCACCGTGCTCACCTAACCTGCGCACGTGGCACCAAAGCCACGGGGGTCGGGGCGCCCCAGGCCTCGGGGCAGAAACCGAAGCGGCCCGACCCTGGGGGGAAACCGGGAGGGCAGCCGCCACGTCACCCTCGGGCCCGACCCCTCCGGGGGAACGGGCCACGTGGATCCCTGTGGCCGCCCTTCACTTTGGTCTCGATACACCCGGTCCCATGTCACCGACTGTCTCCTTCTCCATCACCCTCTCCGATTGTTTCGGTAAGAATTAATTTTTATATTGCCCCTTTGGAAACATAGATCTGATCACCATTCTCTTGCCTTTCTTCAGCTGCGAGCTCCATCACCCACACCACATCGGCCAACCCTCTCACCTACTGTCTCAAGACAACAGGAGAAGGCCGATGCAAGCACAGCCGATGCCCCATCACAAGTAAACCAGATCACTTTGCTCCCTTTGCCGATTCTCGCTTGACTGAGCTAACCTTGCCCTATGTTGATGTTTGCAGAACCTAGCCGATATGTTTTCTTTTGATATCGGCCAGTTTCTTCATGACGAGGACAAAGAACCACCCATCACAGCCAAGGCGTCAATTTCTGATGAATTGAAGAACCAGCTGTCCGATATCGCTAATCGGCTAGAAGCATCATTGGAGTCGCTGGTGGAGAACTGCAATCCTGTCAGGAGTAGAGTTCAAGAAATCCAAGTCCAACTCCCTGAAGACCTGATGGAAGTCTTGACGCTAGCCATCTTCTTGGAACAATACAACTTCAAGCTTCATAGGGCCAAGGAAAGGATCGCGGAGAGGCGGGAACGTGAGGGCTTGGAATCGGCCTTGTCCGCCAGCAAAGCTCAAGTCAATTCTGACAAAACCAGGTTGGATGAGCTAGCTGTCGAGCCGATTGTCTTAAAGAACAAACTCGAAGAACTCCGTCGCCTCGAAGCAGACCTAACGTCAAGGCTAGAAGCAACTTGTAAGGAGATCCAAGAAGTCGAGGCTGGGATAGCTGCATCACCGAAGGCCATAGAATACCAAACGGCGAAACTGAAGGCATCGGCCAAATACCTTGCAACCCTGAGCAAATCCTTGAAACCAATTCCAGGGTCAACGGCCGATGACGCCCAAGCAATAGAGGGTATTGATCAAATCCGCCGTAAGGCCATTGCAGCTATCGAAAAATTTATAGGCTGATGTAATACATTTTTATGTCCTTCTTGTAAGAAAATGACTTCCTGTTCGACTAATATAAATCTCATCGGCCAACCAGCTGAATTTGATCTGAACAATACTAAAAAACTCGAAGTCTGAAAAATTTTGAAGTCCATAAAATTTCGATCTAGTAATCTTGAGGAATGTTGAAAGATAACCTTGCTTGTATATATATATATGCCCCCCAATTTTTGGAAGATGAGGGCTCATGTTGTAAAATTTGAACTAAGGGCGATAATGCATATCGGCCATCTAAAGACAATGTGTACCGCATCGGCTATTATCATAAATCGGCTGGCAAGCCGATCATGAATCGATCCAGACACTGGGATAATATTTCTTTAAGTATTTGCCATTAAGGGCTCTTCCATAAATTTCCCCATCTAATCCTTTGAGCAGATAAGCATTGCGAGGAGCACATTGATGAATCTGAAAAGGATCTTCCCAATTAGGTGACCACTTGCCGAATTTATTATCTCTGGAACCAATCGGCAGTATCAATTTCCAAACGAGATCCCCCTCTTGAAATGACTTAGCAACAATTTTTTTTGTTATAATGATGAGCAACTTTATATTTATCTTGCTTGATTTTCTCTAAGGCTCGCAATCGTACGTGTGCCAAATCATCTAACTCATCAACCATAAGATTGTGGTACTCATCGGCTATCAAGTCGTCTTGCAAAGCAATCCTTCTTGAGCCGATGTTGGTTTCCCATGGTAGCACATCTTCATGTCCATAAACCAACTAATACGGCGGCACTTGAATTGCACCATGACAAGCCATCCGATACGCCCAAAGGAAATCGGCCAGCGTGGTGTGCTACTGCCTTGGCTATTCGTCAATTTTTCTCTTGATCAACTTAATTAAAGTCTTATTAGAAGCTTCTGCCTTCCCATTAGCTTGTGCATAATATGGAGAAGAATTTAGTAGCTTGATGCCCATGCTGTCGGCAAACTACACAAACTCATCGGACACGAAAATTGATCCCTGATCTGTAGTCAATGTTTGTGGTAACCCAAACCGATATATAATATGCTCTTTGACAAACTGAATTGCATCCTTGGAATCAACCTTCTTAAGAGGGATGGCCTCGACCCACTTGGTGAAGTAGTTTGTAGCCACTAGGATATACTTGTGTCCTTTGCTTGATGGTGGATTGATTTGTCCGATCATGTCTATACCCCATCCTCGAAACGGCCACGGCTTTATGATTGGATGCATAGTCGATGCCGGTGCTCTCTGGATTGCTCCAAACTTTTGGCAATCTTGACATCCTTTGTAATATTTAAAACAATCCTCAAGCATGGTTGGCCAAAAATACCCAACGCGTTTCAAAAGCCATCTCATTTTATGGGCCGATTGATGGGTTCCACAAATCCCTTCATGTACCTCGCTCATAACAACTTTGGACTCCTCTAGACCTAGGCACTTAAGCAAGACACCATCAATCGTCCGGTAGTATAGATCATCATCTAACAAGACATAATGCAAGACTTTGTATTTCATCTGTCGCGACGCCGACTAGGAAGGGTTTTTCAAATAATCAGTGATAGCAAACCTCCAGTCGTCGACATCCACGGCAGCAATCTGAATTGGAACATCTTTGGCCATCAGCCTGTATCCTGATGCCCCCTGAGCTAAATCATTGGCCTCGAAATTCTGCTTCCTGGGTATATGCCTCATCGTCACAATCTTGAAAACCTGTAGCAACTCCTTGCACTCCTCATTATAAACTCTGAGAATATCATTCTTGCATTCATACTCCCCGAAAAGTTGATTGATTACCAGCTGTGAATCACCAATGATCTCCACGGAATCGGCTTCGACCTCTTGTAATAATTGCAAACTTTTAAGAACCGCTTCATACTCTGCTTGATTGTTAGTATAATAGAGCTTGATAGTAAAAGCGAACTCAAAGCTTACCCCCCCGAGGGGATATTATGACCAGGCCGATACCGCATCCATGTCTGCAAACAGATCCATCAAAATACAGTGTCCATGGCACAATGTCTGCATATGCAATTGAATCGTCTCTGTGTTGAACAATGAAATCGGCCAGGGCTTGTCCTTTAATTGCTTTGGCCGATTCATATCTGAGGTCAAATTCTGTTAAGGCAAAAATCCACTTCCCAATTCTCCCTTTTAAAATGGGGGCCGATAACATGTATTTCATCACATCGGCCTTGCTTACCACAATGCATTCATTGGAAAGTAAATAATGCCTTAATTTAGTACATGAAAAATATAAGCATAGACATAACTTCTCCACTGGCGTGTACCTTGTTTCAGCATCTAACAACCTCCTACTGAGGTAAAAAATAGCCCTTTCTTTGCCATCAATGTCTTGAACTAAAACTGAGCCGATAGACTTCTCATCGGCCGATAGGTACAACCTGAATGGAACCCCTTTCTGCGAAGGGATTAGAACTGGAGGGGAACTTAAATATTCTTTGATGTCGTCCAACGCTTTTTGTTGCTTATCACCCCATACGAACTCTTGATCATCCTTTATCTTCAACAATGGAGTGAACGGCTCTATCCTGTCTGACAGGTTTGATATAAAACGTCGGACAAAGTTGATCTTGCCGAGCAGAGATTGTAACTTGGTCTAGTTAGTTGAAGGCTTGATATTTTTTATACCATCAATGTTCTTCTGTGTAATCTCAATTCCTCTTTCATGGACCAAGAAATCTAAAAACTGATCGGCCGATACGCCAAAGGCACATTTGTTAGGGTTCATCTTTAAACCATATTTCCTTGCTCGTTCTAGTACTTTGCGTAAATCGGCCAAGTGCATATCATACTCTTTGGACTTCACGACGACGTCATCGATGTAAACCTTAATCAGCGAGTCAATAAGATCATGAAAAATATAATTCATAGCTCTCTGATAGGTAGCTCCAGCATTTTTCAAACCGAAGGTCAAAACAACCCATTCGTATAGGCCGATTGCCCCCGGGCATCTGAAGGCTGTCTTGTGGATGTCTTCTTCGGCCATGAAAATCTGGTTGTAGCCTGCGTTCCCATCCATAAAGCTGATGATCTTATGTCCAGACGCGGCATCTACCAGCAAATCGGCTAACGGCATAGGGTACTCATCCTTTGGTGTCGCCTTGTTCAAGTCTCTAAAGTCGATACACACCCTCAGTTTGCCATTTTTCTTCAACACTGGAACTATATTAGACACCCACTCTGCGTACCGGCAGGGTCTGATGAAATTGACGTCGTAAAGTCTTGTAATCTCTGCTTTGATAGCTTCGTGCATATCGGCCTTAAACCTTGTGGAGATTATGGGTACCGGATACCCTCACGACTAGCTTATCCGACTTACCACAGGGGATAGGTTAGGACTCATGATTATGTATACCGGCTTATGACTTGGGTATTACGTTACCATTGTAATAAGGTAACGGCTCATAGTCTATAGTTGGTAAGATTGAGGAGTCCAACATAGAGCATGATAGGGTCTCTGACTTGTAAGCCTACCCTCCAAGACTATATAAGGAGAGTAGGGCGTCCCTTGAGGGATAGACGATGGCATAGAGAATCATAGCGAGAGCACACGAAATCAAGAGATCAAGAGATCAATAAATCACTCGGCGGATCGAATCCCCGAAACAGGAGTAGGGTATTACCTCTCGTTAGAGAGGGCCTGAACCTGTCTAAATCTCTTTGCATACTAACTCATCGTGTTTGGCGCTTGACTGCTACCCCCAGTTTCTTATTGCCGAAACCAAGTTTCGACAGTTGGCGCGCCAGGTAGGGGCCAGTGCGTCAAGTTTTCTTCTTCATCTCGCGGACAAGCGCGATGGGATCTTCATTAGGCATCGACGACTTCGCTTTCGCCCATAGGCAGGCGTTTCGTTTCGACAGCCTCAACTTTCTCACCGACAATTTCGGCAAGTTTTCTCTCCTTGACTCGGATTCAAACCAGTCGGGAGGGGGAAACCTCACGGCGCCGTTCGGGTTACCGGGCGACACTGAAATCTACCACAACCTTCTATCTTCCGAGTGGGAATCAATCCACTTGGGAGAATCTTCTTCATCGTCAAGCTGCGGTCCGAGCTCCAGAGAAATCGACGTCATGATTCAACCACTCGGATCGCGCTCATCTACCGAGATCGCTGATTACCTCAGCTCTTCCGAATTTGATGACCTCTACGATATCCCCACGAATGACCTCTACAACTCCAACTTCGACTACGATTATGCTCCAGAGTTCTTCAACGTCCTCATGGCGGAAGTTGCCAAGACCGACTCAGCCATGGCCCGCAGGATTGCAGAAGAGAAACGAGCCAAGACCGACATCGTCTTCGCCGTCGGCCGTCTTTGTCATCGCCGACTGGTTTCTCCTGCCTCCACGGTTGGTGTCTTCGTCGCCATTGATGGATGACATTATCCCTAGATCGGCCACCTCTGCCGACATCGGTGGAAATACCAAAAAGCTAAGTCATCATTAATTTTCCTTCTTTATATGATATCTTCTTTTTCCTCTGCCTCACTTCATCAACTGGTCCTCCGTTGAGCAGTGAGTTGGGGGCTACAGATGTTATATCATATTTTTGCAACAATTTTCATAACATTTATCTTGATTGCTTGCGACATAATCCGAGTAAAAAAAGTGCTGATCGAGTTGTGCAACTCTATTTTCCCTATGCTTTCCGTTTGGTTTGTCGATGGATAGTTGCCTTTGGGCCGAATCCTAGCACCCGGGAGCTCGTTGGATGGAGTGTATGACGCAAGGTGCTAAGTATTACTCGGAAGAAATCAAAAGCATAAAGATAAAATAATTTGTTTTCTGCTCTAAACAATTACGAAAGTACCCGAGTAGTAAATTCGGATATGTGAAACTTTGTTCCATTAATGATGAACTCATATTAATGAATAGTCAGGCAGAGTATTTAAACGTGAGGAGTCATCTACTCGGGGAAATCAAAACCAACAAGAGGAGAAATACATACTTATAAATATTTTAAAATGCTTCAATTTTCCTCAAGTATTATATTTGCATCAGATACTACTCATCCTACGTGTTTATACTGCAGGATCGATCAATTATACATCATCGTCGGCCTGCCTTCGCCGCCGCCGACTGGTGTTTCTGCCTACACGGTTGATTGGTGACATCACCGTTGTTGGGCGTCTACGACTTCATCGTCGGCCTGCCTTCGCCGTCGACTGGTGTTTTCGCCTACACAGTTGATTGGTGACATCACCGTTGCTGGGCGTCTACGACCTTATCGTCGGCCTGCCTTCGCCACCGCCGACTGGGGTTTTCGCCTACACGGTTGATTGGTGACATCACCGTTGCTGGGCGTCTACGACTTCATCGTCGGTCTGCCTTCGCCGCCGCCGACTGGTGTTTTCGTCTTCACGGTTGATTGGTGACATCACCGTTGCTGAGCGTCTACGACTTCATCGTCGGCCTGCCTTCGCAGCCGCCGACTGGTGTTTCCGTCTTCACGGTTGATTGGTGACATCACCGTTGCTAGGCGTCTACGACTTCATCGTTGGCCTGCCTTCATCGTCGCCGACTGGTGTTTCTGCCTACACGGTTGATTGGTGACATCACCGTTGCTGGGCGTCCACGACCTCATCGTCGGCCTGCCTTCGTCGCCGCCTACTAGTGTTTCAGCCTACACGGTTGATTGGTGACATCACCGTTGTTGGGCGTCGACGACCTCATCGTCGACCTGCCTTCGCCGCCGCCGACTGGTGTTTTCGCCTACACGGTTGATTGGTGACATCACCATTGCTGGGCGTCTACGACTTCATCGTCGGCCTGCCTTCGCCGCCGCCAACTAGTGTTTCCGCCTTCACGGTTGATTGGTGACATCACCGTTGCTGGGCGTCTACGACTTCATCGTCGGTCTGCCTTCGCCGCCGCCGACTGGTGTTTTCGCCTTCACGGTTGATTGGTGACATCACCGTTGTTGGGCGTCTACGACTTCATCGTCGGCCTGCCTTCACCGCTGCCGACTGGTGTTTCTGCCTACACGGTTGATTGGTGACATCACCGTTGTTTGGCGTCTACGACTTCATCGTCGGCCTGTCTTCGCCGCCGACTGGTGTTTCCGCCTACACGGTTGATTGGTGACATCACCGTTGTTGGGCGTCTACGACCTTATAGCCGGCCTGCCTTCGCCGCCGCCGACTGGTGTTTCAGCCTACACGGTTGATTGGTGACATCACCATTGTTGGGCGTCCACGACCTCATCATCGGCCTGCCTTCGCCGCCGCCGACTGGTGTTTTCGCATACACGGTTGATTGGTGACATCACCGTTGCTGGGCGTCTGCGACCTCATCGTCGGCCTGCCTTCGCCGTCACCGACTGGTGTTTCCGCCTTCACGGTTGATTGGTGACATCACCGTTGCTGGGCGTCCACGACTTCAACGTCGGCCTGCCTTCACCGCCGCCGACTGG
Source organism: Oryza officinalis (assembly GCA_008326285.1). Lineage (NCBI taxonomy): Eukaryota > Viridiplantae > Streptophyta > Magnoliopsida > Poales > Poaceae > Oryza > Oryza officinalis. The sequence goes on along the minus strand of BDMV01000003.1, from coordinate 18,960,967 downwards.
TGTTTCCGCCTTCACGGTTGATTGGTGACATCACCGTTGCTGGGCGTCTACGACTACATCGTCGGCCTGCCTTCGCCACCGCCGATTGGTGTTTCCGCCTTCACGGTTGATTGGTGACATCACCGTTGTTGGGCGTCTACGACTTCATCGTCGGCCTGCCTTCGCCGCCGCCGACTGGTGTTTCCACCTACACGGTTGATTGGTGACATCACTGTTGTTTGGCGTCTACGACTTCATCGTCGGTCTGCCTTCGCCGCCGACTGGTGTTTCCGCCTACACGGTTGGTGGATGACATCACCGTTGTTGGGCATCTACGACCTTATCGTCGGCCTGCCTTAGCCGCCGCCGACTGGTGTTTCAGCCTACACGGTTGATTGGTGACATCACCGTTGTTGGGCGTCCACGACCTCATCGTCGACCTGCCTTCACCGCCGCCGACTGGTGTTTCCGCCTACACGGTTGATTGGTGACATCACCGTTGTTGGGCCTCTTCGACTTCATCGTCGGCCTGCCTTCGCCGCCACTGACTGGTGTTTTCGCCTACATGGTCGAATGGTGACATCACCGTTGTTGGACGTCTATGACTTCATCGTCGGTCTGCATTCGTCATCGCCGACTGGTGTTTTCGCCTACACGGTTGATTGGTGACATCACCGTTGTTGGGCGTCTTCGACTTCATCGTCGGCCAGCCTTCGCCGTCGCCGACTGGTGTTTTTGCCTACACGGTCGAATGGTGACATCACCGTTGTTGGGCGTCTACGACTTCATCATCGGCCTGCCTTCGCCGCCGCCGACTGGTGTTTCCGCCTACACGGTTGATTGATGGTGACATCACCGTTGTTGGGCGTCTACGACTTCATCGTCGGCCTGCATTCGCCGCCGCCGACTGGTGTTTTCGCCTACACGATTGATTGGTGACATCGCCGTTGTTGGGTGTCTACGATTTCATCGTCAGCCTGCATTCGCCGCCGCCGACTGGTGTTTCTGCCTACACGGTTGATTGGTGACATCACCGTTGTTGGGCGTCTACGACTTCATCGTCGGCCTGCCTGCGCCACCGACTGGTGTCTCCACCTACACGGTTGGTTTTCACACCATCGTTGTTGGGCGTCTACGTCTTCATCGTCGGCCTGCCTGCGCCGCTGCCGACTGGTCTCTTCGTCTACACGGTTGGTTTTCACACCACCGTTGTTGGGCGTCTACGTCTTCACCGCTGGCTCGTCTTCGCCGCCGTTGACTGCTGTGCAATTTCGTCAACATTGTGGAGCAACTTCATCCTCACTGTCTTCGGTACCGGCAAATTCTATTGCCTCTACTTCGCAAGCTTCGATACTTCACCAACCACGACGTCTCCAGGAGCCTCAACAAGACATCTTCAATGCGTATCTTCACTCAGGCAATGGCTACTCAATGACAAGCTATAGTTCTTGACTGTATGTTCAGTTGTTTTCCAACTAAGCATAGAGTCAGGGGCTACACAAATACAAGACTCAAAATTCGACATGCATTATGTCAAGATAAAGCAATCGATTAATCAGCCAACAAATCAACTTCGGAGAAATCAGCTTCGTCTTCGCTCCAGAGCAGACTTTTTACTTTAGCAACTCCAATATTTTTGTCGACAACTTTGGCTCTCATTTGATGCTACAGTCAACTCCAAGTTTTTCAAGAGTTAAGTTCAAGATTTAATCTACATGTTTGGGAGTTTGGAGTTATCAACCAATCAACTCAGATTCGACGAGTTGGAGAACAATATCTACTTTGTTCCAAGTGAAGCATCTTCGCCACACACATGCTAGCGTCAAGGAAACTACTTGAACTTTGATATCTTCTCAACAGTTTGATTGATTATAATCATCGGCACCTTCGTCAACGGCATTATCTTCATCTTCAGTCAACTACTGTCAACCAAGTTCTTTGCTTCAGGAGTTTGGGCTTCGTCTACACTAAAATTTGACTGGGGCACCAACGCCGCCATCTTCATCAACATCTTGCCATGTCTCTTGGGCATTACCTATTCTGCTACTGTTGACGGACAACTTTGTCTCTACAACTGGTTGTTTTTTCTGCTATGGATCGTCATCACCACCGGTTGTGTCTGTCACAGTTGGTTGGCCTATTACACCGCAACTGATTAGTATTTTCGTCTTCATCGTCCGGCTATCTCCGTCGTTGTCGACTAGTGGTCTCGTCGTCATTGCTGGCCTACGTCGTCGCTGCGAATGTGCATCTTCATCTTCAACACCGACTTGCCTTGGTCGCCAATGACTGTCGTCATTACTACTGGTCACGTTTATCACCGCCGACTATTTTCTTCGTCTCCATGGTTGGTGGATTTTGCCATCACTATTGATGGGCAACTATGTCTCCACCACTGATATCTTCGTTACCTTTGATGGGCAATTTTATCTTCACATTGGTGGTCTTGCTTCCATGCCGATTGTATCAGTTGCCACCAATGGATAACCTCGACTGCGACAGAAGGACAAGCAACATGCTCAGGGGCTTAATAGCTCTAGCACGAGGATCATACCTTCAATTTGGACTTACTCTGGATATATGCAACATGAATTCATGGCCGCGAGCTTATCTCCTATATTCATGGTCTGGATCAATCATTATTTTCCACAAGGGTCACAAGATGAGTTCTTGTGCCAGTTGGGATTCAATTATTAAATTTATTTTGGTGCATCCCATGAGGGATAACCATTCGGATCAGAAGATGAAGCGGCAGGGAAGACGCTGGTGCTTCAGAGATTTTAGGGTATCTCTAGGTTTTCTCGTGATTGGGCCAAAACCCATGAGAAGCTTACGGCCCATATTACAGGTGTGGCTTGACACGTGTCTCTAGGGACTTAAGCAGATTTGCTCTGGCAATATGCGCGTGTCTCACTGCCCAATACCTTTAAAATCCTTTCATACAACAGTTACACAAATTGTTAAAGGTTGGTACGATGCAACTTGAAAGGTGACAAACAGTAAAGTTTTTTATAACTGTCCTGGTAACTTTTTTGTGGGTTGCAGGAGCTGTTTGGTCTTTACAAAGCATTTGGTTTTATATTATATCAATGCTTTTCTGTCACCTTGGTGTGCTCTTTTTGATTAAGACCGATATTATGGCTAGAGCTATTTAATATTTTTGGTCATATTTTTCAGATGATTGATGAATTATTAACTCAGATTTTCTACCCATGAGGGTTGGCTGAGTTGTTTGTTCTGAGATGACTCAGGCAAAACGACTCAGATAAGCATGAGCTTGCCGAGTACTCGGAATTCATTATACACTATGCCTTGATTATGAGGTTATATGTTATATGATTTTTTATGATTGCTTTTGGCTTAGGCTAGGCATTTATTTAACTCAGGAGAGTATGATTATTATAGTTCTTGACTATATGCTTAGTTTGTTTAACTAAACACATAGTCGGGGGCTACACCTAATTAGGTGCATCAGTCGATGCACCTAAATATCTATTCTTAAGAAATTTTTGAGATGTTTTCAGCCCTTCATAGCCTTTCTATTGGATGATAAAGCACTCGGGAGACTCAGGCAGAGATGATGGAAGCACTCGGCGATAGAAGCACTCGGCTAAGGAGGTACTCGGCTATGTGTTATTCTGGTTCGGGGCAAAGTTATTTCGTCGACTGTGAAGGTCTCGGGGGCTACTGTGGAGATTATGGGTACCAGATACCCTCACAACTAGCTTATCCGACTTACCATAGGGGATAGGTTAGGACTCATGATTATGTAAACAGGCTTATGACTTGGGTATTACGTTACCATTGTAATAAGGTAACGGCTCATAGTCTATAGTTGGTAAGATTGAGGATTCCAACATAGAGTATGATAGGGTCTCTGACTTGTAAGCCTACCCTCTAAGACTATATAAGGAGGGTAGGGCGTCCCTTGAGGGATAGACGATGGCATAGAAAATCATAGCGAGAGCACACGAGATCAAGAGATCAATAAATCACTCGGCGGATCGAATCCCCGAAACAGGAGTAGGGTATTACCTCTCGTTAGAGAGGGCCTGAACCTGTCTAAATCTCTTTGCATACTAACCCATCGTGTTTGGCGCTTGACTGCTACCCCCAGTTTCTTATTGCCGAAACCAAGTTTCGACAAACCTCCTAGGAGCTTGTTTAAATGGCCGATAGCCTGGTTTGATAGGCAACCGATGTTCTACAATCGATCGGCTTAACCCAGGCATCTCATGAAACTCCCATGCAAAACAATCTATGAATTCTTTCAAAAGATTTATCAAATCATTCTTATATTCCCTTGACAGGTTAGCACTTACATACGTTGGCCTAGGTCTATCACCTGATCCTATATCAACATCCTCGAGTTGATCGGCCGACGTAAAGCCTTTTCCCAATTTTCCATCTAATTCCTCCACCGCATCATCTGTGTAGGGACTAGCTTGCTCATCTTGGGCAGTGGATGGCACATCTTTGTTAAAGCAACTGTTTGTCTTGATCGTCTATCGTCTCGATGTCGCAATCAGTTACTTTGAGAAAATCGGCCTCCCAAACTCGTCCAGACAGGCAATTGATTCCCTCCATCTCCCAAACTGCGAGATCGGCATTGGCTGCGTGGACTGACCGATCAGCCTGCACGATCTCGACTTGGTCCCCTTGCCACTGTATGAGGCACTGCTGCAGTGTTGACGGGACGCAACAATTTGCATGGATCCAATCTCATCCCAACAACAGGCTATAGGAACCCTTTCCATCAAAGACAAAAAAGGTGGTGGGTATCGTCTTGTTGCCCACGGTGAGCTCCACGTTTAGCACCCCCTTCGCCTCGGATGCGTTGCCACCAAAGTCTTTGAGCACCATGTTGGTCCTGATGAGGTCTTCAGGTACTTTTCCAAGCTTCCTGAAGGTTGTATACAGCATTAAGTTCACTGCCGCGCCGCCATCGACCAGCATCTTCGTCATCGGCCGCCCATTGACGAATCCCTTGATGTATAATGGCCGGAGGTGCCTGTGGCTGGTGTCGACTGGCTTGTCGAACACGGCTTGATCTAGCGACAACTGTAGTTTAGCCGAGGACTGCTCACCGTCAGCTACCTCTTCATCGGCCGTCTGCACGTTGTATTCTGCAGGCAATATGAAAACCATATTAACAGAAGCCGATGCTACACCTTTACCTTTTGCAGACGCAGGAGCTCGAATTGACTTGGAGGTGCCCTCATCGGCCTTGAGAACTGCGGATTTTATTATCCACTCCTTCTTGGTCTTGGTGGGCCGATGGGCTATTGTCGCCTGCTGCTCCTGGATCTGCTCCTTCCTTCTCAATCTCTGAACCCACCATTTTTGTGTCTTGCTAAACACGTCGCTTGGGCACCATTGGAGGTTCTTGATTTGCTCGTCGTGCTCAGTCCGACGATCATGGTGCATCGGCCCTAGTCTTTCATGTACAGACTTTCTCTGCTTGTGCGGCCGATGCACTTGTTTGCTCGAGCTGCCCTGGTGGGAGTCTTCTACATCATTACATGCAGGGCACTCTTGGATTGATGGCAACCTCATCCCTTCGTTCCAGCAGAACCAAAAAACTCGCACTCCCAATAAGGGTCATAAGAGTCGTCTTGATCGGCATGGTCTTGTGCTTGTTCTTCCCGCCGTCGCTGGTATTTTCTGATCAGGCCCTCTGAGGTCTGATGAGGTCGCTTGCCAGTCCGATGGCTATTGCCGTCGGCCCTGTTTGCCCGCACCATGTTGACTGGGAACGGGTGTCCTTCTATCTTCATCGGCCGCTTGGCTTCATCAATCTTGATCCTGCCTTACTCGATAGCCGATTGAATCTGTTGTCGGAAGATCTTGCATTCATTGGTGTGATGGGAATACGTGTTGTGCCACTTGCAATATCTTCTCTTCTTGATTTCCTCAGCCGATGGCAGTACATGACCTACTGGCAGCTGAATCTGCTTTTCTTGCAGGAGTAAGTCAAATATCTTGTCGGCCTTGTTGATGTTGAAGTCGTATTTATCGTCCTTGTCGCCCTTCTTGGCCCACTGGCATGTTGTCTGCTTCTTCATCCAGGCCCATTCGGCCAGATCGACATCGGCATCTTCTTCATCATCTTCATCGGAGGCATACTGATAGATTGTATTGATCTTTTTTGCGAACTTCTTCGCCTCCTGGAATCTTTGTTCATGGGCCGATACCCGTTGCGCTAGCTAAGCTAGGCTGTCAAATTCCTGAGATGAGAACCTCTCTCGTATCGGCCCTAAAAATCCTTGGAACGCCAAATCGGCCAGTTGAGAATCGGTCAAACTGAGGCTGTAACACCTATTCCTTATGTCCCTGAATCTTTGGATGTATTCTGGGACCAATTCATCAACCCGTTGCCTGATGGCAGTGAGATCAGACAGTTTTATCTCTTGTACGCCGTTGTAAAAGTATCTGTGAAACTGCTTCTCTAGATCTATCCATCCTCTGATGGAATTGCAGGGTAAAGAGGAAAACCATGTAAACGCTGACCCTGACAAAGACAGAGGGACAAATCTCACCCTCAACGCCTCTATGGCCGATGCCTCCCCACACTGTGCTAGGAATCGGCTTACGTGCTCGTATGTAGAGACGTTGTCTTGCCCCGAAAATTTGGAGAAGTCCGGGATCTTGTATCGGTTCGGCAGTGGCACTCTATCGAACTCCTCGGGATATGGGTGCCAATACACTGTAGAACTCTCCTTGGGCTTCAAACCGAGCTGATCTCGCATCACCTCGGCTATCATGTCGGCCCAGTATCCTGTAGGCTGATGTGGGAGGTCCTAGTGGTAAGACTGCTGCAGGCCCTCTACCCGATACTGCCTGGGGGAGTACGGTTGGAAGTGATGATTTAAATTTTGTGTGTCGTACTGCCCTGCGGTGTACTGCTGATAGCCTTGCGACGCGTTGTAAGCAGCTGGTTGCGGAGGGTTCCCAGACATGGGGAATTGAGGTTGTCTGGCCGATGGCGAGTTGACTGGAACTTGCTGCATCGGCTCGACCACCGGTTGTTTCCCCTTTGTCCATTGTGCATACTGTTCCTCCGTGATGTGCTAGGGGCTTCCTCCCGTTTGCCTGGTGAGGACCAGCGGCAAGGTTGATGCTGGTTGGGCCGATGGAGGTGGGATCGGCGCCGTCGGCTGTGGAGCCGTGCTCAGATCGGTCCTCAAAGTCCGATAAGCAGGGAACTTGTTTTCTGGCAAGAAAATCGGCCCTTGAGGTTTGTACTGATGAATGGAACCATCTAAGATTGATTTGACCATATTAGTCAATGTGTTCACCAGGATCCCAGACTGGTTGACTAGCGCAGAATGAACTGCGGAGTCGATGCGGTCTTGCAACGTCGGCGCAGCGTTTTCTTCGTTCTTGACAGTGTGGTCGTGTGCCGCCGCCGACGTGCTGGCTCCATCTCCAGGGCTCGGCATTACCACCTTAGATTTCTGAATGAGGGTGCCTTGCCGAGTCCTAGAGTATGTCTGCAGGTGCATATTTTGGAATTGCTCGACCAGCTTGTCCATCTCAGCTTTCTGCTCTTCATTGAGCTGGTCGACGGTCACAGAGACGACGTTCTCCTCGGAGATCTCACTCTGCTTTGACATCCTGCAGTGGTCTTCTTGTTGTCGTGAAGCTTGCGTTCTTGAGGTCCCACCGGGCGTGCCAAAAGCATCTTGGCGCAGAATTTAGACCCGCCTCACAACTAAACGGGTTCCACGTTTCCACGGCGGCCTAGGAGATCTGCTTAGCTCCAGTGCAAGTCCAAAGCCTTGCCTAGGTGTGTGTAGAGCGTGCCAGTTGATTTGATCTGCAATCAACAAGATAAACAAGCAAACCATGTAAGTAAACAATGGTCGATCGGCCGATAGGCCGATGTCGCATTGTCATGACCTAGCCGATAGGGTAAAGCTATATCGGCTCACTTGTAATTGTGATAAAATAGAATCAGAATATAGATCTAACCTCATCGGCCTTCATCAACATGTTCATGTCAATTAGCGGCATCGGCCGATGAGGGATAAAAGAGATAATTGCACTAGCTAATACTCTAATGCAGACTTATACAAACCAATCAACTTATATAAATATATCGATCACAGGTAAACCCAAAAGGATAACCTATAACAAATGCATTTATATTTGTCAATCTACTCATACAAGTGGGAAATACATATAAAAACATTATAGTAATTACATGTATTAGATAAAACCGGCTGAAACCCCGGCGCTATCCTTAATTACGATCGAAAACAGGCTTTGGATTAGATCTCAAAACAGGACTAAGGTCGATAGCAACTCAAAGTGTGAATTGAGACTTAACAAAAAGAAAATCAAGACGTCGATCGCTTTTGGGGATGGTAGATGCATTGAAAGATTTAACTAAGCATAATAATTAAACTGTCATCGGCAATAAACCCTAAAACGAGTAGATCGCTGGCAAAGCATAATTAATACACTTATGAAAATCACTCAAAGCATGATAAACGACGATCACATCATCGAGGCTTTACGTGCCTAAAGCGACACGCTAGCCCCGACGATGTAGATCGTCGGGCACGAGTTCTTACCTCTGCTCTAGGGAAGCAAGAACTCGTCGAGGTTAACCTCTTGCGAGTGTTGGCGATGCGCCGAGAGTAAATTGATTTGTGTATTGTATTGTTGTGAAAGAGCTTCTATGTACAAACTACCGGGATATTTATATCCGAGATTACAACATTGTCCAGATAAGACACGATCCTATCTACAACTTAACAAACAAGTCTTTGCGGGAGACTCTTGCCATAGATTAGATCTAAACCTACTTGATTTACAAGATACAATTGCCTAAAACCGAGCCTTATCTTTATTTGGCAACCTCCTTGAAGCTTATCCTGAGCCCAAACCAAGCCCATGTTAACTCTATCAACTCTCTATCTCCGTCGGCCAACAACCACATTGAATCCGTATCGGCTGATACACCTTTTCTGCTGACATAGCTTACAGTCCGATACGCTTGCCGAGTCCGATACAAGACTTGGTCCGACTCCAACTTAATCCTTCTTCTCTGCATCGGTTTTCTCTTTCCTCTCCAAGTAGATTACGAAAATCTGCCATTAACACCGACGTAGTGTGGGAGCCCTACAGTGCCATGGCTACCCACGGTCGTGCGCCGTTAAGCCTGTCCACACTCTGCACGAGGGACCAGGCGTACTGGATGACTACGGTTCCGATGGTCTTCGACATCTGCGTTGAGCCTCATGCACCTTACCATGTGATGCGGCAGTTCGGATTCCGTCAGTCCTTTCCAGTACCGTTTCCGACGAGCGTCACAGCTGCCGTTCACCGGTAAGTGATTTTACTACGCTTTAATATGTTGCATTAACATCCACCTCTCCATGATAATTTGCTTTATCTGTCGTTCGCACTAATACGATACATTAATTTGCATGTACTCGCACAAGGGTCAGCAGTCAGCTGGTGACTAGCCCGCTAAGTTGGGGCCTTTTGTCGAGGACCGGTTGCTCGTAACCGAGGAGGTCATGGACCACGCGGGAGAGCCACACACGGAGGAGGGGTACCAGGCGTACCTACGTTGGTACTAGCCACGCACCCGTACTAGGGTCACCTTCGCTCCCATGGAGCAACAGGCCCATGCCGCGAGCGCCAGAGACCTCTACGCCAGGCACCGTGACCAGGACTTTGCTCGTGCTGTGAATACCCTGCATCACACCATCGCCTCATAAGCCTTTCTGTTTGTCAAATGTTACGAATATTTACGTTCAAATTAACCGTGCAGGTCGTTGAGTGCAACAGGGTCGTCGTTGATGCTTCAACGGCTATCCAACGGTTAGGCGCGGGGATTGAGGTAGGCGCAGACGAGCACCTGTCAACGTACACGCGGATACGGGACTCAATGTGCTCGATTCTCCGTGCGCTCACCTGTCGTGCTGCCGACGTTGCTCAGGCAGACGCAGCACCACAGGTGCGACCCCGACCGACTCCTCCTCGTCCAGCTGCACACGTTCCTAGGCCGACACCCCCTCTCTTCGGAGGTACGTATATTCAAGGTTTATTTGTACATGCCCTCCACAGGTATTAAAAAAACAACACTATATCGACAATCAATTGATATGCAAGGGTCTCGTCATCGATGTGTAGGCTTCGCTCAGTTCGGGACGGCGCAGACCGCCCACTCCTAGCAGGCTGCATGGTCATCATCGTAGGCAGGTGCGTCGGCCTCACTGTCTGCGCAGTTCTGGCAGGACACCGGGACTTCGTCACAGGCGGCCGGCACGTCGTGGCAGGGTCCTGCCGGGACATCGTCGGAGCACGGGTGGGCTTTCACCACGTACTTCGACCTCAGTAACTTCGACTTCCAGGAGTCGACAGAGGACGTCCTCGGTCCCTCACAGTTGGGAGGTGCACCGCTGGTGCATATGCAGCAGCAGTCGCCCTCCACTCCGCTCCCAGACCCTCGTGCTACCCGTGCTATCCCACTGGATCGCTTCACGTACTCCCAGGACCACGTGCGACCACAGGCCCGGAGGACCAAGCGGGGTCGCGGCGTGGGACAGGGCCAGTAGAGCAGACTTCTCTTTTTTTTTATTTTTTTGACATGTTTGTACTACATGGTTGTAGACTGAATATTTTGTTCATATTCGGGATTCGCATTCCTAAACTTCGTCATTACTTTTTACGGAAGCACTGTCCCTTTTGGCGCATGCACGAGTACTTTCGGTCGCATCGATGCAGCCTCTTTTATTCCCATGCGATACGACTGCGGAATGGCTTCTCACGCCCTTACATGTCACATCGGCATACATCCAATCTTACTTTCGGCTCCTTACCGCCCTCTAAAAGGGCGGAAGGCCTTATTCCACCCATATATAGGGCGGCAGAGTATACATCCGCATACGTCCACTCTTACTTTCAGCAACAAGTAAAGGTTATCACTGCAATTTTGGTGCCTACATAAGTCCCCATAACGAGCGATGCGGCACAAAATTTCTTCATCTGTGTACTCAACAAGCGCTAGCACAACCCTTCATCCCACCAGCTTTCGGCAATGGCTAGACGTCAGGGCGTTGAGGATCCCAACTGGCGTAGCGATCCTTGTGCATACCTACTCTGACCTTGGTGCCAGCGGCCTCTCTGTCTTTGCAGTGTCCGATGCCAACTAATGGCTTCGATGAATCCAGACATTCGAAGAACGCAAGCTTCGCGACAACAAGAAGACCACCACAAGATGTCAAAGCAGGGTCAGATCTCCGAGGAGAACGTCGTCTCCGTGACCGTCGACCAGCTCAATGAAGAGCAGAGAGCTGAGATGGACAAGCTGGTCGAGCAGTTCCAAAATATGTACCTGCAGACATACTCTAGGACTCGGCAAGGCACCCTTATCCAAAAATCTAAGGTGGTAATGCCGAGCTCTGGAGATGGAGCCAGCACGTCGGCGGCGGCACACGACCACGCCATCAAGACCAAAGAAAATGCTGCGCCGACGCTGCAAGACCAAATCGACTCCGCAGTTCATTCTGCGCTAGTCAACCAGTCTGGGATCCTGGTGAACACATTGACCAATACGGTCAAATCAATCTTAGATGGTTCCATTCATCAGTACAAGCCTCAAGGGCCGATTTTCTTGCCAGAAAATAAATTCCCTGCTTATCGGACCTTGAGGACCGACCTGAGCGCGGCTCCACAGCCGACGGCGCCGATCCCACCTCCATCGGCTCAACCAGCATCAACCTTGCCGCTGATCCTCACCAGGCAAACGGTAGGAAGCCCTCAGCACATCACAGAGGAACAGTATGCACAATGGACGAAAGGGAAACAACCGGTGATCGAGCCGATGCAGCAAGTTCCAGTCAACCCGCCATCGGCCAGACAACCTCAAATCCCCATGTCTAGCAACCCTCCGCAACCAGCTGCTTACAACGCGCCGCAAGGCTACCAGCAGTACACCCCAGGGCAGTACGATGCACAAAATCTAAATCATCACTTCCAACCGTACTCCCCCAGGCAGTATCGGGCAGAGGGCCTAGAGCAGTCTTACCACCAGGACCTCCCACATCAGCCTGCAGGATACTGGGCCGACATGATAGCCGAGGTGATGCGAGATCAGTTCGGCTTGAAACCCAAGGAGAGCTCTACAGTGTATCGGCACCCATACCCCGAGGAGTTCGATAGAGTGTCGTTGCCAAATCGGTACAAGATCCTGGACTTCTCCAAATTTTCTGGGCAAGATAATGTCTCCACTTTTGAACATATAAGCCGGTTCCTAGCTCAGTGTGGTGAGGCATCGGCTGTGGAGGTGTTGAGGATGAGATTTTTCCCTCTCTCCATGTCAGGGTCAGCATTTACATGGTTTTCCTCTTTACCCTGCAACTCCATCAGAGGTTGGGTCGACTTGGAGAAACAGTTTCATATATACTTCTACAACGGCGTACAAGAGATGAAGCTGTCCGATCTCACCGCCATCAGGCAGAGGGTTGACGAATCGGTCCCGGAATACATTCAACGATTCAGGGACGTAAGAAACAGGTGCTATAGCCTTAGTTTGACCGATTCCCAACATGCTGATTTGGCGTTCCAGGGACTACTGGGGCCGATACAAGAAAGGTTCTCGTCACAGGAATTTGATAGCCTAGCTCAGCTAGCGCAGAGGGTATCGGCCCATGAGCAAAGGTTTCAGGAGGCGAAGAAGTTCTCGAAGAAAATCAATACCATCTATCAGTACGCCTCCGACGAAGATGATGAAGATGATGCCGACGTCGACTTGGCCGAGTGGGCTCGGATGAAGAAGCCGACAACGTACCAATGGGCCAAGAAGGGCGACAAAGAGGACAAGTACGACTTCAACATCAACAAGGCCGATAAAATATTCGATCTACTCTTGCAAGAAAAGCAGATTCAGCTGCCAGTAGGTCATGTACTGCCATCGGCCGAAGAAATCAAGAAGAGAAGATATTGCAAGTGGCACAACACATATTCGCATCACACCAATGAATGCAAGATCTTCCGGCAGCAAATCCAATCGGCCATCGAGCAAGGCAGGATCAAGATTGATGGAGCCAAGCGGCCGATGAAGATAGAAGGACACCCGTTCCCAGTTAACATGGTGCGGGCAGACAAGGCCGATAGTGATGCCTATCGGACCAACAGCGACCTCATCAGACTTCAGAAGGCCTGATCAAGAAATACCAGCGAAGACGAGAGGAGCAAGCACAAGAGTACTCTGACCAAGACAGATCCTATGACCCTCATTGGGAGTGCGAGTACTTCCGATTTTGTTGGAACGAAGGAATGAGGTTGCCAATGATTCAAGAGTGTCCTGCGTGCAATGACACAGAAGACCCTCATCAGGGCATCTCAAGCAGGCAAACGCATCGGCCAGCCAAGCAAAGAAAACTTGTGCACGAAAGGCTAGGGCCGATGCACCAAGATCGTCACGACGAAGACGACGATCAACCCCAGAATCCTCAGTGGTGCCCAGGCGACGTGTTTACCAAGACCCAAAAACGACGGGTACAGAGGCTGAGGAAGAAGGAGCAGGTCCAGGAGCAGCAAGCGACAACCGCCCATTGGCCCACCAGGACTAAAAAAGAGTGGAGAATAAAATCTACGGTGGTCAAGGCCGATGAAGGCACCTCGAAATCAGCACGAGCTCCTACGTCTGCAAAAGGTAAAGGTGTAGCATCGGCTTCTGTTAATATGGTTTTCATATTGCCAGCGGAATACAGCGTGCAGACGGTCGATGAAGCGGCAGCCGACGATGAGCAGCCCTCGGCTACACTACGGTTGTCGCCAGATCAAGCCGTGTTTGACAAGCCAGTCGACACCAGCCACAGGCACCTCCGGCCATTATACATCAAGGGATTCATCAATGGGCGGCCGATGATGAAGATGCTGGTCGATGGCGGCGCAGCAGTGAACTTAATGCCATACACAACCTTCAGGAAGCTTGGAAAAGTACCTGAAGACCTCATCAAGACCAACATGGTGCTCAAGGACTTTGGCGGCAATGCATCCGAGGCGAAGGGGGTGCTAAACGTGGAGCTCACCGTGGGCAACAAGACGATACCCACCACCTTCTTCGTCTTTGATGGAAAGGGTTCCTATAGCCTGTTGCTGGGACGAGATTGGATCCACACAAATTGTTGTGTCCCTTCAACAATGCACCAATGCCTTATACAATGGCAAGGGGACCAGGTCGAGATCGTGCAGGCCGATCGGTCAGTACACGTGGCCAATGCCGATCTCACAGTTTGGGAGATGGAGGGAATCGACTGCCTATCCGGATGAGTCTGGGATGCCGATTTCCTCAAAGTAACTGATTGCGACATCGAGACGATTGAAGATCAAGACGCCCAGTTGCTTTAACAAAGATGTCCCATCCACTGCCCAAGATAAGCAAGCTAGTCCCTACACAGACGATGCGGTGGATGAGTTAGATGGGAAATTGGGACAAGGCTTTACGTCGGCCGATCAGCTCGAAGAGGTTGATATAGGAATAGGTGACAGGCCTAGGCCGACGTATGTAAGTGCTAACCTGCCAAGGGAATATAAGAATAATTTGATAAATCTTTTGAAAGAATTCATGGACTGTTTTGCATGGGAATATCATGAGATGCCAGGGTTAAGCCAATCGATCGTAGAACATCGGTTACCTATCAAACCAGGCTATCGGCCATTTAAGCAGGCTCCTAGGAGATTTAAGCCCGATATGCACGAAGCTATCAAAGCAGAGATCACAGGCTTTACGACGCCAATTTTATTAGACCCTGCCGATATGCGGACTGGGTTTCCAACATAGTTCCAGTGTTAAAGAAAAATGGCAAGCTTAGGGTGTGTATCGATTTCAGAGACTTGAATAAATCAACGCCAAAAGATGAGTACCCTATGCCGTTGGCCGATCTGCTGGTAGATGTCGCGTCTGGACACAAGATTATCAGTTTCATGGATGGGAACGCAGGCTACAACCAGATTTTCATGGCCGAAGAAGATATTCACAAGACAGCCTTCAGGTGTCCAAGGGCAATTGGCCTATATGAGTGGGTTGTCATGACCATCGGCTTGAAGAACGCTGGAGCTACTTATCAGAGAGCTATGAACTATATTTTTCATGATCTCATCGGCTCACTGATTGAGGTTTACATCGATGACGTCGTCGTGAAGTCCAATGAGTACGATATGCACTTGGCCGATTTACGCAAGGTACTAGAAAGAGCAACGAAATATGGTTTAAAGATGAACCCTAACAAATGTGCCTTTGGCGTATCGATCGGTCAGTTTTTAGGTTTCTTGGTCCATGAAAGAGAAATTGAGATTACACAGAAAAACATTGATGCTATCAAAAATATCAAGCCTCCAACTAACAAGACCAAGTTACAATCTCTGCTCGGGAAGATCAACTTTGTCCGGCGCTTTATATCAAACCTATCAGGCAGGATAGAGCCATTCACTCCTTTGTTGAAAATAAAGGACGATCAAGAGTTTGTATGGGGTGATAAGCAACAAAAAGCGCTGGACGATATCAAGGAATATTTAACTTCCCCTCCAGTTTTGATCCCTCCGCAGAAAGGGGTTCCATTCAGGCTGTACCTATCGGCCGATAAGAAGTCTATCGGCTCGGTTTTAGTTCAAGACATTGATGGTAAAGAAAGGGCTATTTTCTACCTCAGCAGGAGGTTATTAGATGCTGAAACAAGGTACACGCCAGTGGAGAAATTATGTCTATGTTTATATTTTTCATGTACTAAGTTGAGGTATTATTTACTTTCCAATGAGTGCATTGTGGTAAGTAAGGCCGATGTGATGAAATACATGCTATCGGCCCCCGTTTTAAAAGGGAGAATTGGGAAGTGGATTTTTGCCTTAACAGAGTTTGACCTCATATATGAATCGGCCAAAGCAATCAAAGGACAAGCCCTGGCCGATTTCATTGTTCAACACAGAGATGATTCAATTACATATGCACACATTGTGCCATGGACACTGTATTTTGATGGATCTGTTTGCAGGCATGGATGCGGTATCGGCCTGGTCATAATATCCTCTCGGGGGGCAAGCTTCGAGTTCGCTTTTACTATCAAGCCCTATTATACTAACAATCAAGCAGAGTATGAGACAGTTCTTAAGGGTTTGCAATTATTACAAGAGGTCGAGGCCAATTCCATAGAAATCATTGGTGATTCACAGCTGGTAATCAATCAACTTTCCGGGGAGTATGAATGCAAAAATGATGTTCTCAGAGTGTACAATGAGGAGTGCAAGGAGCTGCAACAGATTTTCAAGATTGTGACGATGAGGCATATACCCAGGAAGCAGAATTTTGAGGCCAATGATTTAGCTCAGGGGGCATCAGGATACAGCCCGATGGCCAAAGATGTTCCAATTCAGATTGCTGCCATGGATACCGACGACTGAAGTTTTAATATCATTGATTATTTCAAAAACCCTTCTCAATCGGCGTCGCGATAGATGAAATACAAAGTCTTGCATTATGTCTTGTTAGATGATGATCTATATTACAGGACGATTGATGGTGTCTTGCTCAAGTGCTTAGGTCTAGAGGAGGCCAAAATTGTTATGAGCGAGGTACATGAAGGGATTTGTGGAACCCATCAATCAGCCCATAAAATGAGATGGCTTTTGAAGCGTGCTGGATATTTCTGGCCAACAATGCTAGAGGATTGTTTCAAGTATTATAAAGGATGTCAAGATTGCCAGAAATTTGGAGCAATCCAGAGAGTACCGGCATCGGCTATGCATCCAATCATAAAGCCGTGGTCGTTTCGAGGATGAGGTATAGATATGATCGGTCAGATTAATCCACCATCGAGCAAATGCCACAAGTATATTTTAGTGGCTACAGACTATTTCACAAAGTGGGTTGAGGCCATCCCTCTTAAGAAGGTTGATTCCAAGGATGCAATTCAGTTTGTCAAGGAGCATATTATATATCGGTTTGGGTTACCCCAAACATTGACTACAGATCAGGGATCAATTTTCATGTCCGATGAGTTTGTGCAGTTTGCCGACAGCATGGGCATCAAGCTACTAAATTCTTCTCCATATTATGCACAAGCTAATGGGCAGGCAGAAGCTTCCAATAAGACTTTAATTAAGTTGATCAAGAGAAAAATTGACGAACAACCAAGACGGTGGCATACCACGCTGGTCGATTCCCTTTGGGCGTATCGGATGGCTTGTCATGGTGCAACTCAAGTGCCACCTTATCATCTGGTTTATGGACATGAAGCTGTACTGCCGTGGAAGACCAACATCGGCTCAAGAAGGATTGCTTTGCAAGACGACTTAACAGCCAATGAGTATCATACTCTTATGGTTGATGAGTTAGATGATTTGGCGCACGTCCGATTGCGGGCTTTGGAAAAAGTAAAGCGAGATAAAGATCGAGTTGCTCGTCATTATAATAAGAAAGTTATCGCCAAGTCATTTGAGGAAGGGGATCTTGTTTGGAAATTAATAATGCCGATTGGTCCCAGAGACAATAAATTCGGCAAGTGGTCACCTAATTGGGAAGGTCCTTTTCAGATTCATCGATGTGTTCCCCATAATGTTTATTTGCTCAAAGGATTAGATGGAGAAATTTACGGAAGAGCCCTTAATGGCAAATATTTAAAGAAATATTATCCCAGTATTTGGATCGATTCATGATCGGCTTGCCAGCCGATTTATGCTAATAACCGATGTAGTACACATCGTCTTTAGATGGCCGATATCCATTATCGCCCTTAGTTCAAATTTTACAATATAAGCCCTCATCTTCTAAAATTTGGGGGGCATATATATATACAAGCGCTTTTCTTCAAGATTCTTCAAGTTTGTCAGATTGATTCAGGTTTATGGACTTCAAAAAAATTTTCAAGCTTGAACTTCTTCAGATTTTTTCAGGTCAAATTCGGCTGATTGGCCGATGAGATTTATGTTAATCAAAGCAGGAGGTTATCTGTTTACAAGAAGGACACAAAATATATTACATCACCCTATAAAGTTTTCAATAGCTGCAATGGCCTTACGACAAATTTGGTCAATGTCTTCTATTACTTGGGCGTCATCGGCCGTTGACCCTGGAATTGGCTTCAAAGATTTGCTCAGGGTTGCAAGGTACTTGGCCGATGCCTTCAGCTTCGCCGTTTGGTCTTCTATGGCCTTGGGTGATGCAGCTATTCCGGCTTCAGTTTCTTGGATTTCTTTGCGGGTGGCTTCTAGCTTCAATACTAAATCTGCTTCGAGACGGCGGAGTTCTTCAAGTCTGTTGTTTAGGATAATCGGCACAACAGCCAGCTCATCCAGTCTAGTCTTGTCAGAATTGACTCGAGCTTTGCTGGCAATTAAGGCCGATTCCAAGTTTTCACGTTCCCGCCTCTCTGCGAGTCTTTCTTTCACCTTGTGGAGCTTGAATCAGTATTGTTCCAAGAAGATGGCCGGTGTCAGGTTCTCCATCAGGTCTTCAGGCAGTTGGTCTTGAATTTCTTGTACCCTGATCCTGATGGGAGCGCAATCCTCCACCAAGAATTCCAGCGATGATTCCAGCCGATTGGCGATGTCAGACAGTCGGTTCTTCAGTTCGTCAGAGATCGACGCCTTGGCTGTGATGGGTGGCTCTTTATCCTCGTCATCAAGGAATTGGCCGATATCAAAAGAAAACATATCGGCTAAATTCTGTAAATATCAACATAGGGCATGGTCAGCCTAGTCAGACAAGAAATCGGCAAAGGAATCAAAGTGACCTGGTTTACCTATGATAGGGCATCGGTTGTGCTTGCATTGGCCTCCTTTTGTTGTCTTGAGACGGTGGGCGAAGGGGTTGGCCGATGTGGTGCAGGTGATGGAGCTCGCGGCTGAAGAAAGGAAGGAAAGAGGTAATCAAATCTATGCTACTAGAGGAATAATATAAAGATTAACTCTTACCGAAGCAATCGGAGAGGGTGGTGGAGAAGGAGACGGTGTTCTCAATCGGGCCTTGGCTCGTTCGCGCCTTTGCAAGGTTGCCTTCTTAGTTCTTGCCAAAGGGGCCGATTAAGTTCTTTCTTTCAACAAAGACGATGCAAGAACCTGCAAGGGATTGAGGTGTAACATACCAACAGAAGGAGACTGCATAGATTCAAGAAAGGAAATGTGTTACCTTGCGGATTGCATGTCTGGTTTTCCTTGGTTGGGCGGTGTCGGCTTGGTCATCGGCCGATGGGATTGCGGTGGTCTTGGCCGATGGTTCCTTAGCAGTTTTGGCCGATGGATTTGCTTCTTCAGGCAGATCGGCGGCAGCTGCATCGACCTCCTCTTCCATTACTTGGTCATCCAGAAATTCTTCTACGGAAGGGTCTAACTGGACAGGATCGGCCTGGTCGTCAGCCTTGGACATTTTCACAGGTTTTTGAGGTTTGTTCCTTGCTGGCGCTTTCCTTTTGGTGACCTCTTTGGCTATCGGCCCTTGGAGCAGCGATGAGACCTTTGGAGCAGTAAGGCCGATAGCTGATTCCATAACAGAGTTGCCCGATGGAGCCAGGACCATTGTGTATGATATCTTTTGTCCACTGTTGCTCACGGATGGAATCAGGACGTCGGGGACTTGAGGGCTAATATTCTTGATAAGCTCTGTTAGATAAAATCTGGCCGATTGATGGAAGATATGAGCAGCCCATTCTTGCCACCATGCTTGGAAGCTAATATGGATGAAGGCGCTCAAATGCAATCGGTCACAGTCACCCAGGTTTGGGATTTCGATCTCCAGAACTTTACTCATAATCAAAGCTGATGAGACCGTACCCCTGCTCTCTAGGAGCCGATGAAAGTATGGGTTGACAGGAAGTTGTCCAAGCCCGCACTGTCTAGCAGCCACCATGGGATTGTAGAATTCATAAGACAGGCTGGTGCTTCTTCCTTGGAATATGCCTACCGGGAGCAGGCATGGGGTGATGCCGATCATAAATGACTCTCGTGAATCCATATCATCATTTACCAGGTCCAAGTGGAGATCGTCAGGGAGTTCAAAGTCTTGATCTGAGGTGTAGATGAACATGTCCATCTTAACTGATGGGGGGCCAGTGTAGAATCAGATGAACCATGTGGACATGTCTTCGGCCGATTGATCTACTCCAAGATAAACAGAGGCCGCTTCTCCAAAGGACATGCATCTTCTGGTTCTGGGGTCTTCATGATCGGCATACTTTGATGGGAAGCAGGAGTCCGATAATAGAGGCCGATCAATTATGGTGTTGGTATGGATAGTTAACCAGAGTTGGATAAACCACCATGGTCCTCCATGCGCCACAGTTTGTTTCAGCATCAGATCCTGAGTGGCAGTATGAAGCAGCCGATAGACAGCCCCAAGGAGATATCGGCCAAGGGGGATTTGTTTCTTCTCAACCAGAGCTTGAGCCAAGTGTTGGCAATTTAGAGTAGGGCCACAGGTTGATCCACAAAAGACAAATCTTTCTAACCATAGGGTCAGAAAGGCTACATGTTCTCTCTCTGAGACGGATCCTTGTTCCATATGCTCAGAAATATACCTAGACCAGCCTCCTATCTTCTTGGTTTTCAACTTATGGCTGCTGTTTGTTAGGAGGTTGAAGGGATTGATCTCAGATTAGATATCTAGTCCTATCAGCATATTGACGTCAATTAATGTTGGGGTCATCGGACCTTGCCGGAATAGGAAAGCGTTCAAAGTGCTAGACCAGAAATAGGTGGCCGCTGACATGAGTGGTTCATTCTTTTTGGTATCGGCCAAGGACAGAGTGATGCATTGGCCGATTCCTATTTCATCCCAGTGAACCTGCTTGGTTGCAGCAATCCTCTTGTGCCAGGCTCTGTAGCCATTGAGCTTTGACGGCCAGGATCTGAAGGTGTGCTTCCAAAAAGAAACATTGGGCTTGGCTTGTTTAAAAGGAACTCTGTTTGTTTCTGCGTTTATCAGCCAGGTTGGGTCGCAGTTGCCCATGGGGCCTAGAAGGAACCGGTGGGATTTGTCGTTGGTAGGGATTAAGATTTGATTTTTGAAGACCTACGGCATATGAACAGTGATATAAGGAAATGACCCGGGGGGCAAAAGCAGAAACCCTAGTTTGAAGAAATCGGCGAGAAAATGAAAATGTGGATTCAAAAAGGACCGACTCACCACGGGAATTTCGGAAGCGTAGAACGGCGCGGAAGCCATTGTTGCTGTCGAGGAGGTCGCTGTTGAAGGGGTCGGTACCAGAGGGATGCCGGGGAGTCGCCAGAGTCGCGAGGCGCAAGAGGCTGAACGAGGAATTGCGCAAGGAAATCGGCGGCGAGAAGTTATGAGCCTGGATCTGCGCGGTTTTCAGACAAACCCTAGCAAAGAAGTCGATGGGTTCCTCGGAGCTAATTCCGCCACATTATATAATGAAGCGGAATTGGGGGGCATGTGTTAACGGCAGATTTTCGTAATCTACTCGGAGAGGAAAGAGAAAACCGAAGCAGAGAAGAAGGACCAAGTTGGAGTCGGACCAAGCATCGTATCGGACTTGGTGAACGTATCGGACTGGAAGGGACACTTGCAGTAAAGGTGTATCGACCGATACGGATTCAATGTGGTCATCGGCCGATAGAGGCAAGAAGTTGACAGAGTCAGCGTAGGCTTGGTTTGGGCTCAAGATAAGCTTCAAGGAAGTTGCCAAATAGAGATAAGGCTCGGTTTTAGGCAATTGTATCTTGTAAATTGAGTAGGTTTATATCTAATCTTTGGCAAGAGTCTGCCGCAAAGACTTGTTTGTTAGTTAGAGATAAGATCGTGTCCTACAAGGACCATGTTGTAACCTCGGGTATAAATATCCCGGTAGTATGTACATAGAAACTCTCTCACAACAATACAATACACAAATCAATCTACTTTCGGTGCATCGCCAACCCTCGCCAGAGGTTAATCTCGACGAGTTCTTGCTTCCCCATAGCAGAGGTAAGAACTCGTGCCCGACGATCTACATCGTCGGGGTTAGCGTGTCGCTGTAGGCACGATAAGTCTCGATGATGTGATCGTCGTTTATCATGCTTTGGGTGATTTTCATAAGTGTATTAATTATGCTTCGCCGGCGGTCTGCTCGTTTTAGGGTTTATTGCCGACGACAGTTTAATTATTATGCTTAGTTAAATCTTTCAATGCGTCTACCATCCCCAAAAGCGATCGACGACTTGATTTTCTTTGTGTTAAGTCTCAATTCACACTTTGAGTTGCTATCGACCTTAGTCCTGTTTTGAGATCTAATCCAAAGCCTATTTTCGATCGTAATTAAGGATAGCGCCGGGGTTTCAGCCGGCTTTATCTAATATATGTAATTACTATAATGTTTTTATATGTATTTGCCACTTGTATGAGTAGATTGATAGATATAAATGTATTTGTTATAGGTTATCCTCTAGGGTTTACTTGTGATCGATATATTTATATAAGTTGATTGGCTTGTACAAGTCTGCATTAAAGTATTAGCTAGTGCAATTATTTCTTTTATCCCTCATCGACCGATGCCTCTAATTGACATGAATATGTTGATGAAGGCCGATGAGATTAGATCTATACTTTGATGTTATTTTATCACAACTACAAACGAGCCGATATAGCTTTGCCCTATCGGCTAGGTCATGACAATGCGACATCGGTCTATCGGCCGATCGGCCATTGTGTACTTATATGGTTTGCTTGTTTATCTTGTTGATTGCAGATCAAATCAACTGGCACGCCCTACACGCACCTAGGCAAGCCTTTGGACCTGCACTGGAGTTAAGCAGATCTCCCAGGCCGCCGTGGAAACGTGGAACTCATTTAGTCGTGAGGCGGGTCTAAATTCTGCGCCAACACATGGTGAAAATATTTTGATTATCATGAATCCTTATTTTATCACAAGATTCACTAATTTTGTTCGCTTCACATCTATTCGTTTCTCCCAGGAACCGCCAAGAAGATATCAATATAGACAATGGATAGACACCGAAAAGGTTCTAAGTGGTCCAACTTCCTGTGTGGTGCAGCCTAAATTGCCAGAGCAATACATGTTTACTAAAGCGCAGTTTGAGAGAGGAGAAGGATCCTCACATAGGGGTTAGCTATTATCGGACAACTTACCTTAGTCAAATATGTACTATCATGTTTCGTTGTCCCATTACTATATCGTCGTCGTGTTCAACTCTTGCACTACCTTCCTTCTAGTTCGAATCTAATCTCATCTATGTAACCGCAATGGAACCAGATGTATCATGTTCAAATTGTACTACTACTTCTTTACGTAACATAATTCTCCTTGTTTCAGTGCATATAATGTTTCTGCAACCGAAACTATGATAGGATAATATCAATTTTGTACACTAATACCACAAATAAGTTACAACATCAACTCTTACTTAAAATATGAAATTGCAAAACAATCGACTTCAATAGAATTTTCAAAATATTATCAATAAGCTTTATCAACAAAGAAAGTGTTATCAACAAAACTTTACCTCGTTGTAAAAAAGAAAAAAGATGGGTAAGGTCTGCCGGCAATGGGCCTAGATGCAAAATAGACACCTTGCCGCCCTTGCAAGGGACCTCAGTTAAGTGTTAGCTTACTAAGGTCTGCCGGCAAGGGGCTACACGCAAAATAACCACCTTGCCGCCCTACACGCAAAAAGCGCACACGGCGCGGTGTGGGCGCCGTGTGCCACGTCGCCTTGCCGCCCAAGTAGAGGGCGGCAGGGTCTATTTCTGTAAATATTAAAAGAAAAAATCTAAAAATAAAAAAAATTCAAGCAACATATGTCATTGCTTTCCACGAGTCCGGCCCAACCAATTTCACCGGTCTACAGGCCCATGAGCCCATGCCACACAAGACCTGATCTCCTGCGTGGTCCATGACCCAAACAAAATTGCGCAAACAAAGATCCCAGCGTAATCGTGTCATCAAGGAAAAAAAAACTCCCAGCGTATAAACTGGCCTCCGATTCTTGCGTCGGCCTCGACCGACGAGTTCACCCCCGCCGCCTGCGCCGATCTCCATTCCGCGAGCAGCGGCGCCGGCGCCGTCGTCCCGCTGCTTCGGCCGCATCCTCGATCACCGGTGAGCATCCATCCTCTTCCCCATCCCTCCCTGCCCACACCTTTTTTTCTCGATTTCGCGTTAACCCTAGCTTCTCTTCTAGATCTGGAGGCTTTTCTCTTTGCCTTAACCTTATATTACTAGTATTAATAACAGTTTGTTTGTTCCTGAAAAGGATTTGGGGTTTCAACTGAACCCCCATGTTGCACGTTAGATTAGCCCCTGCGCGATTTTCTAGTCACATGGTGGTAGGGCTCCGGTTTTTAATCTCTGCTATATGTCGATGCTCATGCAACCTATAGGATATGCTACAATTGCTCATATTTTGATTCTTTGAAGTTACATAGAATTGTATTAGATACGACAAGTCTTTTTTTTTTCTTTCATGTCAGTTCTAAGATTACAGGTTCAATAGGGATACCCATACATGTTACTGGCTAGACTTGGCTTAACTGATTCTTTGTGAACTTTAGTGGTTGCATATATGCTTGTTGATCTTGTCTATGCTGCTATGAGCGACAAGGCCTATCCAAATCATGTCTTAGCTCATCCTCTAATCTGATTACCCCTAAATATGGGTCTATACTGTATCTGTGCGTTGTACTTATCAAGAACTATTGTTCTGTCAGTTTGTCCTGCATAAAAAAAATATTCCCTAACTGTAGAATGCATTTCTGTGTAAGTATTCGTTCTCTTTTCAGTCATTAATATTCATTAGATTTTGAAAAGTGCTGATGTTTCTTTGTTTTTGTTTTCAGGAGATGCCTCGCTATGATGATCATTATGGAAGCACACGTTTGTATGTTGGTAGACTGTCTTCGCGCACTCGTTCTCGTGACCTAGAATATCTTTTCAGCAGATATGGAAGGTAAGAACAGAACCATGGACATTAAGAGAGCTTATTTCTCTGAAGTATAATTTTTTGCCAAACTTTATGAATTTTTCTGGTGAATTTATGATAAGTCGCTTTCTTTTGGTGTAAGTGTAAAACACTAGTACTGCGCTAATGCTTGCTAAACAGTTGACATTACAACTTGGTGGTATGTTCAAATTTCATTGAACAAATTAAACTGTTTCCCATTAAAATTGTGACCTTTCCAAAATGTGGGTGCAAGTCTTCGGTTGTGCTCAGCATAGGCCAGTAAAGCACCATATCCTTCCTACCCTTTCCCATTGGCCAGCTCATAGCAGGTCTTGGGTTCAGTGGTACCATACCGTCTCTTTTCAGCTACTTTGTGGACAGAGTTCCTTCAAGCCATTCAGTGTGGCATTCTCTGTTATTTCTTTAAGTATGCTGTAGAAGTTTGACCCCCCAGGTCTTGTGTGTTTGACTTGAATGATCTTGTTGAAGGTTTTTCGGTTTTTTACACAACCCGGGAGGTCTGTGGTGGTCTGGTGGAAGGGGTGCCCTTGGTGGAATTGGTGGTCATTCTTTTTTCTCCGGAATTGGTGGCCATTCTTCCAAAGTTTGTCAAGGACTTTGGTGAAGGGTGCCCTTGGTGTAATGTTATTGACTGTTTTAGTGGAAGTTGCAAGTCGGTGATGCATTTGAGTACTTGAGTCATGATGGCTTACTGTTTGGCAACCATTGGTGCAGAATACGTGAAGTGGAGTTGAAGCGCGACTACGCATTTATTGTATGTGAATTATTCTTCCCTCATTTTTTATTGCGTAACTTCTCTCTTTTTAAGTTCTATATTTAGTTTGTGAGGTGTATTTTATTCACATATGAGTCCTATATTTTGCGACATCTAATTTACCAAACAGGAGTTCAGTGATCCCCGTGATGCTGATGAAGCGCGGTATAACCTAGATGGCAGGGATGTTGATGGAAGCCGCATTCTTGTTGAGTTTGCTAAAGGAGTAAGCAGTTCTTTGGTTGCATTTCTAAGCACATCCTGATACCAATTTATTTTCTTCATTCATGTCATGCTGCTGCTGAATTGATTATCTGTACTTTTGTTGCCTCTGATGTTCTTTTCGAAAAATTGTGCATGCAGGTTCCACGTGGTGCTGCTGGTGGTTCACGTGAATATATGGGGAGAGGACCTCCTCCAGGAACAGGTCGCTGTTTTAACTGTGGGATTGATGGTCACTGGGCAAGAGACTGCAAGGCTGGTGACTGGAAGAACAAATGTTACCGTTGTGGAGAAAGAGGTCACATAGAAAGAAACTGCCAAAACAGTCCAAGAAATCTCAGGTATTGATTGATAACGTTGGTCAGATACACTGTAGCACTTACAGTTGTTCTAAGGTACTATGTTTGAATTACTCAAGACTTCTCCAATATGTACTTGTTTTTCCAGGCGAGAGAGAAGTTATTCGCGCTCCCCATCGCCACGCCGTGGTCGTGGTCGTAGTCGTAGCTATAGCCGAAGCCGAAGCCAGAGCCGGAGTTACAGGTATTCTTCAAAAGCCACCAGCTCAAATTGTTTACTCTCCATGCTGTCTGTTCAAATCACAGATATGCTATTGTTGACCTTATACTTGTTTCCCTCGACCTGATTGTTTTACATTCTTTTGTTGTTATCAGCCGGTCTAGGTCCAGATCCCTATCTGGATCTCCCAGGGGACGCAGAGATCGTGACGATAGGAGATCAAGAAGTCTTAGCTACAGCAGAAGTCCCAGGCGATCCGTCTCCCCAGCAGCAAATGAAAAGGAGCGCAGCCCCACCCCCAATGGTAGCCGGAGTCTAAGGAGTCCACAGGACCTGGTGAGCCCACCACCGAAGGATAATGGTGAGCGCAATGGCTCAGAACATGGTGACAGCCCCCGGGGCAGGGGGAACATCAGGAGCCCATCTGCCAATGGGCGCAGCCCAAGTCCAAGGAACAATGGAAGCCCTAGTCCAATGGACAACAATAGCCGAAGCCCAAGGGACAACGGCAGCCCAAGCCCTAGGAATGGAAATGGTGATGGTGGTAGCCGTGGCGGCTCACGCTCGCCCAGAGCAAGCGAGTCCCCTGAAGCTTGAAATTTAATCGCAGTCTCTGGCGTTACGTTTGTGGATGTCATGCTATGGCTGTAATAGTTATATTTCCGGTTTAAGGCGAGATCAAGGAGTCTTTACACCTGAAAGGATTTGGTGCCCTTGGGGCTTATGCTATACTGCTATTGGTGTCTAATGGATCGATGAACTTTCTATTAGCCTACATTGTTTTTGCAGTCTGGTATCACCTTGAGATTGCAACTTTTGTTGCTTTGCTCGCTGAACAACGTTGACGGCAGTTCTCTTTCATCTTTGTTGCTAAATGTTGCTGGTGTAGCGCTCAGAAGCTGCCTTGAAGTTTGCATCTCATATGTTAGCTCGTGGCAACGCATGCGTGCATCCATGTAACATTTTTCTCGTGTTTCTGTTCTTTTACACGAAACGAGAGTGTAGTTATCTGATGGTGAGAAACAAGCTTGGAATCTATGCCTACACAGTATCGGCGGAGTATCCCGTCTACGTTCATTGGCCCAGTATCTTATTGGGGAATAATCCCGTCTGCAGAGTAGCATCTTTTAGGGCTAGTTTCAGAAAGGAAAAGGTCCATCATACACGCTGCTAATACAAAACATTATCCCCTTGAGAACATTAAACACTCCCCTGAAAAATACTGAGCATTATGATGTGAGTTGATAGTTTACTACTATCGATCAAGCAAATCATTCTCCGTGGGCCTATGTTGTCGCGTTTTACGGATTCTTAACTCAGACGAGTGTCACATCTCTTTAAGTCTATTACTACTAAATAAGAATCTCATAATCTACACAATAAGAATGACAAGCATGTATGATTGTTACTAGTAGCAAAGCATTGCAAAAGGCTGGACTCGCAATCATGTGACCTCGGTTTCTAAGCGCTCCTTGTTCCAATCAGCTGGGCAGGGCAGGGCTACCGTTAATAGTCTAGTACACATCAATTATTTTCTGTCTTATAAAAAAATAAATTCTATAAAAAATAAATTTAAAATATGATGCATCATATTCTAATACAACAAATCCAAACAATCATTTATTCAGATTTATTGTACTAAAATATATCACATCATGTCTTAAGTTTATCTTTTATAAAACGAAGAGAATAAATGATTGCTCATCCATCCAGCCCTCTTGTTCTTAATTACTTGGGGTAATGAAGTGCCAAGTTGGGGGCACTGCACCATCAACTCCTTGAAAAACAAATCTGCATCGAGCCGCCCTGTCTCTTTCTCTCGCAAACTCCTCACAGAGTTACCAGTGATAAGTACTTCGTATCATCTTCGGTGCTTCGTATCGACTGTGAATTAAAACTGTGTTTTCTCTGGTTTTTATTATTGGCACTTGATCCTGATGACATCATCTGCGTACACCCTGCCTAGTGTTACTTCTGAATTTGTTCCTCTGAACTTACGCAGCAGCTTCAGTGGAAAAGGGTGCGTGGCGTGCGTCGCCGTGGTCCGTGGAGGACTGGACGGGGACGATTCATTTCCTCGTGGAAGTCCAGAGCTACGAGCCTACGAACCAAGCGCTCACGTTTCTCAGATCGTTTTCGCTGTGGATATCAAACCGATCGTTTTCACTGTGGAAGAAAGGAGGATGTTGTGCTATGCTTCCACCTGGAATCTTACGTTATGACCGTTTCGTTTGTACGGGATCACACGCACTCTATGGTTATATAGGAGCCACGAGTCAATAACAATCAGTGGGTATTTTTTATACTAGCGAACTTTCAGTAAAGCGTTAGTCTGTTTTTACTTATCACGTCAGTTCTTCATCCACTTTTACCGTTCCCTTCTTTAACCTAAAAGGCGTTTATATGCTGTTTTTACTACTTTGGTCACGACTCACGACTTACCAACCTTTTTCAGGCTACAGTTGAGTTCTCAACTCCAACCAAAACTGCGAAAACTACACGTAGAATACTACTAGTTGGGCAACGAATCGCTCACGACACCCTCTGCCCAACCCGACGGAAAGGTTATTCCACGTTTACGAGTCACGCTCACGCAGCACCACTGCACCAGGTTCTCAACCCGCCGTGGACACACGGGCGCAAACGCGACCGGTCAATCAAACGACACCACCGCGCCAAAGCAGTCGAGCGTCGCGCGGCAAACGGACGGCCCACAACCCGACGGACCGCGCCGCGTCGGCTTCGTCCGTCTCCGTCCCCATCGCCCCACCCCCGGAAATCCACGCACCACCAGTCCCCATCTCCTCCCCCCGTTGACACGCGAGCCCGTGACCCCCCGCGTCGCCAATCAGTTTCACGGTTGGTGCGTGCGTGGCTGCCGCATGTGCCGTTTGACCGTTGAAACGCCCTCCCACGCCGTCCGATCGGCACGGGCTCCCCCATCCTCGCCGTCCGCGGTACCCGCCGACGAAACGCACGCGCGAAACGGGTACAGAGTGGTGCAGAGTCTACGGGCTCGCTGCCTTTCTTGCCACCTTCCTTCCTCATCCGGACTGTGGACTCCGTGCTCGATCGGGGAGAGAGGCACTAGCAGCAGCAGCGAGTCCGCGACGCCACCATCACAATCCGCCGCCCCCTTCCTTTTTTATAGCTGTCTTCGCCTCTCGTCTCCTCTCCCTCATCGCCTTGCTGTCTCTGCGAATCGAGAGTTAGATAAGGTCGTTAGGTTGGTCAATTCGGCTGTTTGCGGCGAGAAGGGAGGAGGAGGAGGGATTAGGGATGGACGGGGCGCCGGTGACGGAGTTCAGGCCGACGATGACGCACGGCGGCCGGTACCTGCTGTACGACATCTTCGGGAACCAGTTTGAGGTCACGAACAAGTACCAGCCGCCCATCATGCCCATCGGCCGCGGCGCCTACGGGATCGTCTGGTACGCACGCCGATTCCTCTTTCCCTCCCTGCCTGCCCGCCCTAGATTTCTTGCCATGTTAATCGATCCTTCATCGGTTCCTCTGATTGGTACCCGTCGATGAGTGGTTCAGAGGATGGAGTAATTGCCTAATTGGGACCAATTAATCCTCTGTTTTTAGAGCAGGGATGATTGATTCTGCAGCTGAGCAGGTTTTTGTTAGTTATTAGTGTAGTGGTTGACTGGTTGGCATGTCTCTTCTGAATACTTTGGTGCTTTGTTTCTCTGATTTTTCGTCTGAATTCTGTGTGCTGGTTCCTGCAGCTCCGTGATGAACTTTGAGACGAGGGAGATGGTTGCGATAAAGAAGATCGCCAACGCGTTCAACAACGACATGGACGCCAAGCGCACGCTCCGGGAGATCAAGCTCCTCAGGCACCTCGACCACGAGAACGTAAGCTCGATCCTAGCTAGAACTGAAAAATTACGTGCTTAATTACGCGCGTACCTGAATCCGGTAATCTGTCTCTAACTGCTACAACAACAAGCAGATCATAGGCATCAGGGACGTGATCCCGCCGCCGATCCCGCAGGCGTTCAATGACGTCTACATCGCCACGGAGCTCATGGACACCGACCTCCACCACATCATCCGCTCCAACCAAGAACTGTCAGAAGAGCACTGCCAGGTGAGTGAGTGAATGATCTTGCATACATCCATCGATCAATCACACAATCGATCGATAGATGCAGAGCATCAATTCGAGCTTCCTCGTGGCACGTATGTATGATTGTGTCGTGTTGTTGCAGTATTTCCTGTACCAGATCCTGCGGGGGCTCAAGTACATCCACTCGGCGAACGTGATCCACCGGGACCTGAAGCCGAGCAACCTGCTGCTGAACGCCAACTGCGACCTCAAGATCTGCGACTTCGGGCTGGCGCGGCCGTCGTCGGAGAGCGACATGATGACGGAGTACGTGGTCACGCGGTGGTACCGCGCGCCGGAGCTGCTGCTCAACTCCACCGACTACTCCGCCGCCATCGACGTCTGGTCCGTCGGCTGCATCTTCATGGAGCTCATCAACCGCCAGCCGCTCTTCCCCGGCCGGGACCACATGCACCAGATGCGCCTCATCACCGAGGTGAGTGAATTAATCAGCGCGCACACTGAATTATGCTACCTGTTCTTGGGTCTCATCGTGTTGGATTGGCTGTTCGGTCCATGATCAGGTGATCGGGACGCCGACGGACGACGAGCTGGGGTTCATACGGAACGAGGACGCGAGGAAGTACATGAGGCACCTGCCGCAGTACCCGCGCCGGACGTTCGCGAGCATGTTCCCGCGGGTGCAGCCCGCCGCGCTCGACCTCATCGAGAGGATGCTCACCTTCAACCCGCTGCAGAGAATCACAGGTGCGTGCAGGCTAACCCAACTTGTGCTTGCTGCTCT
The DNA here is from genome assembly GCA_008326285.1 of Oryza officinalis. NCBI lineage: Eukaryota > Viridiplantae > Streptophyta > Magnoliopsida > Poales > Poaceae > Oryza > Oryza officinalis. The sequence goes on along the minus strand of BDMV01000003.1, from coordinate 18,929,701 downwards.
GCTTCTAAATTACTAAATTAGTACCCAAATTTACTACTAATTTACTAGCTTTGTGTATTGTACTACTGTGTACAGTGCCCTGTTCTATCGCACTGCATGTGTACTAGTATATTCTATCGCACTGCTTCTTTGACTAGCGTATATAGCCGCCGGTGTTTGACCCATCCCCAACTATTTTTATGTTTACTTGCCGTGAATAGTCGGTCTCTTGATGTCGTCACTTTAAAGGGAACCCGTTTTATAGCTGTCTTTGGGGCTACCGACGATTTTGCCTATTGCTCAAGTGACGATAAAAGAGTGTGTTACTTTACTGTGTAGTGCAGAAGTAGAATAGGCAGCACGTTTGCAGCCTCTGTTGGTTAGAGTTCAGCAGAGCTTAGTTTTGATACACTGGGCAATAGCAGAGAGTGGTTTAGAAGGATGACAGAAGATTTGTGCCTAAGAAGTAACAGAACTAGATGAGTTAGTTCTCACTGAAATCGTTCTTGCAATGCAGTTGAGGAGGCGCTCGACCATCCTTACCTAGAGAGATTGCACGACATCGCCGATGAGCCTATCTGCCTGGAGCCCTTCTCCTTCGACTTCGAGCAGCAGGCTCTAAACGAGGACCAGATGAAGCAGCTGATCTTCAACGAAGCGATCGAGATGAACCCAAACTTCCGGTACTAGATTGAATCACCATGGAAATGAGATCCCGTCTATACCTGCTTTGTACATATGATCAAGATCGAGAGCCGGGTAGACTGAACATTGCATTTGTTTGTTTGTTGATGTTCGAAACCCACATTCTCTGCAAGTTGTGGCTGCTTTGTATGATGTATGGTACTATGTTCGAATAAAAGGGTTTGGAACTTTGGATTATAGTACTCACTCCATTTTATATTATAAGATGTTTTGACTTTTTCTTAGTTATTAAGTTTGACTTAATTTATAAAAAAACATAACAACATTTTCAATACTAAACAAACATTAAACATACTATCAAAATATATTCAATTCTAAGTTTAAATAAATTAATTTGATGTTATAAGAGTTACTATATTTTTCTATGTACTTGCTCAAACTTATAAAAATTTGATCTAAAAAATATCAAAGTAACTTATAATATGAAACCGAGAGAATTAAACTTTGTGAGCAGATTGATTTCAGAAATGCGAAAACCAATCTATCAAATGGTATGGCATTACGACAGCAGCGATCCCTTTCGATAGTGAAACTACGAGCGGCGGCAGGACCAACTACTGAAGGCGTATTTTGTCTGAACTCTGAAGCAGGACAGTTCCTTCGAACTGAAAATCCTAACAAATCCAAAATGATAATACTAGACTGTAGGTAATTTTTGTTTCTGGGCTTGCCTTGCAAGTCGGAGGAACTAGTCAAAAAGGTTTGAAAGTGTCCGATCCTTGGCTCCTTTCGGCTCCTTTTTGCCTGCACGGTGCACGGATGCACCATCCCTGAAACTGAAAGGACCAACATGACTCCTTGTCTCTTGGCTCCTTGCGCTACGCCCCACACTTTCCTGAGCCCACTCGTGCCCATCTTGTGTTGACCGAGTGCTGGCCAGCGCCGGCCGGAATGGAGCATCTCTTGAGGTTGAGGCCTTGAGGGCATTCACGTTTTCATCAAAGCTCGCACCACACAATTGTGTTGCCATGATTGATTGTTATACCAAACCCATCTTGGAAATAACAATTGGTTTGCCATGATCAATTATTATATCAACCCCATCTGGGAAATAATTAGCGTTGTACGGCCCCAACTCTAGAGACAAAACACCATGGAAGAGCCGGCTGGACAAAATCCCAAAAACTATCTCAATGATCAAGCCGTGGCCGGCCAAGTCCAACCACTTTCTTTTTTTATATAGGGTCAAGTCTATCCACTAATAATAAATGGAAGTGGCAGTCTTTCATGCTCCAAGGGTCACTCTTCTGTAACTACCCATTTAGAGGGCCTCAAAGAGTATCGCTGTAACACAGTGAGCCCGCGGAACAGTCCCAAAAGTTATTGCAGGCGAAATAGGACGAACGAAAAATGAGGAACAGCGATTGTATCACGGCAGATTCAAGACAGTCTAGCAGGGGAAACCGGGAACGCAATACCGCATTTCATACCAACATAATATCTAGAATCAAAGAGGTTTCAGTGGATACAGCATTGCAGTTGAGCATAACAGCCCACCGAGACATTGACAATGTACCGAGGATGGCCATAGGCCGAACAAACTTTATTACAGAGGCGACTCGCAGTGGTAGTCTGCTGGTTCACACTGGCCCTAGCCTAGATGCAAAACAAGAGTACCACGGGCAATGTACTAGTAGTAGTAGACTAGAAACCTCTTAAGCATCTGCGAACCTGAAATCACAAGATTAAAATTAGCTACCATAACCTTGTTGACACGAAGCTAACACGATACTATATGGATCGGTAAACAATTACTTACCCCAGTTCGGAGAGCTTGAGGTGGGCCTCCTTGTAGTCTTCAAAGAAAGCCTTCTCATCCTAGAAGAATTGAAAAAAAAAAACTACAATCAGTATAATGTTCTTACATATCTTTGCAAAACGTGGAACACAAGATGATGATTGATAGCAGACATACTGCAGCATATTTCTCCACGAGTGGGCGGAATGCGGGGTCACTCAACAGGGCTTTGTCACTAGGAAGCTGAAGAAGACCCTCCTTGTCACCGCTCAGAAGCTCCCTATTAAAATCGTTACCAAAAGATGAGTTCAACATTTTTATTACCAACAACCTTGTTCTGCATAAATAATAAGAACATAATTCAGCCAGACGTAACATCGCTTACGTGAAGTAAGAGTTGTCAAACTGCAGAGGGTTTTTGGTCCAAGGACCCTCAAAACCAGATCTTTCCTTGTGGCACCTTCCCTGAAGACCAAAGCACAGAAATTGGATATTAGAACATGTACTCCTAAATACTACCTCTGTCAAAAACAAAAGGACTAAAATATTCCTACTTTCACAAACTTTGATGCAATGATTACTCTAAAAATAAACTTATTCTGAAACAAATGAAAGAAGCTAAAAATGAACTTAGGGCTTGTTCGGTTTAGAGGAATTTTAACTCATAGGAATAGGAAAATTGCAGAAATAGGAAGGTATGCACACATCAATCCATAGGAATTTTCCAAGAGGTTTGAGTGGATGGAAATTTTCCTTTTTCTCTCTACAACTTAGGGAAAGGAAAAATTCCTTTGGTCTTCCTGTACCTCATTCCTATTAACCGAATGGCACTTGTAGGAATTAATCCTTAGGAATCCAAATCCTTTGTTTTTCCTTCAAACCAAATAAGCCCTTAATATGGGACAGAGGAAGTACTGCAGAGGTATACTAAGCAAATAGCCAAACTAACCAGGGTGTGACCGCCAGAGAGGGCAACAATGTCCTTATCACTCAAGCCCATTTGTGCACTGAAGACCTGCCTTAGGTGGTCAGAACCTGGCAAAACAATCAAGCTTAAAGTGTAAGTGATGATGCTTTACTTGAAACATGTGGTTTGCTAGAACAAGGTCAAAGCAGGATCACATCAGGAATGTAGCAGACAGAAAAATAAGGCATGGCTTCAACAATCACAGAAATCAATTGTCAGATGGGAAGGATTGCTTCCATAACCAAGCATTTTAGAAGTGCTAAATGGAAATAACACCATATAATTTAATTTGCAGCAAAAAAAAAACATTTTGGGGGCCGTTAGATTTTGTACCATCTGTACTACCGAAGGAAGATGCCTTATTTGCAAGGGTCTTTTATGACAGTAGTTGTGAATATTTCTTTAGTTCCACGAAGAGACTAGTAGAGTAGGAGTGTAAACTGGCAACATACCCTTGGTAGCATCAGGAAGACGGCCCTCAGGTGGGGGCGCAGGTTTGTCCTGCAAAAGGTCAGGCATGATGAAAACAATCTCAATTAAAAACACAATGATTATAAATGGAACATAAGAAAACAGCTTAATCATCTCTCCATTTTATATAAAGCTGAGCTAGATATGACACCAGTAAATTTTTAAGCAATGTATAATGTTACATATATGATATATATTATATCAGTGATATTGTTTAAGGTGCGTATGGCCTTTCGTTCTTTACATGCATAATAATTTCAGAATATAATAAAGTACCCATTTATAAAAATTATATCCATTTATAACAGTTATTATATCCTAAAACAAGAACCAAGCCAATGTACCTTTCTTAAGTTTCCTAAATCATAACATACAGAAATAGATCAACCCACTAATTCTTCACTAAGCTTCCCGGCTGCCTACAGATGAACCCCCTAATTATCATCTCCATGTTAATGTAATAAGTTGGGAGGCCCTAATATACTTTATCTGAACCAACTAGATTTGTAGATAATGGATGCCTTCTGAAGTTTAAATTCACAAAACAACGAATATCCTACATGGCAAAATCCAGCAGATCAAACTATATCACAAAACACATCGAATATCCTACAAGGCACAATCCGGCAGATCAAACCATATCATGCTTAGAGAACAGAAACAACCATGGTCCCCGAAACGTAATAACAGGCTTCCTCCATGAATTCAGAAATAATTGTTTCTTTGTCATGGCTTAGAGCATGACATCGATTAGGATGAGAACAACTACCCTCAGTAAAAGAACTATCCTCAGTAAAAGATGCCACAAACAACCATGGTAAATCAGTGACAATTTTGAGAATACCCAGTGATAATTTTGAGAATACCCAGACTACAAAAAAAAGGACAATGAGATCCTTAAAAATAACATTCTTATGCATGAAAGAATAACAAACTTCAGACCATACAGCATGCAAAAAAAAAATGCATCATATGTGACTCACCTGACTCAAACACATGAGCCAACAAAAATTATAAAACCATAATCAGCATGTTTATTATGCGCATAACACTGTGATTCATTGTATGAAAACAGCATGATGCAACAGTGGTCTTAAAAAAAAAGTACTTAGCAAGACACGGCATATTTAACCACCACCTCTAAAGGATATCAAGAAGCACATAAGGTCAATAGAAAGTTGACCCACCAACAAGAATACGAACAAACCCCATCTAACGGTATTATCGGGGTATAAAATACAGAAAAATCCGTACTATTAAAATATTATTATACTGCTGGCCATAGATTAGTGGTGATCGCTTTGTCTACTCTCTAGGAGCCACCAACCCCCAGTCCCCACAAAGGAAATGCACACATATCAATGGAGCACTAACTAGTTACGACTAATCTCGTGGCATCACAAACTAATCCACACGCCATCCGGTTTATCACTGCCATACCAAGGACTAGAACCCTGAGAAAAAACCCCCCAAGAGTTGAAAGGTAGGGAATCTCACCTCCCTTCCTGGGTGGAAGGGGACGGCAGGTCCACCGGACACCTCCACGGCCACAACTCCGGCAAGCTGCGCAAAAAGAACGGGAAAAACATCAGAACCACGTCTGTTTGACCAGATCGAGGCCGTCCATTCAGATCTATCCGGGGCTCGCGGCTAACCTGGTAGAAATCGGCGTAAGAGATGGTGGGTATCTCCTCCTTGATGGGCTCGAGCATCCGAACCGCGATGTCCAGCCCCGCGTTGGCGGCGTGCGCCAGCTCCGCCGGGGTCTTCATCGTCCCGAACGGACCCCCGGTCTTCGACGACACATCGAACGTCCCCGCCGAGTGCCACCTGCGCGATCCACCGCCACAAAAACCGGATCAGTCGAGGGAAATCGCCTCTACACAAACCTAGAAGCGAGCGAGGGCGAGTGCTTACGCGAGGCGGAGCATGAGGGGGGCGCAGCTCTTCTCGGCGATGAGGGCGCGCAGCTTCTGCCTGGCCTTCTCGACGGCCTCCTGGTACTCGGCGCTCACGACGGGGTAGTTCTTCGCCATGGCTGCGGGTGGACGACGACCTCCGAATCGAGGGAGGCGATGCGGGAGGGGAAGGGGAGAAGACTTGGGCGAATGGAAGCCACGCTCCCCTTGGGGGTTTATATGGGCCCCCGATAGGAGGAAGAGGAGCGGTGGCACTGGTGCAGTACAGGAGACAAGGGAACCTTCCAGTAGGGCGCCTCCTGGCCGTCGATCCCAGATCACGCGATCCGAAGCGCTGTACATTTGGACGGCCCTGATTGGTTGCCGGAGAAACGGGGGCCAAAAACTTGGGGGAAAGGTGACATGGGTATAATGGACATTTTCATATGGAGTACTACTGGCCCAGTTGGGGTTAACGGCGTCGGTTCACGCCTTCACGGGCTGATGGAACACGTGGCGCGGGGGGGTTGGTGATCCCGTTGAAACCGATCCTGAAATTGCTGGATCGGTAAAACGCCGGGCCCGCTATTCTCGGGCAGTGTGCCCCGTCCGATCCGACTTCATCTCCCCCGTAAAACTACGTTTGAATCTCATAAAAATGAAAATGAAAATAAAATATTTCACGTAAAATGAGATGATATTAACGTGTAATTAATTAATTTTTAATTATTACAAACTTAAAAAATAGATTTATCTGATATTTTAGAACAACTTTCATATAGAAAATTTTCGCACGAAACACATCGTTTAGCACTTTGAAAAGCATGTCATGATAATTTTTATCTTTTATTCAAAGTTTTATGAGTATAGAACGGGGCAGTATCAGATATAACACATATACTATAAATCTAAATTTAAAAAGACATGTGTTTGTACTATATAAATTTAAATGCGTCATATTGGTTAATTTTTTATGGGATAAAAGATGAGACCCACCCAACCAACCAACATTTACTACTCGTACAGCTCCATCCGTATGTGGCACATGTGTTTGGGAGTACGGTGAAAGTGCTGTACATTTTTTATTATTTGTCCATGGTGAACGCAGGAGGAACGGTACGACTGGCAGATGGGCCGTGGGTACACCGGAACATCTGAGCTGATCCGTTTCTCATTTCGGTAGTTTGGTCCAAATTTTTCATCTTCTTGTGCCATGTGCGTCTTTTACTTGGATCCTTTTCTCATTTGGGAGCTTGATCTCATATGAAAATTCGCGTGAGATTTCCATAGTCAGTCAGCTGGTGCGTCCCCAAAATTTCGAGTTAGCTTGCCGCGGCCATTGAAAGGGTCGGGGTCGTTTAGGTGGAATGGCATAGCCTTTTTGTGTTGCCTTTCAGACCCAAAAACGAAACTCTAAAACCAGATTCCGCACTACAACCTACAGGAGGGTTGCCTTCTTTATCTGAAAGAAACTGTGGATTCTCTCACTTACGTATGCATCACGAGCTTTGAAAATGCATGGACATCCGCGTTGATGGTGAGCACTATCGGTCCCATTTTGAATGGTTTATGTCTCTTTAAAACAAAGGAAAAGACATAATTTTTGGATGGTTATCCTGTAGTGAAATTTTCTATTACCTCTGCCCTTGTAGATGTTTTTTAACTTGGGCATAGATATTTAGAAAGTTGGTAGAAATGACTAGAGGAATGTTATGATTAGGGAGAAAACTTCAAATCAAATGCGATCAAATGTTTTAGTTGACCATCGATGAAATATTTGGTTATATATTGAAATATTTAATATTTTTGTAAAATAAAGTGAAGATACATGTTGAATTATGTCTTTGTCGTGTATGAAACATCAAGTGCTAATAGATTGAAACATGTGTTTTTTTTCGTTAGAATATAATTATGGGATATCTTATTGTAAAGATTTAATTATAATAAATATAACAGTATGATCAGATCGTAGACCGGATAAGTAGTTCAGGAGAAAATAATTTTGAAGATTATTAAATACATGCATGGATGATGGAGTGGGGAGAGAAAGAGAGTAGAGGCATGTAGTTGCATGATTTTTGTGAAACACACTGAAGAGGATTGAAACATGTCGCTATCACATATGAAACAATGAGTTTTAACGGTTTAAAACATATATTTTTTTTATTAAAATATAATCATGCGATATCTTGTTGTGAAGATTTAATTACAATGAAACAACGGTGTGATCGGATTGTAGATTGGATAAATAATTTAAGAGAAATAATATTTAAAGTGAGAAAGAAGGAAAGAGAATAAACTAGTAGCTAATATTTCATGCATGTAGTAGCACGAGGACGACCGATTTTTTTCTCTTAATCGGGCGACCGAGATAGAGCAATCTCTTGTAATTGGTTGAGAAAAGAAAATATATGAGAAAATTAAATGGAGAATTGTTGTGATTAGTTAAGAGGAGGGGTAGGTAAAAAAACATCATCATTTTGGAATAAGTTATTATGCTAAAATAGCTATATTTTAGGATGGAGAAAATATGAATTCAATGAATGATTTCTTTCCAAAAAATTGCTATAGCTGTCTTTCCAAACAAAAATACCAATGTCAGATCCAGCAAGCACATGTAGAATTATTTGTGATATACTTTAGTAACTTTTTTTAGTTAAAATGTTTAAAATTTGATTAAATTTATAAAAAATATAACAATATTTTTAACACAAAACAAACATATTATTAGAATGTATTGAAAGCTAGTTTTAATTAAACTAATTTGGTGTTGTAAATGGTACTGACTTTTTTTTTATAAATTTAGTTAAACTCAAATATATTTGACTAAACAAATCAAACGACTTATAATATGAAACGAATTATAATATGAAACGAAGAAACAAAGAAAGTACCATACAAGGATGGATATATAATAAGATTAAAGGGGACCTATATCCTTCTTCCTCCTAGAGCTCTGTACTCTTGCTCTTCTTCCTACTTCCCTCTTTCCTATCAATATTTTTTTTACCAAGTCGCTGGGGAGAGAGATTTTTTTACCTGAATCTTTGTCATTGATAAAAGGGAGGATAAAACATTCTACTACATGCTGGATCAATACTGATCTAGCAGGGGTGGAGTCCCCCCACATTCACATTAAATCCGTCCCTGTTACTATATCTTGCTTTTGCTATATGTAGTCATGTATAGCTCCACATCTTTTTTTTATTGAGTAATGGATTTCTTTATAGTTAGATACTTAGATTCTTATATCAATTGCATAAATCATTTGCCCGTCACTAAGCACTTAAGCAGTATTGTATACTCCTACAGGGCAAGCTTATATTAGATCGCAAGTTTTAGTTTAAGAGGAGCAGCTTAACAGATGTGTGGCATATACCCGCCATACAATACAATAAACCCCCAAAAAAGCAGTTGAAAAAGATAAGAATAAAGCCAGGGGATCAGGGAAAGGAGTTGACAACGGCGAGGAGCTTAGCCTCCTACTATCGCCAATTGGTCACCTAGCCGGCGGCGAAGCGAGATTGCTACACACGCCATGGGCGGCGAAAAAGTGCGAGAGCTGCGCGCCTGCGCCTCGGCCCCCGGCTAATATAACCGGCTTGGATGCATCCGCACCGGCACCAACCGCATCAAACATTCAAAGAATCAAACGCGACAACGGAGTGGGCAGATGACGGTGCGCCATGTGAAAGTGACCCGGCCACGTCAAATATTCTGTCGCACCATATGCCCCCGAGGGCTGAGGCCCTGACGCCCACGCGCAGCTCGCGGTCGCAGTTCGCACGCTCGCACGGCAACGCAGTTCGCGCACTCGCACGGCAACGCGCGTGACGCGGACTACGCCACCGGCCACCGCGCACGGGCGAGAAGTGAATTTTCCTCTACCCCGTGTTCTGATCCACCGGACTGAGCTGAAGGACAACGTACATCGGGCCTACTGTTGCGCCCGAGATCGCATATTCTCAGCCATCGTCGGGCATCCCTGTCAGGCATCAGAGGTAGTATCAGGATTACCAATAGCTTTGGTTGGTGAATGGTAATGGGATCGCCTGTTTGATTCTTTCTATCGGTTTCGGTTTTGAGACAGTCTGTTCGCCCTGCACACTTACCAATAGCTGTATGTATATTTCGGGCTCGTGCCGTCTTGTGGGCTTAGCTAGACGTTGGACCAAATCCAGCTGCGGGTGAGGCTTCTAGTCATGGGCCATCTTTGCTTCTTGACAGTCCAAGAAAGGAACTCCGTACTCTGAACGAGGCAACGGCCGGTGACAGTCCAAAGCACTTCTAGGCTTTCTCACTCTTTCAGCCGTCAGCTACATGGCTTTCTCCAAAGTCCACCAAAGAAGTACGGCCCAAAAGTCGGACTGAGTTTTAGCGAAGCTTTATGTTATAGTACTCCTTTCTGTCTAACACATAACAACTGCTCTTTCTGCCTCATAAAAACAAACCTAGTGTAATACTTTTTTTCATTTCATAAAAAATGAATCTACATTCTAACGGTCAGGATATGTCATCCTCCATCCTATAAAAAACAAACCTACATCCTAACGGCTATGATGTGTCATGTGTGACCAATCAATGGGACCAATCAAGTACTTCCTCCGTCCCTAAAAAAAATAAACCTACATCTTTGTTTTCTATGGGACGAAGAAAATATTCAATTATGCACCACCTAGTATTATGATTTTGGACAAAATACAAGATAATGTCTAATCGAATACTAGTTTAGTCTGTTTTATTATAAGTCGTTTGATTTTTTTCTTAGTCAAACTACTTTAAGTTTGATTAAGTTTATAGAAAAAAAACTAATATTTTCAATATAAAACAAACATATTATCAAAATATATTCAATGTTAAATTAATGAAACTAATTTGGTGTTATAAATGTTGCTCATTTTTTAAAAAAACTTGATCAAACCTAAAGAACTTTAATTAAGAAAAAAATCATATGATTTGTAATATGAAACGGAGGAAATATGTTTTAGGATGGATGGAGTAATTAAAATTAAGTCATGTCATGTCATGTCATAGATATGGTCAAAAGTACTCCCTTCGTCCCTAAAAAATAAACCTAAAAAATAAACCTAGTACATTGTGTGTTTATATTCATAGTATTAGGACATGTCATTTAATGTCATTTAAGGAAAGAGAGTAAGTCTTATGTAAGAGTTTTTTTTCTTTCTTCATTAACTCTATTGCCACGTCATTGCATTATGTATTGAGACTGTCCGTAACTTCAAGCAAGTGATTCTAGATTTATGGAGACAGTACACCTTGAAGTTCCCCTATATTTGGTAACCGAAAGAGGCCTGTTTGTTTTAGTTGTAGCCGATTACGTTACAACTCACAACCAGTTTTAAATTTTTATAACTAATTAACTTTGGGGATTTTTTTCGTCTCATGATCTTGCTTTTGGATTGTTAAAAGTATAAAAAGTTTACTTTAAAGTTTTGTTTTTAGCAATGGTCACATGTCTTCAATTTATAAACAGTAGAAACAAGCATTACCTCTCCATTTATAAATAAACGTCATCAGTTATTGTTATTTATCTTAAAACTTTGACCAATTATCTTTTTTCCAAAAATAACTTAGAAAGATGACAGATAATCAAAACATTACATTTAAACAGAAGTATGAAAATTTCAACCAAGGTAGTGAATACTATATCCATTTAAGGGTCATCAATATGTAAAGTTGAAACCATAATAATAATCAAGGCCCAGAGCTATTCCTTTACCATTTGAGGTTGTTTGGTTTGTATAATTTTGAGCTACAAAATTCCTTTGGAATGTACTACTCTAGACCTCAATCCACATGTAATTCTCTTTCATTGTCTACTCCCACCCAATCTAAATAATATATAACCTTAAAAATCCTATCTTTTTTATGTGAGCTATCTAAACATGTGTTTTGAGTAATACTTGAGTTTTAATTACCTGTGGGATTCAATATATCGTGATGTTCCTATTTTTGCGTTTTTAGATTCCGCCCTAATTCTGATTTATTGGTCTATGTGAGCAGGTCAATTGAATTGGTGCAGTGTACTGCATGCAACACGTGAAGCTCCGATTCGTGCGAGTAGTCGAGCAAGTTGGTTTAGACGTATCGGTAGTGAACAAGTCATCAAGATTTCAGATTGAGGCACAAATTAAAGATAAAAAAGATGGGGGAGTGGAAGAGTGGAACGGATAAGATCGCCGCAAAAACAGTGGTTTTAGCTATCTGAAAGCGAGCGAACGGATCTCCATGGATCTTATTCTTTGTTCTTTGAGCAAAATTACCTATCAACAGCACCTTTTAGCCATTATATTAATAACATTTTTCGTAGCCTTGTATAGGTTTATGATTTGGTTTACATTCCCACACAGAACTGCATTTTAGCAAAAAAGTAAACTATACTTAGTTTAAATGAAGAACATTGAACCAAAAAGAGGGATAGAAAATTAGAAATGGAAGGGCAGCATCAACGAAAACTTGCACCACTGGGGACAGCAGTGAGAAGAAAGCTAATACCACTCGTGGACACGAGAAAAACAGCAGTAGCCGGAGAAGAACCTCAGATAAGACCATTCTTGCAACAGCAATGTCTAGATTCATTCATTAGATCAGGCCACATGAGTACGTGACCACCCGAGATTAGTAGATTACAGCATCACATGGGTGTTCGATCAATAATTATTGGGAATTAACACACCGAAACAAGTCGAGCTCTACACACCATCACACGCGTACTCCCTCTACAACTGATACGCACACGGTCGCACTCGCACGCACGCGCATCAGTAATGGCCGTAGTAGCTCCCGGCGGTGGCGTCCCCGCCATCTCCGTTGCCGGCGCCGACGGGTTTACTCGTCGCCGGGGGATCCGACGACTTGCCGAACACATCCTGCATGATCTTCCTCTTGACGTCGCCCCTCCTGGGGTACGGGTTGCCGTGGCTCTTCTTCCTCTCGTCGTGGTCCTGGGCCTCCTGGCCCCCGTCCATGTCGCCCGCTCGCTCGCTCGCTCCCTGCACAAGAGAAAAACGGTGGGCGAGAGAGTGGCGTGCGTGAGACAGAGTGCGAGAGCCGAGAGCAGCGTGTGTGACCATTATCTTATAGAGAGGCAAATGACGGTTGTTTACTGGAACTACCACTCCCTTTGTCATCTCTTGATTTGTCCCGGCCTCCCGGCGACTAGTCGACGAGAACTGCAGCGTTGCATAATGGATTTGTTAGTGATACTTCGTTTTCAAGGGGATCTAATTAGTAGTTTGCTAATGCAATGCGCTGCAGAAGGGAGCCCTGCTGCTGATAAAAAAAAAGTGGTGGATTGGTTTCAGTGCGTGAGCTAGCTGGAAGAAACATTGGAATGCATCAATTTGAGAGGCAATTGGATCGGCTTGCCAGAGCTCACGCTGCGTCGTGCGTCATTGGTGACGCACCGCCGCTTACGTCCCCACCCAGACACACGGGCGGATATGTTGTGGATTCTGGCTCTCCCCAACCGTCCCGATCGAACACCAACGGCCCAGATCGAGCGCCACAGGAAAATGGGCAAAACAAAAGAAAAAAAAATCACTACTGATGAGAGGCTCTAGCAATACGATTCCCAAGTATGAACGATTAAACATGACTGGCACGACACTTCTAGAACTTCTTATTACGTAACGATGCCAGTCACGTTAAATCATCGACGTTGTCTTGATCATCGCATCCCCGACGTTTTCTTGGATCTTGTGTGTGCACGTGGATGTCACTTCTCCTGTCAGTGCCGTCATTGCCGTGGGCCTCGTGGGTTGGACGCCCACACGTGGTCTGGCACGACTTCCTCTTCCAGCCTGGGCGTTTTCCGGTTCGGATGAGGCCGAACACGATCCCCCGCCGGCCGCCGGATCCCATCCACCGAAACCCCACCACGCGGCTGCCACGTCCCTGGACTCGTGCGGGTTTATTCGCGGATTCGTGACTTGTCCACTTCGAGGCGGTGCCCGGTACATTGCACATGTGCGCGTTGACGCACATCTCCGTCGCGCTTCCGGCCGCAGGATTGCTCACGCGCGCGACGTCCCCGGCCCCACCGCGACCGACCGCGACATCGCAAGCACCCAGCAGCAGCGACGAGCCGAGGAGGCCGACGAGACGAGTTGATGGGTGCTACGTGTTCTCAGGTACCTCTCTCTCATCTTTCTCCCATTTCGATTAGAGGTTTCCATTTTGGTTAGAGCCGAATGACCAGACTGGGACTTGTTCGGATAAGTCGGTCACGGGTGCGGCGGCCGGCTAGCCAGGATAAAAAGATGCTTCGAGTCAGTGACATATAGGTGGATCATAGTAAAGTAAAATAAGCCTAACATGTTAGACTCATATTTTAATGATTTAAATACATGTACAGTTAAGTTTAGAAGATCTGTTTTCGCTAGCCAGCTAATGATCGGCTGTTCGATGCGTGGATAATAACTGTCTGGCACTTGGGTTGGCTTTGCGAGAGAGATAATTTTTTGTTTTTTGAACCCTATGTGATGGAGATCTACTAGGCGAATTAACCAGTAATCACGTTAGTACATGAGAGAGCTGTTGACGACGATGATGCTCTGCAGCTCTGATATCCGGGTTTTGCAACTGCCAATGGATCCCAGCTGGATGTGGGCCAAAAAAAACACGTGGACGTCAGCACTGCCGTCATGCCGTGCACGTCATCTATGTAAGCAAAGCAAGCCCAGTAGACGGACTTCTGAAATCAACGAGTGAAGTTTTCTTCCTTCGGACTTAAGTCTCTCAAGGCAAGCCTCGGCTCCAAGAAAGGTCAAGTGCTCGAGGCCCACACCGTAGGATTGCGACGCCGACGCGATCCACCGGAATCTACCCTGGGGATAATAAATGGTCTGATGGCAAAACAACAAATTCATGGCAGGCAGGCAGAGTCAATAGTGTTCCGTCCTCGTTGTTCATTGTATCCGACCCTGAATGCCATTCATTCACCACGCGGGAATAAATAGCATTCCTCCTAAAAAAGCTGGAAACCATCCGCACACACGCAACGCAAGTAAGAAAACGGACATGGAGAACGAGACACGAGACCCAGGAAGAGCGCTGCCTTTTTGTTGGACCAAAGGTGCAGTGATCTCAAGCATCTCAACCGCTCAACTATTCCCCTCGAGGCTGGCCAATATCATAAAAAAGATAAAAAGAAGAAAATGATCAACGTGATGCGGAGTGCGGAGTGGGACAAGTGCCAAAGCGCCTCGCCACGAAAAAAAGCAGAGGCCTCCGGCGCCGGAGGAATGGATAAAACGAACCGTGACGATTTGTTAATTGTTACAGTCCGTACCGGGTTTGGCCGGTGGGGCCCGAGCAAAAGCCCAGCCACTTTCTTGGCCTTTTTTTTTTTTGCTTTTATCAGGTAGTATTACTTTTACTGTACTATGGTTGATCAGATACAGCTTGCGGGAGAAGGCATTGATACTACGCTGTCTGAATTCTTAATTGACCATCAAGATGCGCTGGTGCTACGTCGTCTGTATCATTGGGGAAGGATCAGATTCAGAGCCAGACGAGAAAGCCGCAAGATGTCTGACACAAGGCTAGCTCAGTTTCATTACAACTGAGAAAGAAATCAGGAAAGAACAGAGTGGAATGTGGCATATACAACCAATAAACAGAGAACTACACCGAGGATGAGTTCTTTATCCAACTTTTCCAACTTACGTATCTCTTTTTTCGCGCGCACGTTTTTCAAACTACTAAATGGTATGTTTTTTTGCAAAAAGTTTCTATACGAAAGTTGCTTAAAAAAGTCAAATTAATCTATTTTTTTAAAAAAATAGCTAATATTTAATTAATCACATGCTAATGGATCGTTTCATTTTTCATGCGCTTTGCCTGTGTTGGAAACACCGACAAACGAACAAAGCCTGAAAGTCTGAAACAAGAAATTTGCAACGCAAATCAGAAATTTAATCACCACCATAATACAGTACAATGCTCATGATATACCGAGACCACGGACACCAGTAGCATTTCCGATCGGTTCGGCAATTGACAGACTCCATCCAAAAGGCAATTACAGTACGCTCGCCAAAAGGCACGGAAATTCAGACAGAATCCCGCACAATCAGATCGATTTTATTCAACTCCACGCACGAACACCCCGACCTACCCGGCGGGCCAGCGGCCACCGCTGCTGCACCACCCTCAAATCCCCCAATCCCAATCTTGAATTCTCGATCCTTTCAGCAGGAGCAGATCCGGTTCGGGAACCGGCGCCGCGGCACGCGCGCGTTCCCGTTCGATCGGAATCGTCGGAAATGACGCCAATTCTTGATTCTTCAGCATTCAGATGCTCTTCCCTTCGTCTCCTCCCCACGGACTCGATCAACCACGGGGAACCACGCGGCGGCCGCCGCTGCCGCCGCCGTTGCCTTCTTTGAGCTTCAGGCTGGCCTCCTTCTCCGCGGGGAAGATGCACCGGAACAGGCTGGCGAAGATGCCCGCCTTGACCTGGCCCCGGCGCGGCAGTGGCCGCCTCGTGTCTTGCTGCCGCTCCATTGTCGCCGTCGCCGCCGCCGCTGGTGGTGGCTGCCGCCTGTTGCCCAGGGTTGCACTAGATGGAGGCTAGCTGCAGGGGAAGGGAGAAGAGGCAAGAGCAGAGTGTGTGATGTGGAAGTGTGTGACGGGGCAGAGGGCGGCTTGGCCTTTTTATAAAGAGGGCTTGGCTGTGAAGTGGGTAGTGTGGGAGGCAAGCTTCCTTCGGAGCCAAGGCGCCTAGCTCTCGGTGAAAATTTAAAGAGTTTGAACTCTTCTCGATTCTTTGTGTTGGTTTTACACCTTTCGAAGCCACTGTCTTTCTAGAATTCCAGCGGTCAACTTACAAAATTTATACGGACTAAAATGTAGTACACCTAGGTGACGCTTTGTCTTGTGGAATGCCTGTCTCCCAGGTTTATGACATCATCTGGCATATGCTTCCTGAACACGCTACCTTCAAATGGCAATCGAAAAACATTAGCCCAGTTTAATAAAGCACTATATGGCTCACCAGCAAGCAGGTTTTGTTAGCAATATTCATCTTACAAAACGGCCGTGTTTAGTTGCAAAATTTTTTTTTGGTAAAAACATCACATCAGATATACGGACACACATTTAAAGTATTAAACGTCAACTAATAACAAAACAAATTACAGATTCCGATTGTAAACTGCGAGACGAATCTTTTGAGCCTAATTAAGCCATCATTAGCACATGTGGATTACTGTAGCACCTATGGCTAATCATGACGTAATTAGGCTCAAAAGATTCATCTCGCAATTTACAGTCGAACTGTGCAATTGGTTTTTTTTTTCGTCCACATTTGATGTTCCATACATATGTCCAAACATTTGATGTGACGGAAAAGTTGAAAGTTTGAAAAAAATTTTTGGAACTAAACACAGCCGGTGTCCTTTGGTTGGCTTGTTTGTACAAGTGATCACTGTCTGAATATTGCCTGGATTGTGGCACTAACTGGCCAGGGTCTGACTCCAGGGTTCGACATTCCAGCTGGATGGCAATTTTAAAGTACATCATTGTCTGGATTGAATTCATGCCCGTGGGAGAGGAAAATTAAGATTAATTGAAATAGAGTTTCAGGATAGTATTCGAATTATTCTGGAGGGGCTCTCTGTTAATTAGGCACGGATATCGCGTTTGCGCAGACACAATTACAAAGAGCACTAAAAGAAAAAGAATCTGAAGACAAAACTGTACAATAATGACAATCAGAGAATTAAAATACAGCAGATCATGGACAAGAGATGGCAGTTGACTTGAATTCCACACTGACCTCGTGACCAATCCAGCCTGTTCTGTTCACATCGGAACAAATTTTCTTGTTTACAATATGTACACATCGTGAACAAATTTGTTTACAAGAAAAGTCTTCGGACTCGATATATATGGACATATTTTCTGTTCAGAACTGTCGGGAATCGAAGGCAATGTCAGGCTAGAAAAGTAGTAATTGATAAAATCAGCAGTAAAAAGGTTACTGGAGTAATCATGATAGTAACTAAATCATGCAATGTACAGACTTTTGCTGAAAGTGTAAAGAGCCAAATCTCTGAAAGGTTCGGTACAGACAACACAAAATCCATCCAGAACCCCTGAACAATGAATTCACTGGACAAACAGTGCCACAACCCATAAAACTTGGGGAACAATTATAAAAAAAGAAAAAATGAATCCTTTTTATTGTGCACAAAGATGACAAATCCATCGTCGGACTTAATCCCAGATGCTGAATATAAAGATGTCACGACCAAGTCTTCAAGATAACATGTGATGCCCTGACCATGTTTATTCAGATTCGCATTCCATCGAATCGTTTAACTATAAGATATTGACAGACTCTTTTCTATGCCTCCAACATAAGCGACAGACGCTAATGTTGCAGTGGACAGGAAGGTTAGTTAAATAGCTTTACATCTAAGCAAGATTCCCGTTTATCTAGGCCTTACTATTATACGAAGCTAATGAACTGGCTTTTTTGACTTCAAATTGGCTGTAAGGAAAAACGTGCTTCTTATGGGCTCAATCAGTATGTATTACATACAGTATTAGACATTTTGCACATGTCCACTTGCCCAAGCAACCCCAACAATAAATCCTAAACACCGTTGATTCATACGACATTTTTACAACTAACGATCACACAGTAACTGAGATTTTTTCTGATACTAACACACATCAGGAGCGTGGCTTATGTATTCTAACCGAATACTGATCAACATAATATTCTACTTACTCCCCATAATTCTGGGCTGTGATAAAATTCTAGAGAGGAGCCAATTGAAACACAAAGTGAAGAAAACCAACAAAGAGAAGTGAAGGATGCACTATCATGGTCCATCTGCATGCAATTGAAGCAATAGGCCAATAGAAACCATGCTATAGTTGTCTAATACTAGTACAAACAAATGTACAGTACAAATATGCAAGTAGAATGTTTCTCTTACAGTTCAACTCATGCCTGTCACTTCTTCAGTTACTTGGGTGGAACAACTAATGTATATATTAGCAATGTCGAGACGATGACAATCGCCATTACCAAGGTAAATTTCGGACTTGTCCACAACATTAGGTTAGACCTCTCAGTTCTTCTGATTGGATCAACCTCTTCTGACAATGGATACTCGCTGCGCCGTGGGTTCCAGCTCACATACTTGTTTGGTGAGAACTCCGAAAATAGGGTCTTCTTCCCTTTCTTCTTAAATGTAGACCAAGCTTTGTCCCAGTCAGTGGATGATGTGTCACCTGACAAGTCAAGGACATGCTTAGCATTTAGCAATATAAACCATACATAGTTTCTAGAATAGATCTTACCTACAAATTGACAAGCAAAATTGTACACTAGTTCCTTTTAACTACATAATAGTTGTACTTCAATATAAATATAAACCATACATAGTTTAAGAAATAGAACAAAGCAAAAAGGTAGAACAACAATATAAGATCCCAAGATCAAATCCACATGGTTCTTCAGGAAAGCCCTTGTTCAAGCGACTTTGCTGCTTTGGAGTCTATATGTAGTCTCAAACACAAAGTTCTGCTGGATAACATTGGACTATTTCTTTTCGAAATGGATAGGATACCATTGACTATTGAGAGATCAACTAAACACTTGATCAAGTCTTGAAAAACGAAGTTTTCGTTTTGAAGACTATCACTAGTCTTTACTGGAACAAAACTCTTGTCCTCTTTCAGTGCCCCTTCAGCCAAAGATGTAGCGTGTTGGACTACCATAATAATGTTAGAGTTCATTGGGGTAATCAGTTAAAAATATAGCTGTTTTACTGCAAGCAATTCAAAGGTCTGATGTGCAAAATGTTCCACGGAAATACTTGGGAGGCTCGGCAGTTTGGATCTGTTCTAATCAGCGAACTGTAGTTCTCATAATATGGCTGCCTTGCTTTTAGGACTAACACAAAGGAACAAAACAGGGCCAACAAGATGAAACTTGCTCTAACTGACTCTCAGTTTAATCAGTGTTCCTTTCCTTTTGTTTCTCCTGGAGTTTTTATTTATTAAAACATATTTATATACAATTTGATCAATAGAAATGGATGATCTCTTAACATGCCTTTCCCTTTGAAAACAAATGGTTGTGTGAAAACAGTGGCCTACCATCAAATTATAACATTCTTTCTCTTTTGACACTACTATTGAAGTCACATAGCCATTTTTTTTCACTGGATCGGCTTAAGCAATATGATATTATTATTGTCTATGATAGGATTTGCTCTTCCAATCTACCTTCAAGAAAGAAATGGATAGACAAATACGGCAATACCCAATATTGACTAGTTAATTATGAATAAACATCGATCTATATGGATTAAGGGCAGAAAGGATATCTCAAACTCAAATGTAAAATCCCTGATTGCAGAAACACCTAGTTACAAATAAATTACACACGCAGGGATTTGGCAATCAAATGTGTCAAGCACAGTCAAAACAAAGTTGCCACACACCAAATAGCAATAATGCAGCAGCAAATGCGTACTCTCGGACCAAGTCAGGATATATGTACAGGATCGCACATTGTCTCACTCAATTTTCAAAAGGAGGTAAATGAATGAAGATGTGATCAGACCTCTGGAAACGCACAGCATTACCCTTTTGCCACCCATATAATAGACAACTCATAATTCATGATCGGCATAGTTTTCGTCATGCATTTTTCTTCATTCAAAACCCAGCTGTGACCTGTGAGCGCACTGTGCGCACAGGAATTAGAGCGATCACTACCGCTCGAAGTCAAGATAAGCTAATGAACGATACATCCAGCTCAAGTGTCAGCAATTCAAATGAATGGGGTGCTTGGATTACCCGGCTTGAGTGATCCACTACGCAGATCATATCTGAACGAGTAAATGCAGACAATTGTAATCTGATGTGAAGCCGAGCTAATACTACGGTATTCCTAAACACAAGCGCACACAAGCACCGGTAAGGGCTAATCGCAGTCGCAGCGCTAGTCTAGTAGCCTACTCCACAGCGGCATTTCAACAAACAGCAAGCAACTCAACGTAAACCACCATGGATTCGCTTAATACCTTTGTCGCTGCCGCCGCCTTTCTCCGGGGATCCTCGCGAGCAGCGAGGGGCGAGCGCGAGCGGGGGCCGCCGCGCCAGGAATCTCCCGGAGCCCAGCAGTATATCCATGCCTCGTCCCGTTCTAGCTCCCCGATCCGAGATTCTAGCTCCCTTTTTTATCCCCGCTTGCGTGGGGAAGAGAGGAGAGGGGTAGTGGCTGGGGAGAGGCAGAGGCGTGCGGTTTCTGAGGGATAGCGACTCGCCGAGAAGGCTTCGCGATGCAAAATCGCCTCCAGTTGCGTGGACGCAGAGGAGGTGAGGAGAGGAGAGGACAACGGCGACTGCGGCGCTGGACTGGTGTGTGTGTGTGTGGCTCTCGATTTTGGGTGGAGCCGTCACGCCTTCGGTTATTGTGGATGGGCCGCCCGGTTGGGCCACTGATCCAGTCCGCATCGACCGCCGCCGCGCCGGACTCCGGTATACGGCCTCACGGCCGTGCGCCCACACCGCACCACGACACGACACTGTCCTGTCCAGTTGTAGTACGAACACGGCTGCACCAGTGTGCACCTGCACGCACCGTCGGATTCCTATCCGAACGAAAAATATCCGAAAAAAGGACGCGCCTCCGTGAGTCCCTACACTTGCCAGTCGTATCGGCGCCACTCAAACGGCTCTCCTCTCTCCATCTCCCATCCCCACTGGCGGCCATGGCGTTGGCCATGACCTCCACCTCGCCGCAGCCACCGCCTCCCTCCCCACGCCGGCGGCGGCGGCGGCCCATGCGACCGGGCGTATCCAGCCCGCCTTCCAGCTGCAGCCCCAGCCCGAGCCCCAAAGCCAAGGCCGCCCTCCCGCTCCTTTCCGACGTGGGGCGCGACCCCACCGCCATCAAGTACTACTCCCGCGTCGCCTCCAACCTCGTCGGCGCGGGGCGGCTCCGGGAGTTCCTCCTCGCCGCAGAGGGCCTCCGCGCGGCCTCCGGGGACGCTGGCTTCGAGGGGCGCATCAGCCGGCGCCTCCTCTCGCGCGGCGTCGCCGCCGCGCTCCGCGACCAGGGGCTTCCCCACGTGCTCGAGTTCCTCCGCGACGCCGGCCGCGTCGGGATCCGCGCCGCCGTGATGCTCGACGCTGACGCCTACGACACCGTCGCGGCCGCCTGCCGGCTGCTGCTTGCTGAGCGCAGCATGACGGAGTTCGTCGAGGCCGTGGAGGCGCTAGCTCGTAATGTCGTCGCACTCAACTTCCATTCGTTCATGTTTCAGTTAATTGATGTGCCTAGCTCGTAATGGTGCTCTGTTAATCTCGATTTAGTTCTCCATTGTAGTACTCACCAATACCAATAACTTATCTACCCTCATCAGTGTTAGAAGTGTGTTTGGGCGCATGCTATACACTCCAGTTAGTATATTTAGTTCTAGATGCATTGATCCATATTTCAATCTACTGTTAATTTGTTAGCTAGTGCACTGTAGTATGATGTGCTCCTATATCTATGTAAATCTCAGTACTTAGGTTGTTAGGTTGTGGTTGTGGACTTGTGGTCCAAATGTAAACATCACCACACTCCACAGTCCATTTATCTATTTGATTTGATTTGTTATATTTTTATTTTAGTTGTACCATTAGCTAAGCTGCTGCATTAGGTCCCGTGCAGTGACTTATGGTTGATTAGCTAATTATAACATACTCATGTGCTCTCATTAAGTAACTTTTTGTTCATGATGTTTACCTACTGCAATACATAGTGTATTTTTTGTTTCTACCACTGCAATGCAAATGATTTTACTTACTAGGAGAATATAACTGTTAGACTAGTATAAGTCCTACCGTGTTTCCCTTTATTGATGAATCCCATGCACTATACATTTCGCATTAGTGTCGTTTGTAGTATGAAATATTACTTGTTACCATTCACTGTTTCTTCAGTTCTAATGATTCTATTTTTTATGTATATGATTAAGTATATTGTTGCTATACCTTTCTCTGTTTTTAATTGCTCCATGGACTTGTAATGAACTTGGTAGTAGCATAACCTCTCTGGTATGCATGAGTATAAACATGCTGTGATCCTTAATTCTTGACGTTGGTTGCTTTGTGCATTGTGGTTGTGTATCCGATAATGCTACCATGTGAGTATGATTAATTACTGGTGGAGTGCTCTTACTTACATGTTATCAACACAGTATTTTTTATCTTGTTTTCTGTATAGCTTGCTTGCTAGTAATTCATACTCAACACTATTCATGTTTAATTTGTTTGTGGATTCCTCCTACACCAAGTTTAGGACGTTAATGTGCTGTAGTAGTTATTTTGGTTTGAACCTGAAAAATACCATTTTTAAGGTTTTCTTTTGTTCTTTGATTTGCGTAGAGTGTGGATTCTTTGTTCAAGGCATTGTGGATCCGATGGATGTACTGAAAATATTTGTCAAGAAGCGTGACTCAAATATGGCAATAAGGTGAGCCTGCCTGCTACATACCTCTTCATCACGTGTTGACTTTTAGTGATTTACCCAAATATGAAATAATGATCACATCAGGGTTGTTTGTAATATCTGGGACACTTTCCCCTGAAGAGTTCTTTTAAAATCTATGCAAACCATTAATATTGTCTGATGATTTAATCCTTGAAATTCTTGGGACAAGTTATAACTTTTCTCTTGGCTATACTGCTACCTGCTGATGCATATATTGTGGACATAGGTATGCACGTATATTTCCTCAATCCCAACTTTTGCTGTGCAATACAATGGAAGCTTTTGGGAAAAGAAAGGAGT
Source organism: Oryza officinalis (assembly GCA_008326285.1). Classification (NCBI taxonomy): domain Eukaryota; kingdom Viridiplantae; phylum Streptophyta; class Magnoliopsida; order Poales; family Poaceae; genus Oryza; species Oryza officinalis. The sequence continues at coordinate 18,906,110 of BDMV01000003.1, read as the reverse complement.
TAAAGCATGCTCTAACAGTCTTTGGAGCACTCAAGGATCAGTTTGGAGGTATCAATATGTTTGCATGCCGAAGTATCATTGACATATGTGGTCATTGTGGTTCTTCTGTGCAGGCTCGAATTATATTTGAGGTATAGATATTCTTTGAGATCACACTTTACGTTTCTCCTTGCATAAGTAAAAGTGAAAAAGGGGAAGATCTATGTGGAAACATTTCACACCACTGTAAATCACATCCAGGTGAAGGCATTTCAAACCACCATGAATCACAGTTGCTTTTAGTCCTGTTGTGATTTATCAATGTGGAAACTCCTTTTGTAAATCAATTAGATAATCTGTTCATAACTCTATTTTTAGGATGTTAATGAGTGATTAGTACACCTATACAGTTATGTAAATCCGTGCTCCCAAAATCTTGTTGGTGGACAATCATCACATAACACATATTCCTTAGAGGTGGTAGACAAGTCAGACATGGCTTCTATGTGTTTCTTTTCTTGCATTTTCCTTTTGGCTCTTACGTCTAATTGTCAATCACAACAAAAAGGAAAAAATACAAAAAATAGGGAAAATGAATATCTAACTATATCCAATAAAATAGAGCTTACTGTTTCACCAATTATTTGTAGACTAATGCTACACTAATTCAGGTAGTGAGGTTCAGCCTTCTCTCATGTCTGTGACTTCTGTGCAGGGTCTTCTTGCTGATAAGATTACTCCAAATGTCTATGTCTTCAACAGCCTTATGAATGTGAATGCCCATAGTTTCAGCTACAACTTTTCAGTCTACAAGCACATGCAAGTAATGCATCTTCTACCTTCTTGTCGCTGTCCATAGGTAGGCCATTTTAGCTTTAAGCGATTACATGTTGCATTGCAATAATCATTCCTTTTCTACTGCACATCCATTTTCCAACTCACGTTCTTGTTATTATCTGTCCATGTGTGCTCTGCATTTGATCGTGCCATTCATATTTTATCTTCATCTATAATGGTATAACTTGGGTTACAGTGCAGCGACCTTATGCTCCCGTTTACTCCATTTATGCAGAATCTTGGTGTCCCTCCTGATTTGACATCATATAACATTCTTCTGAAGACATGCTGCAACGCTAAGGAGTATAAGTTGGCTCAAGAAATTTACGAGGAAATTAAGAAAAAGGAACGGACCGGTCTTTTAAAGTTAGATGTTTTTACATACAGTACAATGATGAAGGTATGGGGCTCCAGTTGTTGTTTTCCATAAGTTTTGCTGCCTTTTTATGGTTTCCAGAATTCTTTTCTCTTTTAAATTCCAGGTGTTTGCAGATGCAAAAATGTGGAAGCTGGCTTCCGACATCAAACAGGATATGCAAGCAGCTGGTGTTCGTCTTAACCTAGTCACATGGTCATCATTAATCAATGCCTATGCGAATTCTGGTTTAGTTGACCGTGCCATAGAGATACTTGAAGAAATGACAAGGGATGGCTGTCAACCTACTGCTCCATGCTTCAATATTATCCTTACTGGTTGTGTTAAGTCATACCAGTATGATAGAGCTTTCCGCTTGTTCTATGACTGGAAAGAATATGGAGTCAAGATATCTCTATCCCCTGAACAGAAAGGATGTTTTGGTGACAACTTCACATACTGTGAAGAACATACAAGTAACAGCAGTACTCTGTTAGTGGTTCCATTTAGGCCAACAGTTACAACATATAATATTCTAATGAAGGCCTGTGGCACAAATGGCGAACGCGCAAAATCTGTAATGAATGAAATGAGGCGAAATGGCCTTTGCCCTGACCTTATTAGCTGGTCTATTCTGATGGATATTTATGGGTCATCTCAAAACAGGGATGGAGCTATTCAGGTAATTTCCAAAGGCCTAAGCTTGAAGTTGATATTTTGTGTGCATACTATATGCTGATTTGACATTTTCCCTGATATCTCAAGTTGCTGCAACTAAAATAGGGTCTCTTTTAATGCCATGTTGACCTTTTCCATTCTACAGAACTGATTACGCCTCTTGTAGATTGAAAATTAGTTAATTTTATGGACAATGTGGAAGACCTTGAAGTATATTTTTACAGTTAAACAATAGTCTTCGTTTTTTTGGGTATGTTTGTAAATAATCCTATCTCCACCTATGGATCAAGTGCATGCTATTTACTGTACAGCTCATAATATTATGGTGCCTCCATCACTTCCTATCAGTCTAAAATTGAATTCCATAGCGCCACATTTCAATGATTGTCAAGTTCTATCCTACGATTACAATGTGCCCTCAAAGAACTCCTATGCAGTTAGATATGAATCACAAGAACTGGCTTAGCATTAAACCACTCCTTTATGTGGGCAGTACAATACGTTGCTTATTACCTTGCTTGCTAAACATGGACTATGATGATTTTACCTTTAAGTGTAGTAATATTTTGAACAATAATATTATCCTTCCTTTTTGTTTGGGCACAGGCACTCAGAAGAATGCAACGTGTTGGAATGAAACTTAATGTCACTGCATATACTGTTGCTATTAAGGTTGGTTGTTAGTTAACATTAACATTTTTTTTTATGAAAACATTAACATAGTTCACCGAATTAAGATTAAAAAATGTTGTAGTTTGATGAGTAAGCTTATGGTACATTATTCTCTTACAGGCATGTGTTGAAAACAAAGACTTGAAGTTGGCATTGCACTTGTTTGAAGAAATGAAATCACAGCAACTGAAACCCAATTTGGTGAGTCTTTTAAAATGGATGGTAAAATAACATTGACCTTTTTCTCTCCTTTTTTTCTCAAATGAGAAAAATATCATGCTTTGTAATATTTAAAAATTATAGTGTTGACCCATGACTAGGCACCTGACAGGATCTAATGATCCATGCAGAAACTTGCTAATTTTCTGTACTAATAAATTCTCTAATTTGTTTATATATTTGGCGCTTAAGTTGATTGTACTTATTTCCTTGCTGATCTTGTCCTGAATTCTCAGTGTAATTATTCAGGTTGATTTCTTGATTAATGTCTGTTTCTTGCTGTTGTTAGGCAGTATGATATGAAACATGGCATACTTGTCTTCTTTTTTCTGAAAAAAAAACTCGACCTGCGGAGGGGTAAGACAGCCCCCGGGCATTTTGCATAGAAGAAGACCTCACGCAGGTTGAGAAAACCCCCGAACCCCTGCTCCACCCTTACACAGCAGCACCGTAGCCTATGTGAGAACGACCAACAACCTGTGCCGGGCCTTAGACCTGTGCTTTGGCGTGGGACAGACGAGGGGATATTTTTAACCCCAAGCCTGAAATTCGCTCCCATGGGGAGTCGAACCAGGACCTGAGGAGTGCTACTAGAGCCACCTAACATACTTGCCTCCTTTTGAATGGATATTTTATTGTCAGATGACATTACACTTCCGATGTTTACTCGTGCAAGCAATTCACTGAGTTCCAAGGTTTTTTTTTTTCAGGTCACATACAAGACTCTTTTGACAGCACGCAATAAATATGGATCATTACAGGAAGTCCAGCAATGTTTGGCAATCTATCAAGAAATGAGAAAGGCTGGGTAATTCTGATTATAACATCTTTAAATTGTTTCTTTGGCACTTCTTTATGAACAACAAAACTCTTATTGCTTATTGGTTTGAGAAGACGGTGATTCATCAAAGATCATAAAAGGTTAACTTTGTATATAAGAAAAAAAACACTAGTTCGAGCATAGATTTTTTTAGCTATAAATACATCTAAAATGCAACTCTCATGCCTAGGTGTTGGATGCTCCTAATCCTATTGTTCCTTTGTAGAAAACATGCTGACAACCTAATGGCTGATAGACTCGTACTATCACTACACAGGGTATATCTCTGTAGTTTTTGTCCTGGTGTTAAATTTGCAGTTGACCCATGACAGGTATCAAGCAAATGACTATTACCTCAAGAATTTGATAGTGGAATGGTGTGAAGGAGTTTTGTCTAGCGGTAATGGAAATCGAGAATATTACCAATTGGATCAGAGGAAAGAATCATTCAAGCTCGTTCTCGAGAAAGTGACAACATTCTTGCAGAAAGATGTTGATCAAAACCAAACCGTCGATGTTCGTGGGCTTTCAAAGGTAATTTGGCAACGGATATGCTGTTTTTGTTTTTGTTTTTAGAGAATTCATAAAAAAGGTCTGCTTACCTTTGTACATTAGTTACAAGGGAATTTGCAATTTCCAACCCACAGATCTTACGAACTGTTGCTACTCTCATCTCACATGAGCATGATGGCTGATTTTTGCATGAGAACATATCATTCCCAGTGTCATGTTTTGAGTTCTGCCACACCATCCATTACATGATACATCCTTATTCATGAACTCAACTATATGTTTCACAGGTTGAATCTCGCATCGTAGTTCTCTCAGTTCTCCGGAAGATCAAAGAGAAGTATCTACTAGGTAATGTTCACCTCTGTCAGTTTATGGGCATTACAACCAATATCTAATAGAATCCATTTAAGCATTCCCTTACCTTGAATAGGACGAGCAGTTCAGGATGATGTAGTAATCATCACTGGTCATGGGAAGGCATCAAGCACCAAGGCCGAGACTAGTGTTGTCGAGGTCGAGCATGCAATAGTTGCTGTTTTGACGGATGAGTTGGGTCTTGAGGTTTTAGTTGGACCTGGAAGTCGCCTGGCTTCGTCCAAACCCACAATTCCAGCTCGTTCTAGGAGTAATTTAGATCTAGCTTCTAAACATTTTTCCAGGAGACCGCAGGGGATGATAAAGATCCCGATCAACTCTCTGAATCATTGGTTGAAGAGGAAAGCTGTGAGGACTGTACAGTGACAGTTCCTCAACCTTTTGCAGAGTCATCCTAAGATAAGGTGGTGTATACAAATATACAGGTTGGTTGGTGCTACTCAGTGACATCAACCCAACACGGTTTCACAAGAAAGAATTTGTGGACGGCCAACGGAATGTGATTGCCCCAGGCCATCCAGATACGGTAAAACATCAGAATTAAAGTGATTAGGTTATTGCTGCAAACTTGTAATCCCCGCACTTCCATGGTGTTGATGCAAAAAACACACACTGGCCTGGGAGATCTGCTTAGCTCCAGTGCAGGTCCAAAGACTTCTTTCGGGTTCTAGGCGTGCCAATTGGTTTGATCCTGCAACCAATAAGAAACAACGAAAGTGCAATTAAATCCACCAATGATAGCCGATCGGCTGGTTTACCGATGACATATCATTGAGCATTGAGCCGATGCAAGATGCATTAAATCGGCTATAACAGATAAAGCAAGATAAAGCTAAATCTACTCAATCGGCTGTAGATATCAACAAAATATAATCTAAGTCTCAAAACATATTTAAACCAAGTGATTGGGATAGATCGGACAGGGCGCCGAGACAGTATAAATCACTTATGCCTAAATATATTATGAGGCGTAGATTACACAAGCTCATAGCATAGCCGATTAAGCAAATCTAACATGTATCGGCTAGTACTCCGATACCACTTTATACAGAGATATTGCCATGAACAAAATATATTAAACAACCTGTCAAACTAGTGTTAAGATGACCTAACCAGATTTGACAACAAGCTCAATATATTTTACTAAGTTAATATCTCGATATAAAGGGCAGATTTAATATATCAAGATAACAAGACAATTAAACCAGGTAAGGTCGGCTGAAACCCCGACGCTATCTCTATTAGTAATCATAGACAGGCTAGGGATTATGGTTCTAAACATGATTTAGTAGGTCAAACCTAACTGATGCAGCACCAAATATGTAAAGAAACACAATGCCTAGATGATCAAGTCGATGAAAACCTTTTCGAGATGGTAGATATATTGTGTAATCTAAACCAGCATCAATATATAACTCTATCGGCTAGTTTTCTGTAGAACAGTTATTAACCAATCTGAGTTATATGCTGATATCGATCTAGATTATACAATATATATGATAACTCGACGATTTACGCAAACAAGATTAGAGTGTCATGAAGATGGAAGCACTAATCCCGAGAGCGCAAGCCGCCATAACAAGTTTTACCTCTTGCTGGAGATCGAAACCGATGCAGCCCAACTCGAAAGCAAGAACTCGTCGAAAAAACGATGAAAGAGTAAAGGTGGCGATGCGCCGAAGTTGTTGTATTGATCTGTTGTCTTTCTTTACACGAACCTGGGCTTAATTTATACCCAGAACTCCACAATAAGTCCTTATCGGACACGACCCCTATCTCTATTACAACTCACATTAAAGACAGTTTCCTAATACAGACCCTAACCGACAGTATCTACTAGGAAACTAACATTATATCCTAAGCAATAGATACAATTCCCTTCTTCGGACCCAATCCGTATACGGGAATCCTCATGAAGCTCACCAACCGACCCCGACAAAGACTCTGTTATCCTTTCGTCGGAATCGGCTACATCGGCTATCCTTGTCCGACTCTGTCTCAGCCGATGGTCACAATAGCCGATTCGGTCACCAGTCGATAGACACCGTAGCCGATTCGGTCACCAACCGATTCTTGCTCTGTTTTGGTAACCGCCAGCTTCCTCCAAATCCGCTTTGATTCTATCTTCAGATCTAATATTTGATTTACCAAATTTGGTCGTTAACACATGCCCCCCAAGTCCGCGATATTTGGAATGTTGCGGATTTGCTTGAATCCTCTCCGACTCGATTTAGGGTTCCGCTTCTATTTCAGCCGTTATCACACACCCTCTTTAAATAGCAACCACCACTTGAAGTTTTTCACGCCGTTACTCCCGTCTTCACCGCTTCAGCCATAATCGCCTCAATTCTCGCAATAGCCTTATTAGATTCTCCGGTGACCAAACAAGCGATTCCCCGGTCAGCAACAACTCCATCTCCGACAATGTCGTCTTCCGCCGCTCCTTCAAGTGCTCCGGTCACCGAGTTTCCTGTGGTAACCCTATTTGCCAAATTCCATCCTTTGTCATAGATTAATTTTCCTCTGCAATTTACTTCTTCTCCCCTTTCTTTTCTGTAGCATCTCTCGCACCAAGTTGCAATCCCAAGTCTAATTCATCCCAATCGGTACTTCTTGGGCCCAATCGGCAACAAAGACCCTGTAGAAATCATCAATGCCGAGACAAACAGGATCCCTTTTAGGTTAACCAACCCTAATTTGAATCACTGGAACAACACCTTTAAATCCTGGCCATCGGCTGTCAAGACTTGGTCTGATTGGTACAAAAGGATATCAGCCAGCAAACAAACTCATTGGGAAGAAATCGGTATTGCTCAGTGCTTAGCCCTAACCATAGCCGATTTAGCCAAAGATGAACCCATGCTATCGGCTGCCAGCTATTTTTGGTCCAACACCTTGAATGCCTTCCTCTTCAACCAAGGACCAATGACCCCAACTTTTCTGGACATCACCATGATAACTGGGCTGGATGTCACCTCATCGGCTAACCCCATCAGCTTGAACAGCAAAAACCAATTTTCTTTCAAAACCAGAAGCATTGGAGGCTGGAGTGGATTCATCTCTCTGAATATGGGATCTGGCCCTGTCACTCCTAAAGAACACGCAGCCTTTCTCTTGATGTGGTTGGAAAAGTTTCTGTTTTGTGGTTCAAGCTGCGGTCCCACCACCAATTGGCAACATATAGCCGAAGCTCTAGTTAACAAAAAGCAATTCCCACTAGGCAAATACCTCCTGGGTTATTTATATCAAACATTAAGCAATGCATCGGCTAAGCCTGCTACCAACTCAATAATCGGCACAGGTGGACCTTGGTGGCTACTGCAGTTATGGCTCAATCTGCATACCATCAAAGTTGCTAAGAGATCAGCACTGCCTGAAGCCGATTTCCCTCTGGTTGTGCCAACCACAGATGATGAAGGAGATGAAGTCACAACCAGAAGATGTATGTCCTTTGGAGAGGCAACATCCACATATCCTGGATCAGAACTTTCGGCTGAGCCCTTTGTCGACTGGTTTGGCAACTTTTACGATGGATTTCCAAAAGATTCTAGAAATTGGTTTGCATATGAATTCTTTGCAGATTTTGAATTGCCAGCCGATTTCAGATTTGATGAAATAAACTCTGAAAAATTTGAGAAATCCAGAGAAGTTTTCACAACAGCTATCGCCCCCTGCATTCTCCCTGTTGGCATCCATCAAGGCAGGAACATCCAGATATCTTATGAATTCTATCACCCTATAAGTGCTGCCAGACAATTGGGAATGGGGCAGATGCCAATCGGCTTGTTCTTCTTAGAAAAAATCCAAGCCAGAGGAGAAATCTCATCGGCTCTGATGATGGATAGGCTACTGAGCATAGAAGGACCTCCCCTTGGAAGTTTGGAAAACATTGAGTTGGCTATGCTAAGGAGCTCCACTTTTGATCATTGGTGGGTTGAATGGAAAAAACATCTTTTTCACCAATCGGCTTCCATGTATCTGACTGACATCATTCCAGACATGATTCCACAGGTAAACACACTTCTTTTTCAATACCCTTATCAATAGCCGATTGTCTTTAGAAAATAACTTAACCTTCTCTTTTTTTTGTTTGCAGACCACAGAGTCTTCTCCTCCTCATGTCAGCAACAATGGAGCCAGTATCAATTATGCTGCCGGAATTCTCCCCAATGGCGTTGGGTTAGCCCCTTCAATCATCGGCTACAACGCTCCCAAAACATCTTCCCTACTCCAAGGGCAAATACGTGAGCCGATTCCTTCTGAAGCTGGCAAGAGGAAAAGAATCAGGTCATCGGCTACTGCTCTACCGGCTACAAAGAAGAAAACCACCAAAAAGCAGAAAAGCTATGATCCAAATGAAGAAGATATAGAAAAAGCCATCGATGAAGCAGCTGCCGAGCTGAGTGAAACAGTAGAAGAAACTCCAACAATTAGCATCCCTATTCCTCAGCAAACCCCACCAACGCCGATTCACAAGACATATCAACCTCGGGTATGTACTTTATACTCTTAGCCTTTCCACAACTCTCTTTGCCGATCTCAGTGTTAACCCTTCTTATGCAGAAAAAGAAATTGGCTGCCAAAAAGAAACCTGCACCGCCTCCATCGGTAACGCTTCCTTCAGAATTTGTTTAACCCTTATTTCCTCACGTATTAACTCGTTTTATATTTCAGCCGATCCGCTCTCCAACTCCTATTCATCATGATTCAAGTGAACATACTCCATCGGCTAGAGACAGTCACCATATTGAAGATCAGCCGATTCCTCCTATTCCTGTAAGTATTTGTATCAAAAATATAAATCGGCCATTAATATTCTATTAACTAACAATCTTGTCTCTCTCAGGCCTTAGCCGACATGTTCTCTTTTGACATAAGGCAATTCATGGATGAAGAAGAAGAAACATCAAGCAAGGCTATTGCTCCTATAGCCGATGACTTAAAGGCTACTCTCAAAGATATTGCTCATCGGCTTGAAAGTTCCCTTGATGCTTTGGTTGTCAACTGTGGACCAATCAGGGCAAGATTTGAAGACATTCAAGACCAGATCCCAGACGATGTAGCCGAAATCATCTCCCCAGCAGTTTTCCTTGAACAATATCGTCACAAGCTGGAAAGAGCAAGGCAGAGGATAGCCGATAGGCGAGAGCGAAAAGATCTTGAGACAACCATCCATGCCAATCGGCAATCCATAAACGAGGAAAAAGCCAAGCTTGATCAAATGATATCTGGGCCAAGTTCTATCCAAAGCAATATAGATCGGCTAAAGAATAGGAAGATTGAACTATTGGCTGAATTAGAAGCCTGCAATGCTGAGTTATCACTGGAGGAACAGAAGCTTGCCGATTTACCAAGAGCTATTGAAGAACAAAAATCCAAGCTGAAGTCCTCAATCAAACACTTAGCCGATCTGAACAAATCCATGAAAGTCATCCCAGGAAGTGATGCAGCCGATACCCAAGCCATAGAAGAAATAGAACAAATTAGGCAAAGGGCCATATCGGCTATCCAAAAACTTGTAACATGAACCAGCCGATGATAATATAAACTCCATACTTGTAAATTGCTTTTGAAATTTTGAAATTTTGAAATTTTGATCTTGATCTGATCTTGATCTTTCTGTATGTATATGCCCCCTAATTTTGTTATGGAGAACGAAACATCACAAAATTACAATCGGCGAAGAACAAATAACCATGAGACAACCGATTATACTAAAAAGAATTGTGCTAAGGGCGATATAACTTATATCGGCCATCTAAAGGCGATGTCAACACATCGGCTACCATGTATCGGCAATATACAGCCGAATCATGAATTAATCCAAACACTTGGGTAATACTTTTTCAGATATTTTCCATTAAGAGCTCTTCCAAATATCTCTCCATCAAGCCCTTGTAGCATGTAGGCTCCTTTAGAAACAGATTTGTAAATCCGAAAAGATCCTTCCCAATTTGGTGACCACTTGCCGAACTTATTATCACGAGTTCCAATCGGCAGAATCAATTTCCAAACCAATTCCCCCTCCTCAAAAGACTTCGGTACCACCTTTTTATTATAATGTCGCGCAACACGCTCCTTATCTTTTGTTATCTTTTGTAAAGCAGACATTCTAGATTGAACCAAGTCCTCTGACTCATCGACCATAAGATTATGATAGTCATCGGCTGTCAATTCATCTTGTAAATCAATCCTCCTTGAGCCGATGACATGCTCCCATGGCAAAACTGCTTCATGCCCATAGACTAACTTATATGGAGGAACTTGAATTGATCCATGACAAGCCATCCGATAAGACCATAACGCCTCAGCCAATCGGTTATGCCACTGCCTTGGAAAATCAGCAATCTTTCTCTTAATCAACTTAATCAAGCTTTTGTTAGATGCTTCTGCCTGTCCATTAGCTTGCGCATAATATGGTGAAGAATTCAACAATCTGATTCCCATGCTCTCCATAGATTGAACAAACTCATCTGACACAAAAATAGATCCTTGATCAGTCGTAATTGTTTGTGGAAGACCAAATCGGTATATAATATGCTCTTTAACGAACTGAATTGCATCCCCAGAATCAACTTTCCTCAATGGAACTGCCTCCACCCACTTTGTAAAATAATCGGTTGCTACCAATATATACTTATGTCCTTTACTCGACGGTGGATTGATCTGGCCGATCATATCAATTCCCCAGCCTCTGAACGGCCACGGCTTGATTATTGGATTCATAGCCGATGCTGGTGCTCTCTGAATGGATCCAAATTGCTGACAATCTCGACACCCCTTGTAATATCTGAAGCAATCCTCCAACATTGTCGGCCAAAAATACCCAACTCTCCGAAGTAACCACTTCATTTTATGAGCCGATTGATGAGTACCACAAATACCTTCATGTACTTCTCCCATCACAACCTTGGCTTGATCAGCACTTAGACATTTCAGCAACACCCCATCAATCGTTCGATAATACAATTCATCATCTAACAAGACATATCTCAAAGCCTTATACCTCAATTTCCTTGAAACCGATTGAGAAGGATTCTTCAAGTAATGAAACACATCATACCTCCAATCATCGGCTGCAATCGTAACAATCCCCATCTCAACATCTGTCATCATCGGCTTGTATCCCGATGCCCCCTGAGCCAAAGCATTAGCCTCTAAATTCTGCTCCCGAGGAACATATCTCAACGTTACTAGCCGAAACTCATCTATTAACGCCCGACACTTTTCATAATAAGCCATCAATACATCGTTCTTGCATTCATATTCTCCGGCTAGTTGACTAATTATCAGCAATGAATCACCCATGACTTCAATAGCATCGGCTTCAAACTCCTTCAAAAGTTGCAAACCTTTGAGAACTGCCTCATACTCAGCTTGATTATTTGTAGCATATGGCTTGATGGTAAAAGCAAATTCAAAACTTGCCCCTCTTGGTGATATAATAACCAAACCGATGCCGCAACCATGAGTACAAACCGATCCATCAAAAAATAACGTCCAAGGCGCAATATCCACCGAGCCGATCGAATCATCACGATGTTCTACGATAAAATCGGCTATAGCTTGCCCCTTAATAGCTTTAGGTGACTCATACTTGAGATCAAATTCTGTTAAGGCATAAATCCACTTTCCAACCCTTCCTTTCAATACTGGAGCCGATAGCATATATTTAACCACATCGGCCTTACAAACGATAGTACATTCATTGGATAACAAATAATGCCTCAACTTCGTACATGAAAAATACAAGCATAAGCACAACTTCTCCACCGAAGAATACCTGGTCTCCGCATCCAAAAGTCTTCTGCTTAAATAAAAAATTACCCTTTCTTTACCTTCGAACTCCTGGATTAGGATCGAGCCGATTGACCTCTCATCGGCTGACAAGTATAATTTGAAAGGCACCCCTTTCTGTGGAGAAACCAAAACTGGAGGAGAACTCAAGTATTTCTTAATATTATCCAAAGCCCTCTGTTGCTCTGCCCCCCATGTAAACTCCTGATCGGCTTTAAGTCTGAGTAAAGGTGTGAAAGGCTCTAATCTCCCAGACAAATTAGAAATAAATCTTCTGATAAAATTTACCTTGCCGATTAAAGACTGCAACTGTTTCTTGTCTTCTGGAGGCTGGATTTTCTGTATTGCGCTAATACTCCTTTGCGGTACCTCAATACCCCTCTCATGCACAAGAAAACCTAAAAATTGTCCAGCCGATACACCAAAAGCACACTTAGTGGGATTCATTTTTAAGCCATATTTCCTTGTTCTCTCAAATACTTTCCTTAGATCGGCTATATGATCAACAACCTCTTTAGATTTCACCACTACATCATCAATATAGATTTCAACCAATAAACCGATCAGATCATGAAAGATATAATTCATGGCTCTTTGATATGTAGCTCCAGCACTTTTCAACCCAAAAGTCATGACAACCCACTCATATAAACCGATTGCACCAGGACACCTAAAAGCAGTCTTGTGAATGTCTTCCTCCGCCATCAAAATCTGATTATATCCAGCATTGCCATCCATAAAACTTATAATCTTATGTCCCGAAGCAGCATCTACCAATTGATCGGCAATCGGCATTGGGTATTCATCCTTAGGAGTAGCCTTGTTTAAATCCCTGAAGTCGATGCAAACCCTAAGCTTGCCATTTTTCTTAATTACCGGAACTATATTAGAAACCCACTCAGCATATCGGCATGGACGAATAAAACCAGCATCATATAAACGAGTAATTTCAGCTTTAATCGCATCATACATATCAGCTTTACATCGTCTAGGTGGCTGTTTATATGGCCGATATCCCGGCTTGATAGGAAGCCGATGTTCAACAATCGATCGGCTGAGTCCTGGCATCTCAGAATACTCCCAAGCAAAACAATCGCTATACTCTTTTAAAAGCTCTATTAACTTAATCTTGAAGTCAGATAATAAATTTTTACTGATGAATGTCGGCCTATACCTATCTCCTGACCCAATATCAACTTCTTCTAACTCGTCAGCCGACATAAAACCCTGACCTAACTTGCCATCGAGATCATCTACAGCATCTTCAGTATAAAAATTGGGACCCTCCACAGCACCCTCAAAGCAACAATTGGGGTTCTCCATCTCCGATCGGTTGTATATCACAATCAGACACTTTTAGATAATCTCCTTGCCAGATTTTTCCTGATAAGCAATCAATTCCATTCATCTCCCAAACAGATAAATCGGCATTAGCAACGTGTACTGACCTGTCGGCTGGAACAACCTCTATCTTGTCACCTTGCCATTGGATTAAGCTTTGATGCATGGTTGAAGGAATACAACAATTAGCATGAATCCAATCCCTTCCAAGCAGTAAGCTATATGAACCTTTCCCATCAATGACAAAGAACGTAGTAGGAACCGTCTTGCTGCCGATTGTCAATTCTACATTAAGAACTCCCTTGGCCTCTGAAGGATTGCCACCAAAATCTTTAAGAACCATATTAGTCTTGATGAGGTCCTCCGAATTCCTTCCCAATTTCTTAAACGTCGCATACGGCATTAGATTCACTGCAGCCCTACCATCAACTAACATTTTGGATATCGGCTTGCCATTAACAAATCCTTTGACATACAATGGCTTAAGGTGCCGATTCTCTGTTCCTTCGGGTTTCTCAAAAACAGCCTGTTCTGGTGTCAATACTAATCTGGCACAAGATTCTTCCATGATATCCGCATTGTCTTGATTAACCCCAAACTCTGCGGGTAGCACAAACACCATGTTGACCGACGAAGAAGCAATGGCTTTTCCTTTAACTATCCTTCTTGCCTCATCGGTTTTACTCTCATCGGCTGGTATTATTTTGTTCTTAACACGCCATTCCTGCTTTGTTTTTGCTCTCTTCAGCCGATGATCGATCTCTTGTTCAACTTCCTGAAATTGTTCCCTGCTCCTCATCCTCTGAACCCTTCTCTTCTGACTTTTGGAAAAAATCCCAGAAGGACACCATTGAGCTCTTGAAGTATCTTCAGCATCCTCCTCCTGGAAATAATCTTGATGAATTGGGCCCAACCTCTGATGAACAGGCAACTTCCTTTGCATCAGCCGATCTTCTTTAAGACGAAACCGGCTAAAATTCTCATTATAATTTGTATCGGCATTAGAACAACCTGGGCAATCTTCTATCGATGGTAACCTCATGCCTTTGTTCTAACAAAATATGAAAAATTCGCAGTTCCAATGTGAATCAAAGCCATCATCATCCTCATAATATTGGCTCTCTTGCCGATCATATCTCCTTTGATATCTATTGATCATACTTGTAGAGTCAAACTTATTGAGCCGATTATCCCTTCTATCGGCTGTCCTACCACTTGCATGAACCATGTTGATAGGAAAAGGATTACCATCAATCTTCATCGGCTTCTTGGAGTCATCAAATTTTATCCTGCCTTGTTCAATGGCTACCTGGATCTGTTGCCGAAAAACTTTGCATTCATTAGTACTATGAGACCCTGTGTTGTGCCACTTGCAATATTTCCTCCTCCCTAATTCCTCAGCCGATGGAATCACATGACCAGCAGGCAGCTGAATTTGTTTCTCCCGAAGCAAAAGATCAAAAATTTTATCAGCCTTATTGACATCAAAATCATATTTTTCCTCTTTCCCAGAGCTCTTGACCCATTGGCATGGAATCACCTTCTTGTTTCTTGCCCACTCGGCTGCTGCTACTTCGGGAACCTCCTCTTCCTCAGAATCAGAAACATAAGAGTTAATGAAGTTCACCTTCTTGAATGCTCTATTGGCCTCTTGAAATCTTTGTTCGTGCGCTGTTATCTTTTGGGCCAAATGAGCCAAACTATCAAAGTCTTGAGCCGAAAACCTCTCTTTGATTGGGGTTAACAAACCTTGGAAGGCTAAATCGGCTAATTGAGAATCTGTCAATGTCAGGCTGTAACATCTGTTTCTGACTTCCCTAAATCTCTGAATATAATCTTGGACAGACTCTTCTCGTTTCTGCCTAATGCTTGTCAAATCAGACAATTTCATCTCATGCACCCCACTGTAGAAATATTTGTGAAATTGTTTTTCCAGATCGGCCCAACTGTGAATAGAATTGTAAGGTAAAGATGAAAACCATGTGAAAGCCGATCCAGACAGAGATAAAGGAAACAGCCTGACTCTTAACGCGTCCGTAGCCGATGCTTCACCACACTGAGCTAAAAATCGGCTAACATGCTCATAAGTTGATACATTATCTTGTCCTGAGAACTTTGAAAAATCTGGAACCTTGTATCGGCTTGGTAACGGCACCCTCTCAAAATACTCTGGATATGGATGCCGATACAGGTTGTCACCATCCCTTGGCTTTAATCCGAACTGTTCTCTCATTACATCAGCTATCATATCGGCCCAAGGTTTCTGCCGAGTCCCATCTTGATGCTGTGGCTGTATCGGCTCATCTTGGTAATACTGCGGTTGATGATATGGCTGAGGAGACGTTCTCTGCCGATACTGCACCTGTGGTGAATGAGGTTGATATTGATAATTAAGATTACCACTTGTGTGGGACTGAGGAATTCGCGGAGCACTAAAATCTTGCTGATTAGGAACATATTGAGTGTTGGCAGCCTGTTGCTGGAAGGTTGGCACTTGCTGTCTTGCCGGTGTATGCATGATCGGCTGAGCAACTGGCGGAGTGGAATTGAACATAGTTGCAACTTGCTCAGCTGATATCTGTGGTATGTTATGCCCTACGTGCTGAGGTTGTTGTCGGACCAGTACATGAGGATTGAACTCTACGTGCTTCTGTACTGATGCTGATATTTCCTGTTGACCTGTAGCCGACGTTGACGCCATCGGCTGTCCTGGGGCTACATTGGCAGGCTTTGGCTGGCTGGTCATAAGCGGCCTGTATTGCGGGAAGACCCCATCTGGTAAGAATATTGGTCCTTTGGCTTGATGTTCAGCGATAGTACCGTCAACCACAGACTTGACAATATTTGTTAAAGTGTTGACCAGCACTCCTGACTGGTTGATCAAAGCATGATGCACAGCATAGTCGATCCGATCTTGCAAATTCCTGGGCTCTTCAGGAGATTCCTCTTGCTTGACTCCTTTTTCCTTCCCAGAACTTGACTCTGGCTTTTCATTGTTGGGCAAAGTCACTTTGTATCTCTGAACCACCGTTCCTGCTTAGTCTGGACAAAGGAATGCAAGTACTGGTTTTGGAGTTTGTTCATTATATCCTCCAGCTCTGCCTTTTGCTCCGACGTCAACTTGTCCACTGTCATTGGAATAATATTTTCTGGGTCAACGTCAGTTTTCTTGGAGTCTACCATGATGAAAATTCTTCGTGTCCCACCAGGCGTGCCAAAAGCGTGTTGATGCAAAAAACACACACTGGCCTGGGAGATCTGCTTAGCTCCAGTGCAGGTCCAAAGACTTCTTTCGGGTTCTAGGCGTGCCAATTGGTTTGATCCTGCAACCAATAAGAAACAACGAAAGTGCAATTAAATCCACCAATGATAGCCGATCGGCTGGTTTACCGATGACATATCATTGAGCATTGAGCCGATGCAAGATGCATTAAATCGGCTATAACAGATAAAGCAAGATAAAGCTAAATCTACTCAATCGGCTGTAGATATCAACAAAATATAATCTAAGTCTCAAAACATATTTAAACCAAGTGATTGGGATAGATCGGACAGGGCGCCGAGACAGTATAAATCACTTATGCCTAAATATATTATGAGGCGTAGATTACACAAGCTCATAGCATAGCCGATTAAGCAAATCTAACATGTATCGGCTAGTACTCCGATACCACTTTATACAGAGATATTGCCATGAACAAAATATATTAAACAACCTGTCAAACTAGTGTTAAGATGACCCTAACCAGATTTGACAACAAGCTCAATATATTTTACTAAGTTAATATCTCGATATAAAGGGCAGATTTAATATATCAAGATAACAAGACAATTAAACCAGGTAAGGTCGGCTGAAACCCCGACGCTATCTCTATTAGTAATCATAGACAGGCTAGGGATTATGGTTCTAAACATGATTTAGTAGGTCAAACCTAACTGATGCAGCACCAAATATGTAAAGAAACACAATGCCTAGATGATCAAGTCGATGAAAACCTTTTCGAGATGGTAGATATATTGTGTAATCTAAACCAGCATCAATATATAACTCTATCGGCTAGTTTTCTGTAGAACAGTTATTAACCAATCTGAGTTATATGCTGATATCGATCTAGATTATACAATATATATGATAACTCGACGATTTACGCAAACAAGATTAGAGTGTCATGAAGATGGAAGCACTAATCCCGAGAGCGCAAGCCGCCATAACAAGTTTTACCTCTTGCTGGAGATCGAAACCGATGCAGCCCAACTCGAAAGCAAGAACTCGTCGAAAAAACGATGAAAGAGTAAAGGTGGCGATGCGCCGAAGTTGTTGTATTGATCTGTTGTCTTTCTTTACACGAACCTGGGCTTAATTTATACCCAGAACTCCACAATAAGTCCTTATCGGACACGACCCCTATCTCTATTACAACTCACATTAAAGACAGTTTCCTAATACAGACCCTAACCGACAGTATCTACTAGGAAACTAACATTATATCCTAAGCAATAGATACAATTCCCTTCTTCGGACCCAATCCGTATACGGGAATCCTCATGAAGCTCACCAACCGACCCCGACAAAGACTCTGTTATCCTTTCGTCGGAATCGGCTACATCGGCTATCCTTGTCCGACTCTGTCTCAGCCGATGGTCACAATAGCCGATTCGGTCACCAGTCGATAGACACCGTAGCCGATTCGGTCACCAACCGATTCTTGCTCTGTTTTGGTAACCGCCAGCTTCCTCCAAATCCGCTTTGATTCTATCTTCAGATCTAATATTTGATTTACCAAATTTGGTCGTTAACACATGGAAACTGATAAACATTCTGACCGAGTCAGTGAAATACTCCACTGTTTGTGGATTTTGAGCACCATTGCCGAATATAGGACCTGTTTGGCACAACATCAGCTCCATCTCTCCTGGAGCTGAAGCCCAGCCAAACAGTTTCAGCATCATCTAAAATGGGAGCAGAGCTGGGTGGAGTGCTCTCACAAAGAGGTGGAGTTGGTTTAGGCTGCTCCACAACTCCACTCCAGACCCAACTCCTGAAGCTAAATTTAGAAGTTGAAGCTCCACCAAACAGACCCATAGATTTGTAACAAGTTTGTTCACTCAAGATTTGAAACCTGATTGCAAAACAAATGTCCAAGATGCCCATGGCTGCATTGTTGTGCCTCTTAAAAACATGTCATAATGTGCTCAGTTATGTGAACAGCTCCAAATTCTACGTCGATCCAAACATGGAGTTGGCACATAAATGCTGGAATACATTGTTTTGAATACATTAGTACCATAGTAACATTCGAATTTCCTGTCAGTATACTTGCTCTGAATACATGCTCAAGCAAGCATTTCCATGTTCCTCAAAATTACTGAATACACACAGCAGCTGCTGTTCAAATACATAATGCTAGAAGAATATTTCCACATCTGATGGTACTACGAGGCAATCTTGGCCACCCTTATCAATCTGATCCTACAAACTCAGTCAGGGGTGTGCAATACTTCCTAAAGAACCTAACATAAACTGTGATTTTGGAACACTATATCAGATATAGAAATTGGTTAACCATGCATTTGACTGAACATTTTGGAGCTACCCTTCGACTTCAACTGGCCATGGGAAGATTGCTCTTTTATGTATGCAGTGTCAAACTAAGGTGCACTGAATACTAATTCTCAAAAATACCTTATTTTAAATAAATAAACAAATCTAGTGCACAGAGCAATAGTCAGATAAATGCATGAAAATTCACCTATTCATCTAGCATAGAAAGGGTCCTCAAATCCAGTCCTGTTGCTGCAGCTTGAGAGGTAGATAGACCTCAGTGAGATACTGGAAACCAAATGAACTGAGAGCCTGTATCTCAGCCTTCTGCCTCGTCCGCAACATCGTCTCCAGCTCCTTCACCCATCCTTCATTCTGCTTCACAAAGTCCTCCTCAAGCAGCTCCTTCCCCACCTTGATATCGTGATCAGTCATCGGAAGCCGGCACTGCTCCGGCACCCGATACTTGTCCAGATCACTTGGCCGCACTCCGAGCCACTTGATATCCGGCGTCGTCAGGTTGGCACTGTCATATGACATGTTCTTGGAACCACACATATACACTGACAAGATCTTCAGCCCATATGGATCGGAGTCCACCAATGCCAGCACCGGCAGCTTCAGCTCTACCTTAAGCCGCCGCAAGAACAACCGTGTGGCGACATCCGGCTGCCCCTTCGCCGTCAAGATGATGCACGGGAAGCGGTTGTAGAACCGGTCCTCAGCGAGACGCATGAACGCGGCGTCCTTCTCCACCAGCAAGATGAAGAGAGCGTCGCTCTCGATGCCCGAGACCCTGTCGATGTTGGGTGGGATGGCCTTCCCGCCGACGCCCATGCGCGTGCAGTCGATCCGGTCGCCGTCGTCGGCGAAGGTGAGGCGCCCGACGACGACGCCCTTCTCGGACGCGACGACGTGAAGGGAGGAGCGGGTGCAGCCGAGCATACAGGAGACGTCGTCAAGGACGGCGTCGGACTGCGCCTGGTCGCCGAAGAGCTTGACGTCGGTGTAGAAGAGGTCACGCTTGGTGACGTGGATCCCCCTGCGGAGGACGGCGTGGACCAGGGAGAGGACGCGCGCGGTGATGGTGGCCTTCCGCGCGGTGGCGACGTTGGCGAAGGGCCTCGCGGACTCGCGGCGGACGAGCACGATGCGGTCGAGGTCCGGGAGGTAAACCTGGTTGGAGGCGGCGCGGGAGGGCACCGCGAATGAGAACCCCCTGCCGGACAGGATGCTGCGCGCCGCGGCGAGCACGAGGCGGTTGATGCGGGAGGTGACGGAGGAGGAGTCCTGGTCGGCCACCACGATGTAGCTGGCGGCCGGGTCGTCCTCGGCGGAGAGCGCCTTCGAGGCGGACGACGACGACGACGACCCCGCGGGCTTGGATTTGGAGCAGGCGGAGGCCAGGGAGCGGAGGGTGGCGAGGATGGAGGAGTCGGGGCGAAGCTTCGAGCGGAGCGACTCGGCGTACGACGCGGCCGTGGAGACCCGCGGCTTCTTGGAGCCGGATCCCGACGCAGCCGCGCCTGCCCCGCCGCGGCGCTTCTTCTCCGACATGTCGAGAGATTTGGAGGCGGAGGCACGGGGCGCGGGGAAATCTAGGGGATTTTGGGGGCGCTTTGAACGGCGGACGCGGCGGCGGACACGGCGGTGCGACTCAACTCAACAGTGTGGGCGTGTGGCTGCAGCCGTGCAGCGGGTTTTGGGAGAGAGGCCGGGAGGGAGGGATTGTGCCGGCAGTGAGCGGGCCAGACGGGCGGGCTGGTGGGCCGACACATAGCTTGTCGACTCGGTCAGCGTTTCGTTGACAATTGCACAGTTTTACAAAGGGTTAATTTGATCCATGCCACTGCAAATATGACATATTAGAAAAATGCCACTACTATTCGTGATATCGGTTATGTGCCACTGGAATTTGGGAAAATTGGAACCATGCCACTCCCGTCCATTTTTCTGTCAACCCAAATCTAATCCACTTATGAAATGTCACTTTTGCCCCTTCCTCTTTCATCTCTCTTCTTGCCAAGCCGTTCATCAAACAGCGCCGGGCCGAGCATTCCATGCGGACCATCCGGTCGGCGCTGCTGCAGCCGGACTCCTGCCCGGGGTCGCCGCATGTGGCGTACGACGCGGCGACGGACTGGACATCGAGAACTTGACGGACTCCGTGATTGATTTCCATCTCAGCGAGCTGGCGGCCACGGCGGGGCCCGCGTACCCGGCGGCGGAGATGCTCGAGCTCTCGCGGGACTTCAGTGACTACTCGAGCTTCAACTCGGATATCTCTGGGGAGCTCGAGCGGCTGGCGGCGGCGGCGACGACGCCCAGATCCGACGCGCCGCAGGTGAGCGCCGTGGATCTGAATGAGCTTGAGTCGATGGATCTGTCCGTCGAGGCGGCGCCGCTGGAGCACGTGGAGCCGTTCGTGCTGGCGTGCAGAACGCCGCGTGCGCGCTGCTCAGCCTCTCGGGCATCGAGGAGAACCGCGCCACCATCGGCGCGTGCGGCGCCATCCCACCCCTCGTCGCGCTGCTCTCCGTGGGCTCCATCCGCGGCAAGAAGGACGCGCTCACCACGCTCTACCGGCTCTACTCGGCGCGCCGGAACAAGGAGCGCGCGGTCAGCGCTGGCGCCGTCGTGCCGCTCATCCACCTCGTCGGCGAGCGGGGCAGCGGGACGTCGGAGAAAGGTTTGGGGGGAGAAGAGAATGGCGGTTGTTCCACGGGGATGACGCC
Source organism: Oryza officinalis (assembly GCA_008326285.1). Lineage (NCBI taxonomy): Eukaryota > Viridiplantae > Streptophyta > Magnoliopsida > Poales > Poaceae > Oryza > Oryza officinalis. Next base: position 18,884,247 of record BDMV01000003.1, on the reverse strand, counting down.
TCTTCCTCGTAGTCCTCGCCGCCGCCGCCGAACGAGCCGCCGAAGAAAGATGGAAGGGGAAGGGGCAAAAGTGACATTTCACAAGTGGATTAGACGGAGATTGACAGAAAAATGGACGGGAGTGGCATGGTTCCAATTTTCCCAAATTTCAGTGGCACGTAGCCGATATCACGAATAGTAGTGACATTTTTCTAATATGTCATATTTGCAGTGGCATGGATCAAATTAACCCTTTTACCAAATTCTCCACCAAAAATCATTCAAAAACATTCGGAAAGTCCACCAAAAATTATCCACGACATGGATATGGGGATATGGCGTGTTAACCCTTAAAAAAAATTTCAGGGTTGAATTTTTTTCTCAATTACACGGAAGACGTACTTACACAACTACTCACACATACTACACTCACGCACACGTGAATGTGCCTCATGGCACACACTCAAAGATAAAGATATGGAGATAATTGGCAAATACATATTTCACTGAAAACATATCAAAAGCACACCTGTATATGTAATATTTGTGGATTATTCTCTGGGGAATGAATAAATTTTAATAAGAGTAGCTTTACCTTAAGAAATGCCTCATATATTTGTATTGTTGTTATTTCAATTTCTGTGGCTTCAGAAAATATCAAATTTGCAAGGTAGATATACATACGGTGAGATACACACTCTTGTGATATAACTCCAATACAAGCGTGGAGAGAAACCAAGTGTTTTTTTTGACAACTAGTAGAAACCAAGGACCCAACAATATATACCTTGATGCAACGTACGATGGCCACGTACTGTTTTCAACTGGACGGACTAGTAGTTGTGTTCGAACGAGACAATAAAGAGTACACACTTAATTGATTGGCCGCTAAGCCAATTTAGCTAGATCGACCTATATATCTAGCTGTAAATACTTAGGTCCTGCAAATACTTAGGTTTAGATCGGGGGTTCTATAGGAGACCGCCTAGGTTTAGATCGAGGGGATTTCTCTGTACTTGTGTTTCGGGATCATGAGGGATAGGGTTTAGTGGTACCGACCGCTTGAGGCGTTGGAGGATGAAGAGGCGCCGGCCATCGTCGTTGTCGTCGCGGGCTTGACGAGGCGTGGCGCGGCGGTGATGCTTCCCGTCACTGGCTGCGCCCCCTCGATCGGTTAGGGTTTGTGGGTGGAGATGGCGGCGGCAGCGAACCTCGTGCCGTGTGCCGCCCCGGCCTCCACCTCTGTTAATATGGCGCAGGGTGACGGGGGCCCACCAGCCAATGGGCTAGGCGCCCCCGATCAGGGCGCGGGTCAAGGCCCCCTTGTGCCGTTGGGCTCAAGGGGAGGGAGATCTATCTAACATTCTCCCCCTTGATCTCACTATTTTTTTTAGCCTTTTCTATTCCATCACAGATTTGCACATAGGGCATGTTTCATCGTCACGGTCAATCACCGATGGATTCGACAGCCACTATACACAACTCTATTCAGAAATAGATACTTTAACTTTTGGGCCCTATAGTCCAGGATTCATAAGGCTTCCCTTAAACCCATGCCGGCTACATGTTCCTTGAACACGTTGAGTGGTAGACCTTTCGTGAGCGGATCCGCGAGCATTCTTTCTGTTCTAATGTGCTCGAGACTGATTGTTTGATCCCGGACTTTGTCCTTCACAACATAGTACTTTATGTCAATGTGTTTGGCAGCACCACTTGACTGATTGTTGTGAGCGTACATTACTGCGGGTTCGTTATTGCAGTATAACTTTAGTGATTTCTCAATACTGTCAACCACCTTTAAACCGGGTATGAACTTCTTTAGTCAGTTCACCTGCCCCATGGCCTCATAGCATGCTATAAACTCGGCATACATCGTAGACCCTGCAGTGATAGTCTGTTTTGAGCTTTTCCATGAAATAGCTCCTCCTGCAAGGGTGAACACGTATCCCGATGTTGACTTTGTATTATCTTTTGCAAAATCAGAATCAGAATACCCCACTATCTGGAGTGACTCTGATCTTTTGTAAGACAGCATGAGGCCTTTTGTACCTTGTAAATAACGCAAAACTTTCTTTACTAATTTCCAGTGCTCTGGACCTGGATTACTCTGAAATCTGCCAAATAAACCGGTGACAAATGCCAAATCAGGGCGTGTGCACACTTGCGCATACGGTAGGCTTCCCACAGCTGACGCATATGGCTTTGTTTCATTTCGTTAAGCTCGTACTAATTTCTGGGACATTGCCATGTCCCATACTTTTCTCCTTTGACTACGGGAGCAGGTGTAGCACTGCATCTGCACATGTTGAATTTCTTCAGCACCTTTTCTTTATATGCCTTTTGAGAAAGTCCCAATGCATACTTCGTTCTATCTCGGTGAATCTCTATGCCCAAAACATATGAAGCCTCACCGAGGTCTTTCATGTCAAAGTTTGAGGACAAGAATTTCTTTGTTTCCTGCAATAGACTGACATCACTACTAGCTAGTAGAATGTCATCTACATACAGAATTAGAAAAATAAATCTCCCATTCCTAAACTTTGTATAAATACAGTTGTCCTCAACATTCTCTTGAAACCCAAATTTCTTTATTGTCCCATCAAACTTCAAGTACCACTGTCTCGAAGCTTGCTTTAATCCATAAATGGATCTTTTTAGACGGCATCCCATATTATCGTTTTCTTTCACAACAAAACCTTTCGGTTGTGCCATGTATACTTTTTCCTCCAAATCTCCATTTAGAAATGCTGTTTTTACATCCATCTGATGTAATTCTAAATCATAATGTGCCACCAGTGCCATTATAATCCTAAAGGAATCTTTACAGGAGACTGAAGAAAATGTCTCATTGTAATCAATCCCTTCTCTTTGCGTGAAACCTTTTGCCACAAGTCGCGCCTTAAACTTTTCTATATTCCCTCTGGAGTCATATTTAGTTTTGTAGACCCATTTACAGCCTACTGTTTTGGCTTCTTTAGGAATTTCTTCCAGATCCCAGACATCGTTTAGTTTCATTGATTTCATTTCATCTTTCATGGCTTCCAACCATTCAGATGAGCAAGCGCTTCTCATGGCCTCTTCATATGAGGTGGGATCATCCTGTATATGCGACTCTTCTATATTATAAACTTCATAGTCATCACGGATAGCCGATCTTCTGACTCTTTCAGACCTTCTAGGGGCCTCCTGTTCTGGCACATTGTCTGTTTGAGGCTGTTGCAGCTCCTCCTCTAGTGTGGCAGCGATTTCTGTTGAATCCTGTAGAACAGGTTCCTCACTTTCATTCATTGTTGCCACAGGAGAGGTAACAACAGGTGTTGGTACCGCAACGTCATGCATTATGGGTTCAACGTCAGCAGGTAGAGAGAAGAAAGGGTCTTGAATTGACGGAGTGGGTACATTCACCCGCCTCTCCTCAAGATCAATTTCTCGAACTACCGAGCTCCCCTTAATCACTTCGCCTTCCAAGAAGACGGCGTGTCTCGTTTCTACAAACTTTGTATAACTGTTTGGACAGTAGAAACGATAACCCTTTGATCTTTCAGGATAGCCAATAAAATGGCAGCTCACTGTTTTGGGATCCAACTTGCCAAGGTTTTGGTTGAATACTTTAGTCTCCGCAGGACTCCCCCACACACGGAGGTGAGCTAGCGAGGGTACTCTTCCTGTCCATAGCTCATACGGTGTTTTGGGCACCAATTTGCTTGGAACTCTATTGAGGATATGAATGGCGGTTTTTAACGCCTCCATCCATAAACCCAATGGTAGGGTGGAATAGCTTATCATGCTACGCACCATATCCATAAGGGTACGATTACGCCTTTCAGCTAGCTCATTCTGTTGAGGTTCGCCCGGTGTTGAATACTGGGCTACTATACCATTTTCTAGTAAGAACCTTGCAAAAGGTTCGGGGACTTGCCCATAAGGCGTATGCCGACCATAGTACTCCCCCCCACGATCAGATCTTACTACTTTAATTTTTATATCACGCTGATTTTCAACTTCAGCTTTGAATATCTTAAATTTATCCAATGCTTCTGATCTTTCTTTAATTGGATAAATATAACCATATCGGGAGTAATCGTCTGTGAATGTTATGAACGAGTCATAGCCATCCACACTTTTCACAGGAAATGGACCACAAATATCTGTATAAATGATCTCTAATATTCCTGTGCTTCGCTGTGCACCCTTTTTGATGCTCTTTACAAATTTTCCTTTAATGCATTCTACGCATTGTTCTAAGTCTGAGAACTCCAATGGAGGAAGAATTTCATTCTTAACTAGTCTCTCAATTCTCCCCCTCGAAATATGGCCTAAACGACAGTGCCATAATTTCGATGAGACATCAGGAGTTCGCTTTCTTTTCTTGTTTTCTTTTGTCAACGAGGACACAACATTTACATTCTCAGAAAGAGATAACAAATAAAGCTCATCTTGCAACACAGCAAGACCAATACATGCATTATTATACCATAGTTCGCATTTGCCATTTCCAAAACGGCAATCATATCCATCAAAATCCAATTTGGATACACTTATTAAATTTCTTTGCAAAGAAGGAACATAAAAAACATCTCGAAGTAAAAGTGTGAAGCTATTCGGGAGCTCTATAGGAAGGTCGCCAATAGCTTCAACCTTTTCTTCAACTCCATTGGCAACTCTAATGGATCTTTCGCTTCTTTGCATAGTCCTCGTCGAACGGAATGCCTTTAAACAATTACAAGCATGAATAGTTGCTCCAGAATCAATCCACCATGTGGATCTGGAATAATCAACATAATGAGATTCATTTACGAATGAAACAATGTTCTCACCTTTCTTTGCCATGATCATTTTCAGGAAGTCAGGGCAGTCTTTCTTGTAATGTCCTGTCTTCTTGCAGTGTAGGCACTGATCCTTTTCAACAGTAAACTGTTGTTGCTGAGGTAGATGCTGAGGCTGTTTGGCTTTGGAGGAGGGAGACTTGTGGTTCCTTTTCTTGTTATCTTTAATATAGTTAATTGAGCCATCATTGGCCTCTTTAATTCTTTCCTCCTCTTGCACACAATTAGCGATGAGCTTTTCAAAATTCCATTTCTCTGGACTTATATTGTAGTTGACAACAAAGTTGTCAAAAAGCTTTGACAATGAGGCCATAACCAGATGGACCAGAAAGTCATCTGTAATGCCCAAATCCATTGGCTTCAACTTGGAAGCCATGTTGCTCATCCTAAGAATGTGATCTCTGACACCACCTCCATGGTACCTCTCTGTCACAAGCTGCTTTATCAGTTGTGTGGCATAAGTCTTTGAAGAACCAGTAAACTGGCTCTTTATTCTTTCGAGGTACTCTGAGACGGCGTCACACTCTGGGATTGAGCCCAATATGGTTGGCTCAATCGTGTTCTTTACTACAGCCAAACATTTCTTGTTGGCTAGGGACCATTTCGTATGCTCCCCTCATAGCATTGTCCCTCTCTCTCTTTTGCCATTCAGCATCTGACTCGTTTTCACTTCTGACAAGTGCAGCAGGTGCTATAGGACGTGGGGTGGTCAACACCCAGTCCACCTCTCCCAAGATGAAAGCAAGGTCGAGTTTTCTTTTCCATTCTCCGTAGTTATCTCCCTTCAGGGTCGGAATGTCTTTTATGCAACCCATTAAGGAGTAGCCATCTGAAATAATCATGTACAGTGAGAACAAAATTAACATTAAAAATATTATGTATTAAGTCTACATCACCGTTGGGCAGAAAATAGACATAACACAGAGTCATAGCTATAACATTGCAATTATCAACGTTGGTCAGAAAATTACAACATCATAGCACAGAATTAATGTTCCTAAAATTAAATTCTCCCGTTGGTTCGAAATTTAATTTTAGAAACACTAATTTTATCAATTTCATCTATTTGCAGCGGAAATCTCTATTAAAATTCACATGAACAGTAGCAAAAACTATAATTTTACTCTCTTGTAAAATTCTCCCGTTGGTTCAAATTTAAACAAAGGTAAAACATGCAAAAAAACAATTAAAATTCTATTGAAATTTGCATAAAAATTGACAAAATTTAAAAGAAAAATTCTTTTCTCTATTTTCAGCCCCGAGGGACCTAAAACAGACTTGTTCTTGCGGCCCACGACCTTTTTGCGCTGGCGGGCAGGACTCCCCCTTTCCCCAGGCCGCAACCTGGGCCTGGGCCGGGAAATCAGCCCCCACCGCGCGCCCGCTTGGGCCATATTTGGCCCGGCTGACTCCGGCCGTCCGATCGCTAGGGTTTTGATCGGATGGCCGAGCGGGGAGATCGGGCGATCAAAACCCGATCCCCAGCCGCCAGCCACCGAAAACCCTAGCCCCCTCCTCTTGCGCGCGCGCGGCCGAGCGAGCGGAGCGGCGTCGCCGCTGCCGACGGTCTTCGCGCCGCTGCGCCATGGCCGGAGGCCTCGTGCCGCTGGCCCCTCTTTTCTCTTCTCCCCCCACCGTCTCTATCCCTCGTGCGGTGAGAGACGGAGAGCGGCGATGGAGATGGCGTCGCTACGGGCCCCCTCACCGGCACGCGCGTGCACCCGCGGGTGCGCGCACGGCCGTCGAGGGGCTCCTTTGCAGTGCCCTGTGCCCTCCCCCTTTTCCCCTTTGCCGGCATCGGAGATGACCGGCGACGAGGTAAGGGTTTGGTTCTTTTCGATCCGTTCGGATCATCTCTTTTGCTTTGAATTTCTATCTCCAAACTCGATCTAACCTCTAGGTTAAGCTCTGATACCATTGTTAGGGTTCTATAGGAGACCGCCTAGGTTTAGATCGAGGGGATTTCTCTGTACGTGTGTTTCGGGATCATGAGGGATAGGGTTTAGTGGTACCGACCGCTTGAGGCGTTGGAGGATGAAGAGGCGCCGGCCATCGTCGTTGTCGTCGCGGGCTTGACGAGGCGTGGTGCGGCGGTGATGCTTCCCGTCACTGGCTGCGCCCCCTCGATCGGTTAGGGTTTGTGGGTGGAGATGGCGGCGGCAGCGAACCTCGTGCCGTGTGCCGCCTTGGCCTCCACCCCTGTTAATATGACGCAGGGTGACGGGGGCCCACCAGCCAATGGGCTGGGCGCCCCCGATCAGGGCGCGGGTCAAGGCCCCCTTGTGCCGTTGGGCTCAAGGGGAGGAAGATCTATCTAACAAGGTAGTGGGTTCACATGACACAGATAGTACCCAGGAAATTAATGGCCAACGCAGTGGCCAAGTTTCTACACTAGCCGATATATAGAACTCAGACAGCTGACCTCTTATCTGCGTTTTGAGTTGCCACGATCTGCGCTGCCTTCACAGCAGCAGCATCTCCTCGTACATAACCTGCATTGTCAATTTGCAACATATATTTTACGATCAAAACAATCAACCAGCTATTAGTTAATTTATCGCTAGACTAAACAGGAAAGATAATAACAGGAGAGAAACTTGCCAGCTGGTGGTGATGCTTCTTCTTCCTTGCCAGAACGAATGCAGTTCTTGTTCAAGGCGTCTATCATTAAACAAGCTGCTAAAATGACCAGGAGGAGCATCGCTATGCCGAATGCAATCGCATCCCCGATGTCTAGTGCGGTCACATTGCCTGCAGCCATTGATAGATAAATCGACAGATTCTTGTCATATAGGAGTATTATTATACCTTTTTGTTCTTTTTCCCCTCATTGTTTCTCCTAATTTTGTATAAAGTGTGAAGATTCAAATTTAAATGTAAATGAACACAAACTAAAACTTGGAACAAACGAGGAACGAGTTAAGAAGAACGGGTACCTCCAGTAGTTCTTACGCTCACGGTCGGGGCAGGGATAGATTGAGGAGATTCTACCACGGACGGTGTAATTGGAACGGACACCTCCAGCCGCAGATGGCAGTTGTAACCGATCACCGTGGCTACGCCACCACCCTGCATGCTCCAGCAGCACTTGGCCAGCTCTCGCGCCGACTCCTGCAGGCACCGGCCGCAGCTCGCCGCCGGCCGGTCTGCCATGCACTGCGCCAGCGCGTGCACCTGCACCGTCGTCGTCGCGCTGCTGTTGCTGGCGGCCGAGGAATTATTGCCGGTGACCACGCGAGGGACGTCCACCGTGGCGGTGGCCAGCATGCGCGAGGCGTTGGCGGCGCGCGGTGCCAGGCGCTCGGCCAGAGCGGCGAGCGTGGCGGCGAAGCGGGAGGAGCTCTCGTCGTCGTCCCCGAGGGCCCCGACCACAATCTTGTAGCGGTAGGCCGCCTCGTCGGGCGACGAGGCGTTGGTGTCGGCGAACGACAGGAAGCAGCCGTCGGTCCAGACGGCGGCGCGGCGGTTGGCGGGGCAGCCGTCGGCGAGCTTCTTGGCGGCGACGGACAGGCAGCGGAGGCAGTACTGCGGGGACAGCGCGAGCGGGTCGCCGAAGCAGATGCCGCGGGCGAACGCGCGGTCACGGCCCGCGTCGCCGGACCGGGAGGAGCGGAGGGTCGACGACGCGAAGCCCGTCGGCGCGGCGGCGGACGGGAGCCCGCCGAGGAGCGCCAGGACGTTGGTGCGGAACGCGCTGTCGTTCGCGCGGGACCACGTCGGCGCCTGCGTGCACTTGGTCTCGGCGAAGACGATGGGGAAGCCGCCGTCCCCGGAGGCTCCGTGCCTCCCGATGAAGGCGGCTAGGAGGACGAGAGGGAGGAGACGGCTGAGTGCTGCTTCGGTCGCCATGGTTGTCGCCGCCGAGATGACACCAGTGGAGTACTGAGCGAACACTGAACACACACACACACACACACAACAACAACACAAGCAGCAAGCTAACTTGTGTGATTTGCGCCAGCTTTTGTAGGCCTGAGTCGAGCAGCTGATCGAGTGACACATATCAATATCATCGTCTACTGCTTTACGACCGGTCTCGCACAGTCAAAATACCATTGCCCGAATTGGAATGGTCCACTGCCTCTGCTACTGATCCGGCCCGAATAGGTTCGTCCACCAATTCTATACGCATTGCAGATATTAGAACTTTGTGATATACGAAGCATATAGCAGTTAATCGGGACCGGTAGCTGCACCGGACTATTTCACAGTCACTGGCGGGAAGTTTCCGCGCAGTTGCTTCGTGTTTCCTCCCCTCGCTCTCCGGGCACCTCGCCATTTTTCTCTCCTTGAAAAACTTGCAAAAATGGGTCCGATGCATCCGCATGCACTTGTCAACTGCCACACCCACTTACGACGGCGTGTGACATCGATCCATACGGATGGCGCTCTGCATTTGAGATTCGTCGACACGTCTTCTGAGAAAAAAAAAAGAGTAGCTATGACACCATATTTTTTATAAAAAAATAGTTAAATCGTTTTTACACTATAATTACATACTTACATTGCGCTTATGTATATAACTTTGTATATTTACACTGTAATTTTTAAATCTTACACATAAATTTTAAAATTTATATTGTAATTTTTCTCATATCTATATCTAAACCTTAATCACATTGGGCCAAACGCATAGTCGAGTCACAAATGCACGAGCAAAACGAGCTAGCACGAATCTCAAACAGATCAAACACCCTACAAATCTGACTGTAATCCAGATAAAAATATGTCGACACAATGTTACCAGTTCCAAAAAAAACATCCTCCTGTACCAATCTACCTCGGCTCAAGCTCTGAGATCGTCACGCCGAAACGGGTGTCCTCCTTGGGTGACACGCCGCCGGGCGCTGAGCGTTGTGCTTCCGCTAGCGGAGGCGCCGGAGTAGTACGCGGGGGCGGCGGGGCTGGGCCAGGAGGGAGCCTGCCGCGAAGACGACGTCGACGTGGATTGGCTGTCCTGCAGCATTAGCTGGCTTGTTCTGCACGCATAGCGGCCCGACCTGCACGCAGTTGAGCATCCCGGCACGAAGGCACTGGCGCCCTCCTACTCTCCCAGGTCCCAGCGACGCGTCCACTGCCTCTGCTACTGATCCGGCCTTCCATTTGTCCCATACCCGCACAGCAGAAGAAAAGTAACACTGTAACATCATGCAGTCAGTAATCGCAAAAAATAGAACAAAGAGAAAAAAAAACAGCATGCAGTCAGTCGGTGGGTGTTTCATCAAGTAGCTAGTTGCTGAAAATTGGGAGCTAAATTTCTGAACCAAAAAAATCAGAGCTAAAATAAGCATGTTTTTTTTTGTTGGTTGATCTCATGGCACCTAAGAGATGTGATGGGCATGGGCAAATTTATCATGAGACGGCGGCGGCTCTCGAGCCTTCATTAAATTTTTTTTTTCATACGTAGATGAAAGGGACTACAACTTTATCTAGTCTGTTTAGACCTCTTGCTATTTCTTTTTGGATATGCCATTGGTGATGGGTACGGCTCGTCTATGTCCATATGCTGCAAACAAAGACGTGCGAGTCTCTCAAGGAACTCGTGCCACGATCAGAAGTATGCTGTTCTTCGTAACGGACTCGTCCACAGGAGGAACAAGAGAAGCGTGACGAGGGCCACGGCCCATAGCAGGAGGTATGAATGAGGGCGGGTGATGGGAGCAAGGATGGGATGGCACTGACACCAACACTAGTAGATTGTGGTAGTTCTCCTTCCCCGCCCCCAATGTTGGAACTCCTGTCCCAGATGTCGCCGCCACGCGAAACTACGTTGGGATCGCTTCGCCATGAGCCGCACCACCGGGGTCCAACATTTTGTGCTAGATAAGGCTCTGTAGCCCGTGCCGTCAGCTAGAGGGAGGGAGGGGAGAGGGGGGGCATAGTGCTAGCGGCGGCAAGATCAGGAGGACGGGTTATGGCCAATCGATGGACGGGTTATGGCCAATCGATGGCTTCGACTAGCTCGGGAGGAGCAGTGGGCGCAGCTGGCCAGGTTGGCGTGGGGATAATGGGAAAGGGAAAGGTTTTGACTTGGGGGTGTTTAGATCCAGGGGTGTAAAAATTTGGCGTGTCACATCGGGTATTATACAGGGTGTTTCATGGATTATTTGAGCACTAATATAAAAACTAATTACAGAATCCGTTTGTAAACCGCGAGACGAATTTATTAAGCCTAATTAATTCATTATTAGCAAATGTTTACTGTAGCATCACATTGTCAAATCATTGCGAAACTAGGCTCAAAAGATTCGTCTCACAAATTAATTGCAAACTGTGCAATTAGTTATTTTTTTCACCCACATTTAATACTTCATGCAGACGTTCAAATGTTCGATGTGACAGGGTGTAAAAATTTGGCGTGGGATTTAAACAGGGCCCAAGGTAAGACAAGTCTATTTTGTGGAACCACCCTTCATTTTTTTTACAATGCTTCAATACAAAGGGATTTTGTTTTCTTCGTATTGTATTTTACCAAAGAACCAGGACCGTTTTGAAAAAATAACAATGAGGTGTCAGGTGATATGAGAGCCTATTTGGAATTTCGTAAGACGGAGCTTTTTGCAAAATAGCCTGTCACGCGTGGCGACCCGAGGAGCCTTGAGCAGTGCGCAAAACATTGTGGGAGCTGAAAGCCCATGGAGTTTTAAAGGCTGATGATGTACATAACATGCTTTAACTTGGCAAAAAAAATTATATTCATATGTCTGCTAGGTCTGGAGGTTAATAGAAATTATCTAGTATCATCTAGGAACAGCATGCTTTCAAGACATCCTCCATGTCAGGGTCATCTCCTGCTTCTTTGTCCTGTTAAAAGATTCAAACATAAAGCCGCATTCAGTGATTCGTTATCCATCGTATTGAAGACTGTAAAATGGGGATTCAAGAACACTAGGCTTGTTAATTAACCTTGTGGATATACAAAATATTGTCGATGCCTGGTCCTGCAACAAGTAGTCCCCCTTGATACCTAAAAAAGATAAGAACTCTATTATTCGATCTGAATTCTGACCACAACAGGTCAATACTCAAAAGAGAAGACATTTACAGAAGATGAAATACCCAAGCAACTTACCATCCCCCTCTCGTTCTGGTGGTCTTTTCGAATGACAGTTCCCAATCCTGCCTGTATCCTTCCATGTACAACTGTATAATCTTCAGACCGGCCTGTGGACACAGGGGTTTATGTATTTGTTCAGGAGCAGAAACTACACAAGATGGGAAGTTTGTCCAGCAGGAGTTACCGATGGAGTAAATGTTGAGAATAGCCCAAATGCAAATTCAAGGGCATTATATGACGAATGACTTGGATCAGCGTATACTTCTGCATCGTGTAGTCACACATGGTTATTCAAGCTATAATAGTTGCAGTGTTGCAACAAAATGTCAAGGAAACTGAGGAATGCAGAGTCAAATAACATCAAGAAAACTGAGGAATGCAGACAATTTATGGAAAAATGCGATCTGAGTAACTAATAGGAAACAAAATGTCACATCGCCTGACTATCCTTATAGGAAGTGGCATTTGTCAGCATGTAAAATTTGAGTTACAAATAAGCCAACCGTAACCAGCCATAACAATATCCCAGGAGCTAAGTAATGCGCTTTCATTTGCATGTGACATGGATGATTATGAACATTAAAAACAAAATTGCACAAAATTTGTTTTCATTGCAATAGACTTAAAGGTCATAAGGATTGGAGTAGAGATGATTCAAGAAGATTACCTCCTTTGAATTTAGTTTGGTCATAAAATGCCTTTGCCTGGATTAAGAAATAAGCAAATATCATCAATCACTGACGTGCTTGAATGGAACCCGTCAATAACTAACTAAACATAATTACATAAATAATCACAATTTTAAGTAAGTATGCAACTATTATTCAGACGTCGTAGCCCATCTCAAGTAATACCTAAGGTTTGCTTTGCACAGGAATAACTCAACTTGAAAGTAACTACAGGATCACCGAAATTAGAATGACAACCAAACTAATAGAAGAAATAGTAAAAAGGAACAGGACAACATAGATGACTGCATACCAGACTTGCTCATGAATCAAAGAACACACCTATTACTCACAACTACATATACCCATGAAATAGGTAGCAAACAATACATAAATAGCACAATCATGCTTACTACAGGAAAACACATGTTTTCCTTACTCTTCATATTATATTTCGTAAAATCACCAAGTTTTCTATCAAACCACAGAAGTAAATAACGAGATGCTTTCACCATAGAGGCGTAGAGCAATACCTGTTCAACAGTACCTGGTCCGATTAAAACAAGAGCAACCCCTGCAGCCTCCATTGCACCCTGGATGTAAGTGGTAAGTCAACCAAAACTAAAGATAAGATGGACGAAAAAGAACTCAACATAATATTATGAAAGCTCGCAAGCTACAGAAACTATGAATTTGCAACTGATTTCATATGATTTCACATTAATTAGATTAGAAATGCCATATGCATTGTCAAACTACCACTAGACAAGGTACAGTTGCATGGATTCCATGAATAGACTGAAACATCAACTTAGCAGGTATCATTCATAGCATCTGAAATGAAAAGATTTATGTTTTTGTAAAAGGAGCATGGTAGATTGAATCTTTTTTGAAAAATCACTTTGAGCATTTGATGTATTTCCTTTGTTCCTCCTAGAAATTCTGCACAGAGGAATCGGACACTGAACTAACCTGCTTAGCCGCGAGAAGGTCGGCCCTCTTACGGCAGAGTACACACCTGCAAACAACCAGCATCGATCCTCTCTAACACACCCAGTCGCCCAAAGCACAACAAATAACTCGGACAGAAATGGCAAACTCACCCGAAATGGCGGGCGAACGCAACGACGGCCTTCCTGTCCTTCCACAGATCAACAACGGGCACCGCCTTTCCGCTCAGATCGAACACCTCCACCCCGTGCAGAGATTTCGCGAGCCCTTCCACCGGCGCCGCAGCGGCCTCCCCGGCTCTCCCTGCAAATATCATCGCACATATCAGCAGTTCAGCACCATGCACGCGAGGGGAAGGAGGAGTGGGGCGGGGAGGCTCACCGACGGCCTCGGGCTTGGCGGCTGCCGCCGCCGCAACAGGGAAGCGGAGGCGGCGCGGGTAGAGGAGGGCGCCGCACGGGCCCCTCGCGTGGAGGGGGCTCGACGCCGCCAGGGACGCTGCAGAAGGTCGCGGGCTGGTGGTGGCCGCGTGCGGCACGGCGAGCGCCGCGCGCGCGGCCATGGCGGCGGCGGCGAAGCTTAGATGGAAGCTACGTGGGGCTTCGAGCGGCCGAGGCGTGGTTCTGCGGCTGTGGCCGCGCCGAGAACTCGAGCCTCGCAAAGGTTGGAGGCGAAAGCGCGCGGCTGTGAGCCTGTGACGGGTTCCCCCTGCGCGAGGTGTGGCCCACATGTCAGTCAGGGTAGAAGGGACAGTCCACAACTCGCCACGCGCGCACTCGTGGACACCTCGTCTCGGGCCGCGGCGGAGTCGGCGGAGACTTGGGCCTCGCGTTCGCCGGAGACGAAAGGGGAGAGAGTAGTGGAGTAGAGAGGAGAGGAGGCGGCGACGAGGTCGGGGGAATGAAGGGCTTCCGCGCGGCGCTGGCCCGCGCGTCGGCGAGGTCGCGGGCGGAGCTGCAGGCCGCGCGGCGGCGCCACCCGTCGGATCTCGCCCGCCGCCTGTCCCACTCCGAGGCGGCGCCGGCTAGGCCGTCGTTCGGCATCGCCTTCGACATCGACGGGGTCATCCTGCGCGGCCGCAGCCCTATCGGAGGCTCGCCGCAGGCTATCCGCCGGCTCTACTCCGAAGATGGTAAATCTCAGTATTCCATAACTCTAATGCATTTCATGAGAGCAGTTTGTAGGCACCAGAACTCAGAATTGAGTGTTTCGTTGTAATTGTATCCTTGAGTTTTATTTACGACGTGATTACGGAATTCGTGTCTTTGGGGAATATTGTCAAGCAGGACAGCAGGTCGTAGGCTTAAGTATTGGCCTTGTTTTGGGCATTTGGCGCAGGTAATGTCATATCTGATGCTTAGAGCCATCGATCACGCTTTTCAGTTTTTATTATACAATGCATTTTTTCCTTTTTCTTAAGAGCGTTCAATCGTGTGTCGTTTTTATTTAGAGTAAATTTCACCAAACCAAAGGTATTATGGTCCAAGTTACACAAAATCACATGGGTTTTATGATGTGGCATATAACCCCGGGTATTAAAGTCCAAAAGTTGCACAAAACCACTTCGTTATCACATTTGACTTGTTATATAGAAAAGTAAAAACATGCTTATACTCAGATAGCTAAAACTGGTATATTGTAGGTCAAAAAAGTTGTAAATTTGCTATGTAATTTTATAACTCATAGTAATGGTGGATCAAAGAATAATAGGTCAAATGTGTGGTTTTCGCTGCCAGAGGGGAGCATCAAAACGAGGCACCCGCTGATTTTCAGCCATGTCGAACGAACAGGTTTGACCATGGCGCGGGGGGTTGCAGAACCACAGATGGGTGAGTGATATCAAGGGTGCACCTTCCAACCACGCAATCGTGGAGTACTTCCAGATCTGGGATGCGGTTCAGAGTGTGCAGCTACAGGAAGGGGAGGATGACGAGACGATCTGGAAGTGGGCAGCCAACGGGAAGTTCACCTCATCCTCGGCTTATAACATGTTTTTCATGGCCAACACAAACGCTAGATGTGGCAGCCTGATCTGGCAGACAAGGGCACTGTCCAAGGTGAAGTTCTTCATGTGGCTGGCGGAGAAAGGGTGTTGCCTCACCGCCGACAACCTGAGCAAACGCGGGTGGCCACACCAACAGTCTTGCTGACTATGCCTGGCTCAGGATGAGGATTGCACTTGTGTCCTGCTCCTACCCGACCAGAGTTTGGAGAATGATAAGGGGATGGATTGCTGCTGGCTTCCAATTGCCCACCGAATCAAGATTGGACCTGGGCGACTGGTGGCTGAGGGCACGGCTTGATTTTCAGACCATCTACAGGGGCGCCTTCGATACGTTGGTTCTTCTCGTATGCTGGATGATTTGGAAGGAGAGAAACGCATGCGTGTTCCAAAATCAGGTGGGATCAGCAGGCTATCTCTTCGGCGTAATTAAAGAAGAAATCACGATATGGAAGGAAGCAGGAGTTTTCAAGGATTTGGGAGAGTAACAGCCGAAGTGCAATCTCTCTTTTGTTTTTGGGAGGATGTTAATCATCTCTGTTCAGTTTCGACAGCCTCTTGTCGAAAAGTACAAACTTGTATATATGTACGTACCCTCAATCTTAAGAAAATTTGGCCGGCTCGGCAAAAAAAAAAGTATGGTTTTCTGACACTATATGACCAGGTTTACGTGCCACGTGCTAAAAATCCTGTGGTTTTATGCAACTTGGACCATAATACACGTGGTTTTGTGAAATGCAATCAATGTGTCGTATTTGAATCAAGTGACTTGTAATGGATATTCGTGCTGTCAAAAAGATGTTGCGTTGTTGGGTCTATAGCATCTGGTGTTTAAAGCTTACAGGTCACCATTCTTGCATCTTTTTCAGGTACTCTGAAGATTCCATTTCTGTTTTTAACAAATGGTGAGTGGTTTATTATGTCTGATGAACATCATGTTTTTCTGTGATGATCCCATTTTAATTTCGACATAGTGAGATTGAATCCATTATTTAGACCAATAATCAGATATTCAGGCAGCAGGTTTGTTTCCTTGTTGTGCTCAGGATTTTTTCTTAATTAATGTATTTTCTTACTGTAATGGAAGCAAAATTAGTTGTGTTCAGTGTGTTGCACTGATCAAATACTATTGTTTTCTATGTGGTTGCCTTGGCTTGCATGAAGACCTTATTAGCAATTGGAGTGCCAGAGAGATTGGTCTAAAATGCTTAATGCTGGAGATAGTTGAGATATCTGAAATCTATTTGAACAGCTAGTTCTCTATATCAGTTACATGGTCACCACAACCAAGGGTTTGTGCTGTATGGGCGTATGGCAATCTGATGCTCGCACATTTCAGGTGGTGGTGTTCCGGAGCACAAAAGAGCCCTGGAGCTAAGTGAGCTTTTAGGAGTTAATATCTCTCCAGCACAGGTAATTGTACCATCCTCGTGACTCATTTATTTGTCACAGTCAAGCATGGCAGCGGACCTTCAACTGATAACTAATATAAAAATTATAAAACATGCAATACCTTTTCTTTTTATCTGATAGAGATAAATCTGCAAGCCTGTAAATACGTTAAATTTCTGTCTGTGCAAACTGAATATTTGTGATGGTGCAGGTTGTGCATGGTAGTTCTCCTTATAGAGAGCTGGTGAACCGGTATATTACCATTAAAGTACATATAAGTCTTAAAAGTTCTATCAGCAGACAGTATCTGTACTTCTGTCTTTGAAATGAATGCGACAATCTGAATGGAGCTGCACTTTTCATGTTACTGCAGCTTTGAAAATGACCTTATTATTGCTGTTGGAAAAGGAGAGCCCGCAGCAGTGATGGTTGACTATGGATTTAGGTAATCTTTGATGTTTCTGTTATGGCTGCAGGTCAAATATATTGTGATATTTTCCAAGACTCATGGTTCTCTTTTACTTGCAGAAAAGTTTTATCTATGGATGAGTATTCATCATATTTTAGAGACATTGACCCCTTAGCTCCTTTCAAGAAATGGATAGTGCAGCAATCAGACAATAAAAACTTGATGTCTGAAAAAGTGCACCCATCATATGATGTTTTTGAAGAGAGAGTTAAAGGAGTTTTTGTTGTTAGTGACCCTGTCGATTGGGGAAGAGACCTACAGGTAGTCTTCTCCATGTTCCGTTATTTCAAAAGAAATCTTCTCGTGCATTATTTTTGACTTTGTATAAAATGGTAAATGCGTATAGACACCCTCTTTTATAAACATATATTCTATGGACAAGCATATCATGCATATGGGTTTTCTTTTAGTTGAAGTGTCTGGCATACAGGATTTCAGTAAGTCAAGATATTTTTTATCTTTAATCTGAAAGGTACTTTGTGACATCTTATCAACTGGTGGACTTCCTGGAAGTGGAAGAGGAGATCAACCTCCTTTGTATTTTGCATCTGATGATCTTGAATATCAGGTAAGATAATCTATACTACTTTAAATGATGCTAGTGGTGGTGTCCGAGTCCGCCTCCAACACAAGCTGACATGTGTGGGGCTAAAGTCCCCACACGTGAATGCTTTTGCTTTGGATATGTCATTATATGCATAATCAACTAATCAACTAACTATGCTAGAAACTTGTAATTTTTTCTTTTGCTTTTATCTCTTATAATATCCGTTGCAACGCACGGGCCTTTAGCTAGTGTATCAAGAATGTTCGATTGCAGACAAACAAGTTCTCTTATTTTGACATACAGTTTCAGTGCATACATGCATAATATAACCATTAGAAAATTCATAATTTATGACCTCCTATGGCAGGCAGCATTTCCTTCTGAGCGTCTTGGAATGGGTGCTTTCAGGATAGCACTGGAAAGCATCTTCAATCGGTAAGTTTTTTATACATCAGACTTCTAGTCTTATATATGTTGAATACTTATTCTTGTTATGCTGACTTGAATTTTGCAGAGTTAATGATCATCAACTGAAGTACATATCTTATGGGAAGCCTAACCCATTTGTGTTCAAGAATGCGGCAAACATACTTGAAAAACTTGCTATTTCCATGCATCCAAGTTCACTGCCAACAAAGAAAGCAGAAGGACATCAGCTCTCTACCATCTACATGATTGGGGATAATCCTAAAGTTGATATCAATGGAGCTTTAAAGGTTAGCCTATGATAGAACCATTTGTTTTTCTTTCTGAGACAACTGCTGCATACAGCAGTTGATGGGTGATGCAATTGTGGTGGTTTTGGGCATGACCTTCAATGAATTTTTCTAATGTACTAGCTAAATGCCCGTGCTTTGCTACAGATAAAAAATATATTCACCTTGATTTGACTTTATATGTGACTATCCATTTAGATTTAATTGATTTTTAATATGAAAAAGTTTGAGGGGTAATTTGTAAAACTATAATAGGAGTGCGGTGGCAGATTCAGTGCCACCACCAATATCTTCTTTTAAAGTAGTATAGATATATTTCTGAAATTGAGTGATTAGCATGTGCTCTGACTAACTATATCATGTAATATACCTTGTTGAATAACAGCCATCTACTTTGGTCCTTTGCTTTTGTTTAGTTCTTACAACTTAAACAATAGTAAGCGATGAACCTGTAGTTTCTTTCTTCCGGGAAAAGATTCTGACATTGAGTGACATTTTGCAGGCTGGACCCCCTTGGTCACCCGTTCTTACAAGGACTGGCGTATTTAGGGGGCAGGATAATGATCCACAGTATCCTGCAGATTTGGTATGCTATGTCTGAACCGTATGAATGTTTACTGCTAAGTCATCTGATACGTGATAATACATCTCTGTCAAGAGCATGGATGTATAAAATGATAGGAATTTCATCTTACTCTGGACCTCAATGCTTTTGCAGTTTTACTTTACTTTTACCTACTTTGACACTCTATAGGAATGGTCACTTTGGTTCTCATTTTCTCAAGGGTGTCGGGTATCGTATATCTTTTTTGTTTGAGCAATGCACTTATGCTTGATTATTATCTGTGCTAACCCTATCGAATCACTTTTTTTTCTTTATTAAACATGATATCCATACCAACCTATACATTGTTTTCATGTTTGCAAAGAAATACTTGTTTCTTTAATCTAATATACGTGAGCTTTTCTGGACGTTAAAAATGTGGGCCTTGGGCTGTAGTTCTGGCACATGCTTGTTAACGATTGGCTGTCATCTACCAAAAGCTTCTCCTGCTGTCTGCCGATGAAATTTTAACTGCTTGCTGTTTTATTAATCTGTCTAGTGGAAATCAGAAGAATTGGCAATCCACTGTTGTGACCTCATGCCATAACGTTTATCAGTCTACTTGCTGTTTTATTTACACTTGTTATGTCATGCAGGTAGTTGATACTGTCAAGGATGCAATTAACTATATTTTGGAAAAGGAATGTATACAATGACTGTGACACTTGTTCTCAGTATCCATGCTCCCTTCACTGTTATTGGCATGCATTTTGTGCCACACCATTGTTTTGTCTAGCAAATTTGGTGCAATTGTTGGCCGGAGGTCCATCTGTGATTCATTCCACTAAAACAAGTTGGGACATCAGAAAATATGCTGATGCACTATAGTATTTTTTTCCCGGCTGAGAGATACGCAGGACATTATATCTGTAGAATCGTCAGGGGTTCAGGGCAGCTGAGCTAAATGTGAATTTCGCCCTGTATCAGACGTTCTTGTTTCCCTGCATCTTATTGCTTAGATTTCAGTACTACCAATGACATTCTTATATGAACATACACTTCCATTATCAAAACCATCATTTCACTCTAGTGATCGCTTGAAGTTCACACGAGTTATAGGAGAGAATGTTAAGCAATGGATGTTTTGTTTGGTTTTCTGTGTAATTGCGTTGAGCATGCTGAGTCCGGAACATCTCCGTGTTTACAGCATCAGAGCAGCTTCAGCTGTTGCTTGATCATATCCTTGCCACCTGACATGACATCCTTGCAATGTTTATATCCATTTTCATCGTCGCATAAGAGATTCTCATGGTTTTCTTACCTGTAAAAAAAAGGTTTGAATTACCCATATATACAGTAATGTCTATTATATTGAATAATTCATGTATAGTGATGTAGTACGTTATGTTTTACAATATATATCAAGAATTTTGAACTCAGGGAAACACCGTTAGTAAGGCAGTGAAGACTTTCTTGGTGCACGACTTTGCTCACTATGGTTTTATTCTGATGTCTATGAATACTATACATACATGTTTGCTATATGCCTCTATCTATAGAAAATGAGTGAGATCTGAGGATTTATCACTAGCTTCTATCTCTCTAAAATATGTGTTAGGGGATGTATACACGGTGACACGGTGCGAAATCTTTTTTTGTGTAATTGCAAAAAGATAAGAATTTGGAATTCTTAGACGTTTGAAACTTATGAAGATGAAGATTATATAAGAACACAGAAAAAAAGTTATTAGCGTATGATTAATTAAGTTTTAATTATTATAAATTTAAAAAATAAATTTATTTGATGTTTTAAAGTAACTTTTTATATAGAAAGTTTTCTCGCGAGACGTATCGTTTAGCAATTTAAAAAGATATGCTAACGAAAAATAAGATAAACTCTGTATCTTAATTGAACCGCTCGATCTTGTTTTCAACCGCTCATGGATCAAGATCGAACGGCTATGAATCCAAGCAAAGGTCAATCTCAATCTCGATGGAAGCTTCTTCCTGTGTAGGTGACCGAGCTGAGTTCACCAGCTTCTCAGCCACTGACGACGCGGTCCCACATAATCCAGTGAGCCACGTAGACCAAGTCCACAGGTGCTCCCCCCTCATCTTCCATTCTTCCCCACAGATAAGCTCTCCCACTCCACTCTTTCTCCCTCGCCGTCCTTACCCTCACAACCCGCCATAGCTCCCGGCCTCCGAACATGGAGACCTCCTTCCTCCGCACCACCCTCCCCACCGCAAAGCCCCTCCCGGCGTTCCAGACCCTCGCACCCCGCCCCCGCCCGCTCCGCCGCTCCACCATCCGCGCGGCCATCACCCGCGGCCGCAAGGAGGACACGGTGGCCGCCGTCCGCGAGCAGCTGGAGGGTTGCTACCTCCTGGCGGGGATCCGCTACGAGGGCCTCACGGTGAAGCAGTTGCAGGGCATCCGCGACTCCCTCCCGGAGACGTGCCGGCTGCTGGTGGCGAAGAACACGCTGGTGGGGAAGGCCATCGAGGGCACACCATGGGAGGCGCTCAAGCCGTGCATGAAGGGGATGAACGCGTGGCTGTTCGTCCACACCGAGGAGGTTCCCGCCGCGCTCAAGCCCTACCGCGCGTTCCAGAAGGAGGAGCGCCTGGAGGAGACCAACGACTTCGTCGGCGCGGTGTTCGAGGGCAAGTTCTACGCGCCCGGGGACTTCAAGGCGCTCGAGACCATGCCCAGCCGCGCCGAGGTGTACGCCAAGCTGCTCGGCGCGCTGCAGGGGCCCGCGACCTCCGTCGTCACCACGCTGCAGGCGCCGGCCAGGGACGTCGTCTCCGTGCTTTCGGCGTACGTGCGCAAGCTCGAGCAGGAGGCCGGCGCCGCCTGATGGCAGTCGAGAGATGGTTGTGGTTTCGTTTCTCTCCTCTCACTCATTTCTTGTAGAATTCCTGTACTTTTACTGCCTCACATTTGAATTGAATCACAAAAGTTTTACCTTTTACAACGCATGCTGACTGTTACTGGTCTGATTACATAAGATTACCGAGTTCTGATGTTATTAGGATTGCGTTGCATACTAAGAGGGAATGCTTGTTCCACAACTAGTGTTTTGATAATTTAATTTTACCTGTACAGACTACAGAGATCAAAGTTTAATAGGTTGAGGGGCAATGGCAATGCACAATTAGATGGTCACTAACTACTAGTGCTTGTGTAGTTGTATCATCAATCAGTGTATCCAGGTTTAAAGCAAGTTGTTCCAAGCAGTATGATGAGATGTTTTAAAATCATCAACTTAACTGTGCTCTTTTCATTAAGAGCGAAACCTCCTTGGAGTGAACAAATTAAATGAATAATTCATCTTTTAGCAACAGAATAACAGTAGTTAGAGTTGGAAATTCATCTGAATTAGCTTCTGAAACTTACTGTTGGTCACCAGTTCCCCACATACTTAATTTGTATCATTTCTGTCTGAACACGCAGTTGATCAAGAATAGAATTGGCAAAATTGATGACCACATGGTCATTTGTTTGATACTGATTGCTTCTGATAATCATGGTATTGTCCTAGGTTATTGTACTTGAGTGGTAGTTGCAGTCTTGTAGAAGTGACTACCAGGCATGTCAATATGCCAATATCATTCACTCAATGGATAAGGATGTGGGAGGCTCTTGAGAATATAGAGGAAAGCTTGTGAGCAGCAAGTTGCAGTCTTACGGATGTGAAATTGCTTTGGTATGGGAAACCATTTCTTTGGTCCATTCCAGAAGATCTTGTTGTTTGGTTGTAAAAGATACATATGTCCGCAGTACCTTAATAGCCTATCTCTAGCAACATATTGTGATTTGGCTGCTTAGGATCTATTTCGAGCTCCAAATTTGTCCTGAAAATGGAATATGTGCACAGCCACCAAGCGGTTTCCTCAATCTCTGAATTCTTCAATGGAACTCAGCAACTTGATCTTGGTCTTTAAGCTTTTACATTAATTTGAAATTTGTTTGCAATGGCATGCTTAGACACAATTTGAAATCATAGTTATTCCATGATGTGTAATAACAAACCTTCTTGTACAGTAAATTTAGTCCTGATTGATGTGTAAAAGTAAATACACTGCTACAGCCTCATTTATATAACTGGAGGAGTGATTTCCATGGTGCAAATGTGCATTTGCTTGAGGTCTAAAAAAATGGTGCAATTCTTTTGACATCTAACTACCTTCAGAGTTGTATTTGACACATCATTGCATCTCAGTGACACTGATGAATATTTTCTTTATTTTGTGGGTCCAAACATATTAGCCTTGCATGCTACTACTTTATTCCTGCGGTGCTATATCTCCAGACAGATAAAACTGCCTGCAGGTTTTCCCTTCATGAGCGAACTGTTGCTGTGTTGGTTCTTTTGAATTTGGTGAGGCATTTTACTTTCCTTAATTAGGTCTAAATTTATTTTATGTGAATATTACTTTTATATGTAAGATAATGTAAGCCTGATTCTGTTCATGTGTTGATAAAGCTGGGCACCACGATGTGGGCGCCTGATTGGCTGCGAAAGCTCACACTTGTTGTTTCACCTAATTTCGATGCGGGGTTTACCATTTTGACTGATGAAGGAATCTTAGCAAGTTGCCAAACATTCTTGAAAAGGAGCAGATTCTTGCACAGCTGCTTTGTGCGATGGCCCCGGCGACCTAGCATGAGCGCATGACACGTCCTGGTCCAGGTTTTCCCTACTCGTTGGTGTTTCACGAACTCAGTACGCCTGCTTTTTTTTCCTTTTCTTTTTTGAGATGAACTCAATTCTCCTTTTGGAAATCAGGCAATTACATTAACTGGCTAGTCCAAACTGAACATAGTCTTGCACAGAAAGGAAAAACAAACTGAGAGACTCTTATGAAACGTGTTATGGCTGATGAAATCAGGTCCAGCTCGATATCTCTGCACCTTCAATATGCCCGTTTGCCACTGGCAGGTGAGCAGACGGCTTCGATCACAGCCGCTCGCTTGATCGGACGGTCCGTTTGTCTCGTCGGACAATCTACAAGTGCGTACTAGTGTACCACCAATGTAACATAACAGTAGTAACAACTCAAGTAACAACACGCGCCACCCTCGGAAAAACACCGAAGGGGATCGCTAACTAGCGCACGTACATTCTTAGTGTACATAATTTTCTCTTCTTATGCTGCGTTCGGTAGTTAGGTTTAGGAGCTTTTTTTTCTGCGCACGTAAAACGAAACAACCTGTTATCATGTGATTAATTAAGTATTAGATAAAAAATAAAAAATAAATTAATATGATTGTCCAAAACAATTTTCGTATAAAATTTTTTTACAAAAGACATACCATTTAATAGTTTGAAGAACATGCGCATATCAAATGAGGGGTAGAAATTGAAAAAACTAAGAAACGAACACGACCTGAACACAACCTTAGTAGCATTATCATATAAAACTTTCAACTTCAACTCAAAATCATGCGACTTTCAGCTCAAATTATATAGAACTTCCAAATGTGAACTTTTATAAAGTGTGCCCTAATAACACGTGCGCTAATTAGTAACCCTGAACACACAAGAAGCTAAAGGTGCATTCTTTTTTATTACGGTTTTAGCGGATTAGTTGTACGCAAAACGAGAAATATAATTAGCATAAAATTAATTGAGTATTAATTATTAAAAATTTTAAAACATAAATTTATTTGATTTTTCAAAACCTCTTATATATATATATATAAAGTTTTCATACAAACATACAGTTTAAAAACTAGATAAGCTTAGTTAGCTGATTAGAACGTGCCCAAAGTCCCCTTTTGGCCAAAGGTGCGAGATGACAACACCACATTCCTTCCTCTCCAGCGCTCTCCCTCCCGCCGCAACGGGGAAACCACCGCCTTAGGATGGCCCTGCGGCCACGTGAAGCGCCGAGCAGCCGGTGCGGTGGGAATCAGCTATAGCTAGCTCATCATCTCGCCGAAGCGATCAAGCAAATTATTCATCTATTATATTATAATAAGGCAGTGTTAAAACAAAATGTTATATTTTTTTTATGAAGGCTAAAAAATCTCACATTAATCAAAGAAAAAAATATTAACCATTTAATCATAATAGATCTAGATATAACGTTCGAGATTTAATACAAAGGATACAGAGTCCTATAAAATATACTTATATTTGGAAGTGTCCTGGCTATTTTGGCTAGCATCTCCGTTTTGGCTATACGTCCGAACCCAACACGAGCCAGAATCCAATTCTCTTCGAGAGAAAAAAAAAACTAAAAAAGAGTCCATATCTGATTAATGCTTCTCCTATCAACTAAAGCGAGCCATACAACCGTTCTCAGCCTATTAGCGCAAAAGGAGTAGTGTTCTATAAGATGTACCAGCCTATTATACGTAGGTATGTGTGTGTCAGTATTTGCCATCTTATTGGCTTGCTACGTGCAATATCAACACAACATATGTCATATGACCAGATTAAAACAGATCATTAATAATCTCATCTATCTAATTATGTACTAATTACGTCATACGACCAGATTAAAACAGATCAGTTGTTTTAGGCTTTTAGGCATATCCAATTACAGTAGCAACTACCAAGTTAAACATTATATATAGATATACATAGATCAAACCAAAGTGTCCAAATAAAAATATAATTTAGAAATATCTGAAATCTGGATTGGAAAACAAATAATATAGAAAAGAGCACCGTGTAGAAATACAATCTAGCAAAAATATCTAAAAGTTACCATGTTTATCGTGTAGGCTAGATTCTCACATTAATTCAAGAAAAAAATAAAAATTTAAGTAGTAATACAATTTAGAAACAACTAAAATTCTGAATAAAAATGAGGAATACTAAATGAACAGTCCATGCAAAACTAAATACGAGAGTAATTAAATTTTGAAATAAAAAAAATTCTAAATTATAAAAATAAAATAAGAGTTAAAGTAGAAATACAATTTAGTAATAACTAAAATTTGGAATAAAAAAGAAGAAGCATTGAAAGAATAATCCAGATAGAACATAGTACGAGATTGATTAAAATTCAGAATGAAAAATAAAATAAAATTTGAAATTACCAAAAAAAAGGAGTTTAATTACAAATACAATTCAAAAATAACTAAAATTTATAATAAAAAATAAGGAATATTGACGTAAGAGATCATCTAGAACATATTACAAGTTAATTACAATTCAAAATAAAAATAAAATAAATTCAGGAATTAAAAAAAATAAAAATAAGAGTTCAGGTGAGAAAACACTTTACAAATAACTAAAATTCTAAATAAGAAAATAAGGGATATTCAAACAACGGTCCATATACAACATAGCATGAGATTGGGGTTTTTAGAATCTCAATGATGATTAAGAGGAGGGGCAGTGGACAGGTCTGTTAACGTCAAAACTTGGCAAGCCCCGAAGTCATCATCGGCTTAGAAATCGTAGGCTTTAGAGTCCTAAAATTAGCAGATGGACTCATCAAGTCGCCAACAGTTGAATTCTTGATGGATTCGGTTAAGGAAATTAATCAATTAAAGAAACCTTATCCAGAAGAGACCGAATTCAAGGAGGATGCGACATGGCAATGTATCTATTTAATTTGGCAAAGTCAGTTAGTTTCCTTTTATTTTTAGAAAAAAGTTTAAAGTTCGATCAGGACTTGTATCTTTTACTTTATCTTTATGAAAGTTTGTGTCTTGTCCAATAAGAACTAGTATCTACTCATGGGTATAAATATGTACATCCGGAGTCTATGTAATATATCTCTCGATCAATACAACTACTCTCGGCGCATCGCCACCCTCTTTTACGAGGTTTTACTTATCGACCGGTGGAACCTGACACCTGACGCGGGGCTGCATCGGCTTCGATCTCCAGCGAAGGGGTAAGTCCAACGTTCCGCCAGCCCTAGTGAATGTATCGGCTACATTGATGTTGTTCAAGGCTCCATCGCTTCGACCTCTTGGATCGCTCTGGTTCGGTTGATATATTTGTCTACTTAATATTTGGATTCTATCTTTAATAGTATTGTGTTTAGAAACGTATCAATTTAGCTGGGACTGTCTCGGTTAGGTCTGATCTTCTATCTTAATCGATATTTCTCTACAATCACAATGATGTTTTAGATAGATTTGTTATATCCATCACATTAGACAAATTTATCGGCTCATTGAGCATTAGATTATTATATACAATCTCGTGCTGTATCAATTGGGTTCGACCTACTAGATTGTTGTTGATAATCTAAGTCTTGTTAAGCCAATAGGTTCATGCTAATGTTTCATCGGAGGGTTAGCCGATCTTTTCCGATGTATTAAATTTCTCTCTGATGGTTTTACTGTCTTGGTTAAATTTAATACGTGACCACCCTGAAAATCAATCAAAGACTCGATTGTTTAGACCTTATGTTTTGCATCAATTGGGTTTGACCTACTAAGTCGTGCTTGGAATTGTAAGAACTAGCTTGCTCTTTGATTGCCAATAAGGGTTTTATCGGGTTTTAACCGATGAGTTATCTAAACGTTGCATCGGTTTATAAGGATTACATACAAGTTGATTTTAGCCGATGACAACAAAGGCTTCATTGATTATCTAATCATTCGGATTTATCGACATCGGTTCTCCAGCCGATGTGTGCTTCAACCTTAGGATCAACAGTTATTTTATCATGTCATTATTGGCCGATTGGTTTTTATTGGATTATATTATTATTATATTACATCATTATCAGCCGATTGTCTTTATATCATTATTTAATCAAGTAATAGAAACTACACTATCGACATCGATTGGAATTACTATATCGGTTTGCTGGCTGATCGGCTCTGCAATCTTCAATTTATATATCTTGTTACTTGCAGGATCAAACTGACTGGTATGCCTACATCTTATCAATTTTAGGACTTGCACTGGAGCTAGGCAGATCTCTCAGGCCTTCGTGTGTTTCGACACGGTTTGTGTCAACGCAGATTTGATGCTATCGGCTGGACACGGATTTTTCGTCAACAAGGTCGTAAAGGAGAAGGGTCGCGATGGTTGACAGAATTTCTAAAAAGTAAAAAAAGACCCGCAATGATTATAAGATTTGATTTTAAAATCCTAATGACAAAAAAAGGGTGCAACGGGTGGGCCGTAAAGGAGTACAGTGACAACGTTTGACAAAACTTTCAAATATTATAAAAACAAAATCCTAGGAGGCAATGAACTCTAAAAACTATATTAAGTGATCCACATAAATGAAAAGTAGTCATGACAAGCCATACAAGCAAATAAAGGGATGACAAATAAGTAATAGGTGTGGATGGCTGGTGTGACTTTTAAAAGCTACAAAAATTGAAACCTGATAATGATAAGGTTTGATTTTTCAACATCCTAACAACGAGATGACGATTTAATAATTTTTGAGGAAAAAACATGTAATAATCACATATTTTTTATGGATGTTAGCCGCGCAAATTGTGCGCACAACCCCCGCACGCGACGAGAAAATTAACATTATGCCATCTTCAAAAACGGTTTTCGCTTAAATGCCATCCTAGGAATGTGCTTCATTAAAATGCCATTATCAACCGAAGGCTACATGCTAAAATGCTACTTTGGACAAATTGCCCCTAGCTCCTTTGTCCACCTTCTTTCAGCGCCATGGATGGAAGGGGACGACTACGAGCGCGAGGATTCAAGGGAGAGCAATGACGAGGCCACGAATCCGGCGTCGCCGCCGACGATCTGCCGCCGATGCTGGCCGACAAGCGCGTAGGTCTGCGAACCGCCAACGAGCGCGTAGTCCACCGGCCGCTGTCGATGCCCACAAGCTCAGCGCCATGGATGGAGGGCGACAACAAGCGCACGGATTCGATGGAGGACAACGACGATGTCACAGATCCAGCGCAGCCGCCAACGATCTGTTGTCGATACCGACGAGCGCGTAGATCCGTGAGCCGCCAACGAGCGCGTGGTCCACCGGCCGCCGTCGATGCCGACAAGTGCGTGGATCTAGTGCCATAGTCGATGAGCGCGCGGATGTAGCGGCCGATGACAACAAGCAAGTAGGTCTGTCGGCCGCCGTCGCCACCGACGAGCGCGTGGATCTAGCACCATCGCTGATGAGCACGTAGGTCTAGCGAACAACGACAACGGAGCGAGTAGGTCCACAGGCAATCGCCGACGACGAGCGTGCTGCCGTCATTGCCGAGGACACGGATCAGGGAGCCGTCGCCGACGAGCGCATGGGTCAGCTTCTCGTCGCCAAGGGTATTTTTGTCTGTTCGAGTATTATAGCGTGTAGCATTTGGTTGAGATCAACATTTTAACCAAGCTTACTCTCAACATGACATTTGAGCAAAACCCGTTTTGGAAGATAACATGGTGGTGTTCTTTTCTCCTGAAGATAAAGATAAAGATGAAGATTAAGTATTTTACGTAAAACAAGATGATAATAACATATGATTAATTGATTTTTAATTATTATAAACTTGAAAAATAGATTAATTTGATATTTTAGAGCAACTTTTATATAGAAAATTTTCACACGAAACGTACCGTTTAGCAATTTAAAAAATGTGTCACGAGTATCCAAAACTTTATTTTTTTTTTCTGAACGGGGCCATAATCTCAATTTTCTCGCACGCGACTCACTAGTAGCCTAGCACGTATGGACTCCAATACGCGTGGCACGGCGGCAAAAGGCTCGGACCGCGGCCACACAGGGAAAGCAGCGGGGTGGGGAATGATGCAAAGGCGTTCCGTCGCGGGAGGCGCCAAAAAAGCAGGCCGTCTCGGCCACAGCCAGCCGTCCGGGGGGATAAGCGAAAGTTGGAGCCCGTCGCCCGCAAGCCTTGTGGTCGATCCTGATACCATCTCGCTCTCCACAAAAGCATGAGTAGCTTTAATTTGTCTCTCGCTTGATTCAGTGGCTGATATAGAATGACAAATTACCGGGTATTCTAGCTATATTGTGCTCATAACGAATTAATTAATACTCTAATTATCAAGCAGTATTTACCGTATATCTATGTGGACCCGCCCCCGGTGCCTTGATTAATGGATGGGCAGTTGGACTTTACAAGGAACATGCGCACTGAGTCTAGCGGCGGCGGCGGGTGAAAGAAAGGTGGTGATGTGAACAGCCCGATGTACATACGGTGTGTTGAACATGTAAGCATATATTAATTTAATTTATTCATAATAAATTATGCCATTAAACATGTAAACTAGTATAATCACATCATATGATCCATACATATAAACTAAACAGTAAAATATGAACAGATCAAATATGCGAAATATAACGAATACGTATCAAGGGTCCTAGACGATCGGCTGCGAATTGGGTTGATGAGGAACAGCGCGCACTGCAGGAACAACGCGTGGTGTCGGGTGTTGTCGTTGACGCGCAACCCTCGAGCATAGTGAAAGACAAGCCATCGTGGAAGACTAGCAAGCAGTCGCGCGAAGCGTTTCCCAAAAACCTTATTGCCGCCTTCTTCCGGTGCTGGACGTCAAAGGCAAAGGTTCCGGAGACCTACTCTCTAGATCACCGGTGCACGTCGGCGAGCAGGATAAAGTAGACTACGAGTGACGGCTCGGTATAAAGAAAGAGACAAACCCTACATTGATTTTATGTCTGTTGCGAGGAGGCGGCAGCTCAGTTTATATAGAGATATCAGGGCGCGTGATCAGGATGCCTGCACGATCTCCACACCGCGTAACCCAATCGAATAAGTCACGTGTAACTTATCCAGATTCTACACTGCTCCACGCACCAAATAATTAGGGTATGTTTTCAAAAACTAAGTTTCCAAAAACAAAACCAAATTTTACAGAAAAACAAAATTACAAAAGGAGGTTGCATCTATGTAAGGGTGAGAAACCAATTTTGACGGATTCACGCGCATGCGTCGTCTCGCCTGGCCAAGCGAGACGAGCAAGGACGTGCATGTATTCCTCTTGTTCTCTCCACCACACATATTTCAAGTGGTTAGAAGTGCATCCTCCGTTATAAAGATGTCTTTTTTTTTCTAAAATAGGCGAGATAATACTAAACATTATATGCATGTTATTTCATGAGATAGGCTTTTATGATTTTTCAAATAATCTTTATATAGGACTTAGCCCATATATCAAATTCCAATATGGTGAGGGTGGATTGGTGGGGTGACCAGAATATATATCTCGATTTCCGTTGGTTCTTGGCTGATGTTTTCTTCGATCCAATGAAACTCAAAACGTCGGAGCAAAGTTTGCCGCAAGTTGGATAGTGCAACGCCCGGTCTCCTTTTCAACAATGCGCGCGCGTGCAGTGTTTTGACTGCACAGAACATGCAAATTTGTCATTAGTATCGCGTAGAAGAGTCAAGAGTTAGTAGCCGTCAAGCACATTACCACAACTCCACAAGCAACCAGTGAGGTACGCACAGAGCATATGCAGCTGTTCTCACTTCTCAAGTCGTCGATCGCTAAGGCATCGATATATATTGATCTGTTGCCGGCCGTTTTCAGCTTAGCTAGCTGCAAGAAAAGATATGCAGAAATAAGATCCTCTCCCAAGAGAACAACAGTACAGGTACACAGATCTGGATATACTGATGGCCTGCTGCTCTCTCCATAAAAAGCATATGCTAAGCCTCGGGTGGAGAGATGTGGAAGCAGATTCTGATTTGCCCACGAGGAAAGCTCCATCGATCGGCCTGGGGTTTCCTGGACCGTCAGATTGTCTGGATAGCATCGCCCGTCGTATCGGACGGCTGCGAGGAGCTCACCTTTCGGCCGTAATTGTGACTGCACGGACGACTCCAGCCAATCAGCCAATAGTCCGGGAAACTATTTTTCCACGCAGGTCACCAGTCAACGTATGCTTATGCCTGTCATTGTTGTTGATAGATCCTCTGTTTTTATCCATCTATAAATTTGTAGGCTAACTTTAGAAAAATTTCAAGATTAGCGTGACACGGAGAAGCTGCGGTCGATAAGAAGGAAATAAAGCAGGATGTCAAATCGAGCACCGTCCAGGCTTATCTCTTCTACTAGGCACTGAACTCCAAAGAACCACATAGACCAATCAAACTCTGAACTCCAACGAACTACTAGATATCAATCAAACGAGTAACAGAGATCAATCAAACGAGTAAACGACGTATGCTAGAAAACACCTAAATTACTCTATCTGTTTTAAATTATAGGACCTATAATTTTTTACACGATCTTCAATAATCTACTTTGATTATTAATTTATTTTATATTATATCATCAACAATGTCGAAATGTGGAACTCCTTCAACGGGAAAGCGAATACTCTCTCTTTGAAGATTCGGCCAGGGGACAAGTCGAGTCTGAGTCACCCTCAGAAAACTAATGAACATAAGAAATAATACAGGTTCAAACAGCACGGATACGTAACACCTTACTTTTATGTGTATGTGGACTATTGATGAGGAACAAGTGTTACAACGAGATATGAGACTTGTGTGAGCTCTAATTGTTGAGAAGTCGAACCCTCTATTCGTTGGCATGGACCTTCCTTTTTAGGCGAAGGGGAGTCCACAGTGCCAATACATGCATGCAGAAGCGGGGCTCGCTCCAAAGAGTTTGGCATACCTAGTCTTGTCGATGCCCCTCACAATAGCCCGGGCGGATGCGACAGTTTCTCCTACAAGCTGACAAGTGGCGTCGGGGACGAGGAAGTCTTCACTCGGTCATCGTGGGGCCCACCAGTTAGTACTTGCGAGGTGGCAAGACAAACGGTGCGGGAGTTGATGCAGGCACGACACGTTGCGCCCCTCTTATTCCTTCGGTTGACATGAGCGTGTAGGAGGCTGCATGCGGCGTCACGTCCTTGCAGTAAATATGGATGAGTTCTCCACACTGTTTCATCCTTTAACAGAAATCATAATGTTGGTTGGGTTCAGAACTTCGGGCTCACCTAAGACGGTCGGAGGACCCAGGGCGAGCCTAGAGCAAGATGGATGGAATATCCCAGGGCCTCGAGACCTTTGTGCGGTATTCCGGGCAGCCACACACCCGGGGCATAATGTGTGTCTGGGGCATTGAGTTGACCTGAGGCAGCTGAGACCACTCCCCTTACCAATTTATATTTTTTTATTACTTCGGATGAGCTTCTCGAAGATATCGTTGATGAACAAGTTCTCGATGTACGCCACTCATGAGGGATGCACCAAATTATCAATTGTCTTTTTAGCACCTTGAAGATATAAATCTTGTACGTTTC
Organism: Oryza officinalis; assembly: GCA_008326285.1. Lineage (NCBI taxonomy): Eukaryota > Viridiplantae > Streptophyta > Magnoliopsida > Poales > Poaceae > Oryza > Oryza officinalis. Next base: position 18,850,891 of record BDMV01000003.1, on the reverse strand, counting down.
TTGAAAATATAGATCTTGTATGACTCTTGAAGATGTAGATATTGTACGTCTCTTGAAGATATAGATGTTGTATGTTCCTTGAAGAAGTACAATACCTCTGTTGCCCCGAAGACCCTGGAGGGCCAAGGACACCGTCCTGTCTGTCTGTCAAATAATTATAAAATTAGTATTACATAAAAATATTTTAACATAAAAATCTAATGATATAATACACATAATATTTGGCATAGATATTATTAGTGCATTATTAGTCAAAAGTTATCGAATTTGATTTTTTTTATAATTAAGAACGTCCTATAATTTAGGACGAAGGACGGAGGGAGTATATAGGTGCCAACATATTGTAGTTGTAATTATTAGCTCACAATCGATTTGATAATAATTTCTACGTTTTCAGATAATTATCACCGACTCTCCTATTTAAATTTGACTAACAATAATTTCAATTTTATTTTGTTTTATAGGTTAATAGAACCACAGTATGAGATTTATCTCACATTATATTACTTTCGTAATATGCAGAGTTACGGGTAGTTACTAGTTACACGTGAAGCCAGATAGATCCCAAGCCTAGAAATCACATGCCAGCCATTATATATTTTCAAACGTTACTAGATTATAAAGTCGCGCATTCCGCGACTATAACTATTTTTTGATGTATTAAATTTATAGTATTTGAGTATAATGTAAGATCATTTTGGAAAATGTTTTTACTACGTAATGAAGCATAAAGCATAAATCTAGACCTGTATTAGAAAATAGGCCAGGAATTCGAATTTATTTTTCAGATCATCATTGTGGATGGGTTCGAATTGGGTCTAGCAGATTTGATGGAGTCAACCGGTTTAGCCGCGAGGGCCACGGTAGCGTAGAGATTAGATTCGATTCCCTAAAGACCATACTATGTCTATTTGATCTGATTTCAAAGGGTTACGATGATCCGAAACATTTTTGCTAAAAAAACTATGGTTTTACTATAGCTAAGTTACTGTAGCAAATTGAATGCAAAAAATAAATGGATGGGAATAACTGTAGCACTTAAACGTGCAGTACACATTTACTTCTCTCTTCTAGGTAGTAGTGTATTTTTTTTCCTATCTCTCCTAGGTATAAGAGAATCAGAGTCGCTGGAAGGATCTACACATTTACCGTTACTAATTGGCTTTTTTTTTCTACTCAACATTTGACGGCTCTGATATCTTCTTTCCATTTTTGTCTTTTTCAAATCTGATGGCTATTATTTAATGAATGTTGTGACACATTCTAGTTTCATTTTAAAATTAACTTTTCACTAGTTAAGATATGGTAATTTCATATAATCTAAGTAGGATTATGGAGTAAGGCCTATGACTCGTCGTACATTTATAGTTTAGTCGTCAATGATGCCACATATATAGTTTATAAGCAATCAAGTAATCATAAGCCTCCAGAACATTCTAGCTACATACTGCTGGTTCCCGTCGCAATCGTGAACTTAAACTACACAGCTAGAACAAAAGAACGTATAGTTTAATAAACAGAATAATGATCCTCTGAACTAACAGATGCTATCAGTGTTTTGTAGTATCAGCCGGTCGGCTACGCAAAAAGTAAGAGAAACAGAAATAACCAGTAGAAATTGCTACCCTTCTGTTATCTCCAATGCGCGTAAGAGTTTAGAAGAATGCTTAAGAAACCGGTCCGGTGCTAATTTAAGTCTTTTTTCCAACTATATCGCACTGAAACATACTCCTTAATTATCAATTATATATCCTCTTGTGATAATGTTTGGTAGGCATATTTTATCATATCTTTAGTAAGGTGACTAACTTAGCCCAAACAACATACCCCCTAAACGTTTGGCCTGCATAAACGCGCTGCAAAAGATGGGGATAGAGCTAACTGTGCATTCAAACGTTTTTTTTCCTACGTGGCATGCTGATGATATTCAAGATCTTGAAAGCAAAATCAAATTCATCAAGGCCATGATCAAAATTCAACTATACACATGAGCTGGCACAAATGAAAAAACATAAGGCCATAACCAGTGGAAGTGTCATTTTTGTGTATCCAAGGTTGCCACGTAAGCATCAACGCTGATGATTGAAACGACTCACACAATGCATGGTTTTATTTTTATTGTTTTATAGGTAGCTGTTGACGAAAAATTCGCGTCCAACCGATAGCGTCAGATCTGTGTTGGCACGAACCAAGTCGACGAACACATGAAGGCCTGGAAGATCTGCTTAGCTTCAGTGCAGGTTCTAAAATTGATAAGATGCGGGCATATCAGTCAGTTTGATCCTGCAACTGATAAGATATATAAATTGAAGATTGCAAAGCCGATCGGCTGACAAGCTGATATAGTAATTCTAGCCGAAGTCGATACTAACCGATACCAATAGGGTTTTGAACAATCGGCTATATATCCAACGTAGATTCTGACACTTGATGTAAATAACGATATAAAGACAATCGGCTTATGATAATACAATAAAACAATAATATAATCCAATAGAAACCAATCGGCTAATAGTGATATAATAGAATAAGCGTTGATCCGAAGGTTAAAGCATACATCGGCTAGAGGTTCGATGTCATTAAATCCAAACGATTAGATAATCAATGAAACATTTATTGTCATCGGTTAAATCCAACTTGTATGTAATCCTTGTGAGCCAATGCAACGTCCAGATAACTCATCGGCTGAAATCTCGATAAAACCCTTATTGACAATCAAAAAACAGGCTAGAGATTATGGTTCTAAACATGACTAGGGTTGATGCAACGCAAAGTATGAAAAGAAACATAATATCTAGACAATCAAGCTTTCAACTGATTTTTAGGGTGATCATGTATTAAATTTAATCAATACAGTAAAACCATCAAAGAGAAGTTTAATACATCGGATAAGATCAACTAACCCTCCGATGAAACATTAGCATGAACCTATCGGCTTAACAAGACTTGATTATCAACAACAATCTAGTAGGTCGAACCCAATCGATGCAGCACGAGATTGTATATAATAATCTAACGCTCAATGAGCCAATAAATTTGTCTAATGTGATGGATATAACAAATCTATCTAAAGCATCATTGTGATTGTAGAAAAAAATCGGCTAAGACAGAAGATCAGACCTAACCGAGACAGTCCCACCTAAACCGATGCGTCTCTAAACACAATGTTATTAAAGATAGAATCGAAATATCAAGTAGACAAATATATCAACTGAACCAGAGCGATCCAAGAGGTCGAAGCGATACAGCCTTGAACAACATCAATGTAGCCGATACATTCACTGGGGGCGACGAAACGTTGGACTTACCTCTTCGCTAGAGATCGAAGCCGATGCGGCCCCATATCAGATGCTAGGTTCCGCTGGTCGATAAGTAAAACCTCGTAAAAGAGGGTAATGATGCGCCGAGAGTAGTTGTATTGATCGAGAGATCGATTACATAGACCCCGGGTGTACATATTTATACCCATGGATAGATACTAGTCCTTATTGAACAAGGCACAAACTTTTCTAAAGATAAAGTAAAAGATACAAGTCCTGATCAGATTCTAAATAATCTTTTCTAAAAGTAAAAGAAAACTAACTGACTCTGCCTAATTAATAGATAAATTGCCATGCCGCATCCTTCTTGAACTCAGCTTCTTCCGGATAAGCTTTCTTTAATTGAATAATTTTCTTAACCGAATCTGCTAATAATCTGACTGCTGGCAAGTGATAATTCCTATCGGTCGATTCCAGGACTCTGATGACTTCGGGTTTTATCAAATTTTGGTGTTAACAGTAGCACATGCAAGAGACAAACTGTATGAGAAATAGTGTAAACATGGTTTCATCTAGATGAAACTTATTCCCTCCCTCACCTCAATAATCTTTTGCTGCATCATAAAAAATACTGACACAACACCTTATTTTTATTTAATGAGAATAAAATTCTCATTAATGCGGGGGAGGGGTTGGCGAACTCTCTTGCCTAGTCAACATTTCCCTGACGTGACCACACACGTCGCTGAGAGCCTGGGGTAAGGGATGTGCTTAGGCCTCCTCTCGAGGCATGAGGAGTGCTCGGACCCCTGCCTCGAACCCAAAGGCGGCGAGCTTCGCTTTTGGACAACCATCACATTCAAGGACCCTACGTCCCTGGAGCATCGCACTGGGTTGGGCCGCCCCCGAGGACCCAGGCCACTCCCACTGCAATGAATAGATTGTTCGTCGGATTTGGACAAGCTTCTAAAAAATGTCGAAGATGAAGGAGTTCATAATGACACGATTTGAAAGTGAAGCCCTTGTTTGAATATGCTTGCTTTTTTTTGAAACATGGTACAAACGCAAGCGCCCATAATACATGCACACTCACCCCTATGAACACACACACCCTACCCTATGAACATCTCTGAAAGACTGACCCAATATATCTTGAGATTGACAAAGTCACCATATCGATCTTGTACGCCTCCACGTATGTTACTGTGTCCCGATGACCCGGGGGAATAGGGACCCGATTCCGTTCCTTCAACATTTATACACTAAAAACGATGTCATGTATTAAAGTGGGATATGCTCTAAATATAAGTATAAAACTTTTGTTTATTTTGGTCTAACAATTTGAGAGTAATTAATGGGCAAAACTTTAATGGAAAAGTCAAAATTGTAACCCGATTAACCAATAATCCTTTCTACCGCCTATAAAAAAACATTTCTACCGCTAAGAAAATTAAGTGACGCCTCGGGAAAGGAGAACTTTGCAATGATAATATTGATCTTATCACGATTCCAGAAACTAGTGGAAGCAGAACTATCTCATCATATTCATGTAATGATCAATACTTCTCTCCATCCAAAAACACTGTCATTCCAAATAGATTAAAATTTAAAGAGAAAATTATAATGTCTCTCATTAAAAATATGCATGGTTAAAAATGAGATGGTAGTTAAAGGCATAATCGAAAGAAATTTGAACAAACAACGAGTAATATTTTAAAGTGACAAATATTTTAAGACAAAATTTAAATTTATAAAAATAACTATTTCGAAACAAAAGTAGTATAGAGTTAAAAATACATCATTCATGCTAGCATTATTCAGTAATTAAGTAATAAGTTCTGGACCTTTTCCACTTTACTACTATGTGTTCAGCTTGTGGGGGAAAAGATTGTCAATTTCCGGGGCACAAAATGATACTGACCACTGTAGCAAAAAGGCATAAAAGGATAATAATAATAATTCCAAACAATCCTAGCTTATGAAGAACGAAGAACGCAGGGGTGCTCTAGCTCACAAATCACTCTCATGTCAAGGCCCCTGCTTAAACGCCGTTAAACCACGCCGTGATGATCTTTCCCACCGGAGCGTGGGCCCCACCGCCTCCTGGCCCCACACCCCATCCCCTACAGTCTACACCCTTCCCACTCCCACCGCCTAGCGGGCCCGACCAATCCGCCATGACCCACACCGCAGCGACCCAGCAACCGACTCGGGCCGCACGTGGGGGATCGCGCCACGTGGACGGAGGCGATCTCCGGTCCGAGGCCGGATCCCGGGGCAACCGCGGGAGCGCGCGGCTTTAGATTTCGTCGGATCTCGGGCGGAGAGGGGGAGCGGGCCCCACCCCCACACCCTCCCCACCTCCACTTGCTCCACGTCACCTCCCCGTCTCCTGCCCCGTTATCTATCGCCTCCTCCTCCTCCGCCTACCGCCTCTCACCACCACCGCCTTCCTCCTCCTCCTCCTCCGCGTCCTCCACCTCCTCGCGGCTTCCAGCTCCGGCCGTAGCAGCAGCGCGCGCGCGGTGCCTGTGCCCGCCGCTGCCCACGGCTCCTCGCCGCCGGCTTGTGCCTCCGATACCCGAGCTCCCCACGGTGCGCGGCGCTGCCGGTCGTCGCCGCATGCGCGACAAGAGCTCGGTCGCGTTGGGTTTTGGAATTGATTGATTTATAGGCTTGTTTGTTTTGTGCGGCAGGGGGTGCGGGGGGTCTGGAAACCGGCGGATCTCCGCCGCTCGCCGCCGGAGTCCGGCACGGGTGGAGGAGTACGGCGAGCTACTTTTCTTACCTCTTCTTCCAGGCTGAGGCATGCTTCGAGCGCTTCGATTGTTCTGAATTTTTTTTTTGTTTAGCCCGACTGTTTGAGAAGCTCGTCTGCCTGACCTGATAAAGCCTAATTTTACTGCCATTTAGCTCCCCAACCCCAAGCGCTATGAATTGGTAGGACTTTTATGGGAGGTGCTGGTTTCTGCTCTACTCACAGCAAGTTTCTAAAGTAGGTGAATCCTCACGGCTCCAGATCTCCTCTTTTGAGGATTTTCCCCTAATTTTGAGCAGATGTTCGATGGTTTTCAGGACTCGGAAGCAATTGATTGTGAAGTATTCCTTTCAGTTCGGTTTGAATAGTCCTCTCAGACCATTACTGCATATAAGAGTAGCTTATTACCTTGTATAGAAAAAGAGAGAACCTATTCTATAGCACTGAGTTTATCCTAGTTCAACAATTTACCACCAACATTGTCTCTTTCTATAATATATCGGTGATTTTATCAATTGTTCTATAATACGTCACTGGGCTGGGCTTGTTTTTCAAAAATACCTCAAATACCCTTATGGACATATAAAGTTAACAATTGATTTATCTCATTAGAAGTTTCAAAAAATATATGAAATTTTTTATTTGGCCGCCTTACACAATATAAAAGTTTGTATATAAGTTTCAATTTCTTTTGCATTTCTACTTTTTAAAAAATATAACTTATCTGTTGTATGCTATATAAAATATTTTTTGTGTTGTTGTTTTTAATGCAAATTATCTTTCATATGCAACATAAGAAATTTTTTGCTATTATCTTTTGTGTAAGCTATTTCTCTTTGATATACCACACAAAAATATTTTTTCCTAAAACAAAAATACCAAAAAAAATTGAAACTTATATATGAACTTCCCTGTTGTGTAAGGAGGCCACATAAAAAAATTATAATTTTTTGAAACTTCTAATGAGATAAATCAATTGTTAACCTTGTATGTCTCCAAGGGTATTTTGGGTTTTTTTAAAAAAGAGGCCTAGTCCAATGACATATTGTAGAACAATTGATAAAAACATCGGTATATTATAGAAAGAGACCATGTTAGTGGCAAATCGTTGAATTGGGACAAACTCAGTGGCATAGAATAGATTCTCTCATAGAAAAAGTAGAAAGCTTATTCTGGGCATGTCTTGTTCATGATAGACTGGACTCTTTGATTCCTGTGTGTTTCTAGCAGATCCAAGTAGTTGACTGGGTTCAGCATATGCTTTTTGTAATGCCGGCGTATGATGCACCCCATCATCTATGAACTGTCCCTAGTCACTCACATCAACTTTGTATCTGGTTGATGGGTAGCGCTTGCGAAGCTGGTACTGATGAGCCTTCCCGAGAGGATGTTAAGAGGATAGGGAACGGCATCGTGGAGAATGGTCATAGCCTGAAGGCAGGGGAGGAGGAGGAATGGAGGAATGGCATGGGAGAAGAGTTACCCAATGGGCACAGTACACCACCAGAGCCCCAGCAAACAGATGAACAGAAGGAGCACCAAGTGCGGATCGTCCGGTGGGAGAGGTTCCTCCCTGTGAAGACACTGAGGGTCTTGCTGGTGGAGAATGATGACTCTACCCGTCAGGTGGTCAGCGCACTGCTTCGTAAGTGCTGTTATGAAGGTATGCACTGCAAATTGCAATACCAATTTATTGTTAATAAATTCGAGGGAAGTAAATTACTTTTATGATCACATATTCATATTGGAGAATGGAGAGTAAGAGCAAGTTTAATAGTAGAGCCAACTATGAGCTTATAACTTATATTAGAGTTAACATGTATAGTAGATGAGCTATAAGGTTATCTCTATTTTTCTTCTCCTCTCTCTATCTCTCACCCATGCATTTAATGTATTCATCTTGAAGTATGTGAATAGCTAGCTCTTGTATGAGAGCCAACCCTCTTCATTTTTCAAATTCAGGTTATCTCTATTTTTCTTCTCCTCTCTCTATCTCTCACCCATGCATTTAATGTATTCATCTTGAAGTATGTGAATAGCTAGCTCTTGTATGAGAGCCAACCCTCTTCATTTTTCAAATTCTCTCTCCTCCACATAAGCTTATAGTTGGCTTATAGCCTACTATTAAACTTGCTCTAAGATGAAGATTTTACCTCGGTTTTTCTTAGCACGTTTTTCAAACTATAAATGGTGTGTTTCTTGCGGAAACTTTATATATAAAAGTTATTTTAAAATATCAAATAAATCCAATTTTCAAATTTGAAATAATTAAAACTCAATTAATCATGTGCTAATGACTTTCTCGTTTTGCGTGTACGTACTTAATCTTCATCTTTAGCATGTTCAAACGGGGACTAAAGGTTTCCTAATTGCATATTTATTTTCTCAATTCCAGTTTTATGTGATCTTTTCTATACAAGGGAAAAATTGCTCTGTCCACTATATAAAAAAATGTATTGTGCATTGTAAAAAAGAATGTGCGGTTTTGAGTGACATTTTTGAACTTAGACACGGTAAAATTTCACCATGCTACCAAGCTATATTTAGAAAAAGGCATTTTTCGTCTAATTACCTCGCTCAACAATTAGTTGACTTACCCTTTTTTCCTTTAGAAGAAAGGTTCCGAATATTGAATATCACTATCTTTATGCATCAGCTGATTGGTCTCATTGGCATGGTCAATCTTGGTAACCAGAAGGGGGTAGTGCATAGTCCTGCTTCCAATACGCATGACAGGCACTATAGTTAACATAGACAGCAGACGAGTGCATATGCCAACACATGGCAGTTGAAGATAGACTAGTGGGCCAGATGTGGCCTGGGGATATCCTGGTGATTTTTATATATTGTCTTGAATTTAGTTTTAAGTACTCATCCTCATTACTCTCCCAAAGAAGAAAAAAATGGAACATAGTGCCTCTACATTTTACCACAGGCTGCCCGCAGTACCAATCTCTTCTGTATCAGCGTTATTTTCCATTAGCACCGTGTTCCCCCAATTTTCAAATTTGCCATTCCATCAAGTCATCTCGGCGTCACTACTCCCTCCTCCCTCTTCTCTTGTGGATATGCTCAACTACCTTATTATCGGTGCTGGATCCAGGGTAAAATGCCACTAGGGTCACTCTACTTACATGATGGTAGCATTGACTATTTACAAGAGCAATTTACTATACCGAAGGAGGATTTGTAGTGGGATAAAAATGAAGGCATCAGGGTCTCATGGACCCGATGCTTGCATGCTGGACCTGACCCTGCTGATTTTGAATGCTTGCATTACATGATTTTTCCTTCTGCAATTTGACTGGGCAGATTCAAGAGGGTTCTGCGCTTCCAGATTTCCAAGTGCAGGTGCTGATGCACTAACTGCCATTTTCAGATAAGAGTGTGGCCTGGTTACATGGGTGTGACACTGGATTCCTGTATTTGCCATGCAATTCACCATGGCTTTGCCCTCGATTTTATCATTAGATAAAACAATAGTGGTTCTATTCCTACAGTTTCATTTTTGGTTTGTTCTTTCATCAGTCTTGCTTCCACTCTCTTCTTTTAAAAATTTTTTGCAAGATCTGAACCAAGCCCAGAGCTTAAGGGCTGTTTGACATTAAGATGGATTATGATAACCTCAGGGTTGTCAATAATAATAGTTCCATGTCAGGATTCCCTTTGATTCTGTCCTCTCCATGAAAATAATCATAATATTACACATATTTGAATTAAAAATAGCATACATATATATTATACTCCTAGATTTCTGTTTTCTTTAAGATTCCTAAACCTGTTTAAACTTTAAACGGGGAGTACTGGATGCAACACCTACTACTACTACTACCTGCTAGACAACTAATGCCAGATTCTCAATCTAGGTGGCAATTGTCAAAATATCGAATTATGCTGAAGGAAGCATTTTGAAAGTTACATGATCAAGGCCAGTAGATCCAATTGTTTCTCTCTTTTTTTTTTCATGTTGAACTCAACCACATCTATTATTTAGTTAGCCTTGTTATGCTAGGTAGAAGAAGATTTGAATAAGGTGTACTGACTGATTTGAACAACTCGATTATGGTCAACTCTGACCTAATGATGTAGTTTGTTTTCTAACTATCGTCTTTTTCAAATGTTTTAATAGTTTTATATTTGTACTGGTATTGTCTTGTCATTGATGAATGTTCTGCTTTTTATAAGCAATTAGTAAAAACTGGATGTAACTCTTGATTCATCACATTTTACCTTTGTAACTCTGTTAAAAGTCAATTGGAAATTCTGTAAGAGAACTGACCCTTTTCACGTTGTTGCACTGTGCATCTAGTGTCAACCTGTGCACCTAGTGTGAACCAGCTACTACAATTGGACCATTTGAAGCCCCAATCTTCACTTAACTGTTGATGTCAAAGTGATTCAAAGTTAATATTAATTTGGATAAATTCCTCGTATGCCACTGACATTCGACATATAAAGTGACTTTCTGTGGCAAAAGAAGGGGAAAAGGCTCTCATATATGAAATCATGATCTGTTATTTACTTGGCATCTGATATATTTTCCATTTACCGATATTTGATATCAACAGAGGGTGGATATGCACGGAACTAACCACAAAATCTAGGTAGTTACATTCTGGAAGGTTACCTATAAGTTTACATGATTCCTTTTTTTAGTTTGGACTCTGAGAAAGTTCTTTTTTTTGTTCTTATGGAAGGCTATGCAACTATAGTGTTTTGACAAATGTTGAACTTGTGTTCCTACTGTCACATAGCAATTGAAGCTAGAACTTTGCAAAGTTGATCTCAGCCTCCGCAATGATTTGACATCTATTGCATCTCTTTCATTCTAGTTATCCCTGCTGAAAATGGGCTACATGCATGGCAATGTCTTGAAGATCTGCAAAACCACATTGACCTTGTATTGACCGAGGTCGTAATGCCACATCTATCTGGCATTGGTCTGCTTAGTAAGATCACAAGCCACAAAATTTGCAAGGATATTCCTGTGATTAGTAAGTAGCATTCTTGCTCAACCACATTTTTCACTTATATATTGTGACACATTTCTACATAACCTTTTAGTCTGAATATGTTTGACTGATACTGATGTCATTCTCATGCAGTGATGTCTTCAAATGACTCAATGGGTACAGTCTTGAAATGTTTGTCAAAAGGAGCAGCTGACTTTCTAGTGAAGCCTATACGTAAGAATGAACTTAAGAACCTTTGGCAGCATGTTTGGAGACGATGCCACAGTGTAAGTTTCTTTTTGTTGGCCTACCTTTAATGTGGGATCAAGTCCCTAACTCTCCGTATAACGCATAGTACTTTGATTCTAACTTCTTTGTCTGGATTTTTTTTATGTGACTAATCTGAATAAAATTTGTCTATTTGTAATTCAGTCCAGTGGCAGTGGAAGCGAAAGTGGCATCTGGACACAAAAGTGTACCAAACCAAAGGTTGATGATGAATATGAGAATAACAGCGGTAGCAATCATGACAACGAGGATGATGATGACAATGATGAAGATGATGATGACTTCAGTGTTGGACTCAACGCTAGGGATGGCAGTGATAATGGCAGTGGCACTCAAGTAAGAGACTGTTTACTATTTTTCGAAACAGCGTTACTCTTATGTGTAATGTCTATCGAGATATATATGAATATGAATGCTAGTTATAACTTTTTGCTAGCATTCATCGCAAATTAACAGGAAATACATATCAAATCTATCCGCTGTTTTATAGTGGGTATATCAACCTTATATTTTAACCCTGAATTCTTTTTCACGGAAAATAATACAAAATATTCAAATTCTAAATTTATACTAGCAAATGGAGTTACAATGTTTCGTCCTTTCTATCTATCTCAAATATGAATTGGCATGATCGTTCATGAGGAGGATAGCATACTACCTTTTATTATGTCAACTATCAATAGTTTCTTCATATGTTTTGTCATGCATGTTTGTTCATATGGTAAGAAGCCTCTATTTTGTGCAAGTGATTAGACTTTATGTCTCATGGTTATGTTGTGGAGGTTGAAGACACGATTTACTAGGAGATTGAATTGTTAGTGGTGAGTTGGTGACATGTTGACTGGTACTCCCTCCGGTCATAAATATTTGATGTTTAGGACAATATTTGGTTAAACTTTTAAAAATTCCAACCATCAATAATTTCTCAAATGCTTAGTTTACAAACAGGAAATTTGGTACGCATAGATTTGCCTTGGAAAGTACTATCATAATATCATAAACTTACTAGGTTTTATAAACTTATTTTGATATAGAATTTATGGTAGGAATTTCAAATTTTGACCAAATCTTGTCCTAAATGTCAGATATTTATGACTGGAGGGAGTATCTGTCTAGCAGTGATATATGTATAGAAACTAGAGGGTGCAGAATAGAAAACTAGGATTTATTGATTTATTTGCTTGATTATTAGAAAATTAACACACACTGTAAAACCTCTCCACCCTATTGAAATTATTGCCATGTTTCTCTTACCACTAGCTAAGTAACGATTTGCTTTGGAGTTGTATATGGAGTTACCACAAATCAATAATGTCCCAACTAAGGCCCCGATTGGCAAAGTCCTAAATCCCCACCCTTCCCTGGGGATGGGCCAGGAAATTTGATGATGTGAGGATTAAGATCCATCAGTTTTTTTTAATGAAATCACTATTGCCTCTTTATATGATCTCAAATTTAAGCCATACAGGATTAAACTCTACTCCTACTTGTTTTGTGGAACATTTAAATATCCATGCAAAATAAACAACTTACACATGCTGATGTCCACATAATAGCCAAACTGATTATATAACTCTTGTCTGAGACTACAGTAAAACTGACTTATGTGCTAATAGGTAGATTGGTGAAAATGTTGCATTGTAGTGTTGTAAATGAAAAACATCTTCATGGATGGTTTTCTCTAAATGTAGGACAATTGTGTCAATGTATTCTCATGCCATCTGCCTGTTTTAAAACGCAGAGTTCATGGACAAAGCGTGCAGTGGAGATTGACAGCCCACCACAAATGTCTCCTGATCAACCATCTGATCCAGCAGATAGTACTTGTGCACAAGTAATTCACCCCAAATCAGAGATATGCAGCAACAGGTGGTTACCAACTGCAAATAAAAGGAGCGGAAAGAAACAAAAAGAGAATAATGGTACTATGCTTGATACATCCATGGTAATAAAGAAAACATTACCTTTTTGTTCAACCCAGCTACACTCTTTTTCTTTCTTTTTTTCAGATGACTCCATGGGGAAGTACTTAGAAATAGGAGCTCCTAGAAATTCTAGTATGGAGTACCAATCTTCTCCAAATGAGATGTCCGTTAATCCAACAGAAAAACAGCATGAGACTCTCATGCCCCAAAGTAAAACAAGAGAAACAGATAGTAGGAACACACAGAATGAACCAACTACTCAAACTGTTGATTTAATTAGTTCAATAGCCACAAGCACAGAAGACAAACAAGTAGTTAGAATCAATAATGCACCTGATTGCTCCTCCAAGGTTCCAGATGGAAATGATAAAAGTCATGATTCTCTCATTGATATGATATCTGAAGAGTTGGGTTTGAAGAGATTGAAAACAACTGGATCTGCAACTGAAATCCATGATGAACGAAATATTCTGAAAAGATCAGATCTCTCAGCATTTACCAGGTGCAAAAAATAATATCAGTGTCACTCCTGAGTTATGAACATGGCAATAAATTGTGTACTAATGTTTTCTTATCTTGCAAGGTACCATACAACTGTGGCTTCTAATCAAGGTGGGGCAGGATTTGGGGGAAGCTGTTCACCTCAAGATAACAGTTCAGAGGCTCTGAAAACAGACTCCAACTGCAAGGTGAAGTCAAATTCAGATGCTGCTGCAATAAAGCAAGGCTCCAATGGTAGTAGCAACAACGATGACATGGGCTCCAGTACTAAGAATGTCATCACAAAACTTTCTTCAAACAGGGGAAAAGTGATATCACCATTAGCTGTCAAAGCTACCCAACATACATCAGCATTCCATCCTGTGCAGCGTCAAACGTCACCTGCTAATGTTGTAGGGAAAGACAAAGCTGACGAAGGAATTGCTAATGGAGTTACTGTGGGCCACCCTGGAGATGTACAAAATAGCTTTATGCAGCACCATCATCATGTTCATTACTACGTCCATGTTATGACACAGCAGCAGCAGCAGCAGCCATCCATTGAGTGTGGATCATTAGATGCTCAGTGTGGTTCATCTAATGTATTTGATCCTCCCATTGAAGGTCATGCAGCAAACTATAGTATGAACGGGAGCAGTTCAGGTGGCCATAATGGAAGCAATGGGCAGAGAGGAGCTAGCACTGCTCCCAATGTCGGGAGGCCAAACATGGAGAGTGCTAATGGTATGATGGACGAAACTGGGGCTGGAGGTGGCAATGGAAGTGGGAGTGGCAGTGGTAATGACATGTATCAGAATGGGGTCTGTTACCGAGAAGCTGCATTGAACAAATTCAGACAGAAACGGAAAGTGAGGAACTTTGGAAAAAAGGTAGCCTGTTTTCAGTTACACGCCTATCAAAGTCATGAGTCCTAAAATTAGTAGTATTAATCACTTGAACTCAGAGGGGGCTCTGAATTCTACTCAGTATAGCAAAAACTCTGCTTAGTTTCATCCAAGCTTCATCCTGGTCATGGATAGATCACCCAGGTTCGGGTCCATAAGCAGTGACAATCGCCCTATGAAGACTCGCTTTCGCTACGGCTCCGGTGGGTTCCGTTCCCTTAACCAAGCCACTGCCTATGAGTCGCTGGCTCATTCTTCAACAGGCACGCGGTCAGAGATCACTTTCCCCTCCCACTGCTTGGGAGCTCAGCACGGTTTCACGTTCTATTTCACTACCCACGAGTGGTAGTATATTCTAATGGTTGGGTAAACAAAATGACAATAGATACAATTTCTTCGTATGGATGTGAACACTATTTTTGAAAAGAGTATAAAAAATGTGTTGTTTCTTCCAAGTAAGGGCCAAACTTTAATAAATACCAGGATCGAAGCAGTGGATTCATAATGTCTAATGAGGGGAGTATGATCATAGTCAATAACCGGTTTGACACTGTTGTTTCACTTTTGAGGAAAAAGACACTTTTTTCTTACTGCTGTGCCTGACTAAGGTTTGCATTGAGCCGGTATCTTTCTGATGGTTTTTTCCGCCTATTTTCAGGTGCGCTATCAGAGCAGAAAGAGGTTGGCTGAGCAGCGCCCTCGGGTCCGCGGGCAATTCGTGCGACAATCTGGACAGGAAGATCAGGCAGGCCAAGACGAAGACAGATAACTAAGAACCACCTACATATCCAACATGGCATCTGCTTTGACGGCTGGAGAGTTACGCAATTCATTCCATAGCTGAAAGCAGCTCATCGATCCCCACATTGGAGTGCTCAATAAATAAAACCCATATGATTATTTTCTGTGGCTAACTCCAGATGAAATTTGTGCTATGGAGTGAACCACGCATTTAATTTTAATATGGCAATCGGTGACAACTTAGATATGATGGTTATTTGTGACCTCCAGTTCCCTTGCAGAGATGTACTTGGACACTTTGTCAAGTCTTAAGTGGGAGCAAACCATCTCTGACATTTCTATCGGATCATGAATGCTAAATCTTTACTCTCTACTACATCGAGCTGCAATCAGCGAGGGTTCAACTGTTCATTGCAAGACATTATTTTCAAGTCAAATAGTACTTACTTCTCTGCTGGCTGCATTTCTTTTTCATGTTAATGGTTACATTTCCAGTTTTGTGGTTGACTACTGTTATGGAATAATGGTAACTCCAGTAATGGCGGTTTCTTTTTAAGTTTTGATTTAGCTTTGTCTTGTAATGAACCTCTGTAATGTTTGGGGTTTATTACAAAGCCGGATCCTGACGATCTTTCCTCTAAAAAAATTGTCATGGTAGTGCTGGTTCAGATAACTTGCTGGACAAAATGCTTTCGTCGTTTTGAACCTGAAACCAGTTACGCTGTGAAACTATGCAACTTAGTGTAACGATGACCGTCTAGCACGCTAAATGCGGAAGAACCTCAGCTTACCGGTTCTGCCCAACAAACTGAACCTCTTGATTTAGTCTTCAATTGATGCATTCTGTGAAAACATTTCATGAACATTTGCCTAAAATACAGGAGCGACACGCATTACAACTTCCATTGCTTCTGTGATTCCCGTGTCTACCGAAGTGATACATCAGTATGCAAGCTAATGTCTGCTCCCAGGGTAGAAAAAGTCTGCGCCGTTTTCCTTCACTCTAAAATGGAAGTTCCAAATTCTCTGTGCTTTTGGTCTTTGCTCCCTGAATATACACTTGTTTACCACTGAAAGCTGTTGAAAATGTTTGAGCAACTTTAATAGTTATTATAAATGGTTTTACTCTCAATGAAATATCCAACCCTAATAATAAGATTCTCATGCAAGTTTATCAACAATTGCTACATTTTCGACAATGTGGACTAACAAGGGCAAGAACCTACCTGTCCATGAACATCAGTAGCTAAACCAGTGCTCAAAGGTGCAGCTCTAATCACAAGATCTGCAATGTAGCACAGATGCAACAGGAGCCCCGCACCCTCGCTCGAATATATATCCTCGTGAACAAGGAAGACCAACGAGCAATTCTGCCAAGTCAAAAACAAAGGGTAAAAGGCATGAGTACAAAGTAAAAGTTACAGAGATCTCAGCAGCTTTTGACAGATCTAACATTTACCGTTTCAGAGGTAAGTGTAACACAATAATGCAAGAAGTCCAACACATCATCTACAGAACCACCGGCCGCAACTTCTAACAGTGAAACATCATCGATCATGACAGTAAAGCGGCCTGTATTATTTCCTGTTCTGCTAGCGTCCATGGCTCTTTGAATGTCACCATACAGTCGAACAAAACTATCAGAAATGGCACCTCCCTTTGCACCACCTGAGGACAGAAGCAAAGCAAACGTGTAACTCAGTAATTATGCCTTTATGCAATATCATTTGGAACGAATACAACGCATTGAAGTGATTGCTTGCCTGGGAAGGCCTGCAAGTCAAAAAAATGAAGCTTCTCACTCTTCCTATGCAAGGATAGGTTACAGCCCTGTTAAATTTAAGAAGAAGAAATCATATTACATGCTATATTTCAACTAGCAAAGGCATCCATTATGCATCGCATTTTATAGCAGCTTGTCCAAATCAAGGTTCACAATAATGGTAGTGGGAACGAATTCATGACTTGTAATAAACAATTATCCCACCCTCCAGTGTACCATTAGAAATTGTACTAGGAATTTTTATCCCACTCCATAAGGTGCAAGCGCTGCTTAGTTCCTGGCTTGCCGGTTATACAAATAATGTAAAATGTTGTCCCAGATAGTACGCAAGCATATATTCCTAATCTTATCTGGTCGAGTTAAGAATTTTTGTACACGACAGCTAAAATAGCATAATTTAGCATGTAGTGCTCATAGTGAAAACCAATCTTCTCACGATTCTCAAAGTCATCTCTACGTGGAGAACTATGCAAAGGTCTAAGCATACATTCACTGATAATTTCAGCTTTCTACTTTTCAATGATGATTGATTTCAACCTTCTAATTCTGGTGCAAGTGTAAGACAACTTATTGAAAATTGAATCAAGCGCTTATTAACTAATGACTAGAATCTCGAACTGTTCACCTTCTCATAACATCTAGTGAACTAACAGCCCCCATCTCCTTTCATGCGCACTTCGAACCTACTATTTTTTTCCCCATCCATCCTTAATCAACACTAACAAATGTGTGAGCTCCACCGCATTAAAAATCTAACATGCACCATTAACCCGAAGAAGAACGGCAGGCCCTTGACGCAATTGAGTTGAGAACGAAAATTAATTGCTGATCTCGAATTTGATAGCGGAGTGCTCAAAGTGCGACTGATAAATGTGAATCCCTGGTCGTTGGGGATAGGTCAACGAAGCCAATAGACACAAGACATGTTCGACGAAATGCGGGCAAGGGCGTCGAGCGGAGCGGATCGTACCATCTTGCGGAGAACGCGGTCGTAGTGGGAGAAAGGCTGAGCGAGGGCGAGGAGCGCTGCCGTGCCGCCACCGGCGAGCGCGCGCTTGAGGAGGAGGTGCAGGGCGAAGGCCCCGGGCGCCTCGACGCGGTCCTCCACCACCACGACGCGCGCTCCGCAGCCCATCGCCTCGCTCAGGAGGTCCCCGCCCCCGTACTCCTCCATGGCCCTTGGACGGCTGGACCCTGATCGCCGCCTCCTCGCTGGCCTCCGCCGTCGGCGTCAAAGGCCCCGCCGCACCTTTCGTGCTCCCTTCACCGTCCCGTTGTGCTCGCCGCCAGTCCGCCGCCGCCGAATGACTCAGACAAAAACCTACCGCGAGCGCGAGGCCTCCACGCCACCAACACGATGGCCCAGGCACGAGACGGGCACGTCTCAGAAGACGGGCCGATCCGAGCAGTTCCGGCCCACGTGCTCGGCAAGCAGCCCAAGCACGGCCCAAGAGCTTCACGGGCCGGGCCGTGTTGGCCTGGGCACGACGGGCCAAAGGAAGCACGGCAGCCCGTTTAGCCCGCAAAATATATACTGTAATAAAAGAAAAGACAAGAACGGAAGGTAAAAAAAAATGAGGGGGAATGGAACAAAATGGGAGAATTGGAAAACATGGGGAAAAGAGAAGATATGAGGGAAAATAGAGGAAAAAAAACCCTATCTGTCCCCAAAAGAAACTCAATCTTAAAGATGAACCTATATATATATATATCTAGATTTATCTTTAGCATTAGACTTACTTTGAAAGAGAGGAATAACTCAAAGTTGTTTTCTTTTAACGGAGGGTGTACATCCTATACACATAGAGGGAGTACTAAGTAATGTATAGTGGGTTAGTAATGAATTGGGTTCGTTATAGTAGCTAGCGATATTGGGTTCGTTATAGTAGCTAACGGATCGCGGACGCTATATTCTGATAGAGAATGAAAGAAGTACTCGGATTTTTTAGTTTATTATGTAGAATATATTATGAGTACATTAAGCTATCAAATCCAAACTCAATGTAGAAGGTAGAAATAGGCATGCATGTAATACTGTAATTAATATTTAGATCTTGTTGATTCTTATATCAAACAATATTTGTGCATTGATGAGTCAGCTGCCAAAAAAAACACGTTTAAACTTTAGCTTTCAATTTTCAACTCTAGTAAAAACAACGGTTTTTATTACGTTGTATCGAACTATATAACAAATAATCACTACTGTTATAGCTATTATAGCCGTCGCTATAATTCAAGTTGTCACTTGAAAATCTTTTTCCGATAACATAGCATCTTGTCAATACTGCTGCTACCATAATAAATTATAGTTATCTCTACTATTTAATATCACTCACGTGATTGATAACATTAAAAAGCGAAGAGAGAGAGGAGGAGAGGAGCAATCTTTTTATATTCTCTCTCATCCGTCAATTTTTTTTAAGACTTCCATTCTGCACCTTTGCACTGAACCACTCTCTCTCCTCTTCTCCCCTGTCTTCTTCCACCACTGCCGCAACGGCGCGCAAGGAGGAGAAGGAGGCGGCGTCGGCGGCGGCCATGGGGTGCTGCTTCTCATCGGAGGGCGGCGACGAGAGCAGGAAGGAGTCTGCGGAGAGGTCCCAGATCACACCGGACGAGACGGCCGCCTCAGGTACGCTACGCCCTACGGAGCTCTCCTCCCCTTGCTATTGACACCCTGCTTCCGCGAATGTGGCATCGGTTCTTGGCCATCGCATTGCGTCGGAATCTGATTTCAGCGGTAATTAATTTCTTGGTTTCGAGTTTCGACCCGTTGATGAGCGATGACTGGTCGAGCTTCGTGGTTTTCTGACTTCATATGCGAGGGGTTCTTGACTCCCCTTTTGGATTCACCGGGTGGGCGATGGTTGTTGGCTCTCGCGCGATCACCGTGGTTTTGGATTCCTCCCCTTATCATTGCTTCATCGGTTATGACTTATGATGTTCTTAAACGTATATTGAGATTATTACTTGTTAGCATCAAGGCATGGACCTGAATTCTGTTTATTTCTGAAAGTTGGAAACTTGGGATGCTTTGAACCTTCAAAAAAAGAGTTCATAGGACACCATGATTTTTCTATTTGTGTAATCTGTGCTATGTCGTGGAATGTGGTTCTGGGAATTGAATTGCTGTTTCTTTCATAAATTATGGTTTGCCTATTCTGTTCTAATTTTCTTTGAAAGGTGTTGAAGTTCTTTACTTGATTTCTTGCCAGTGGAGTAACTGATTTCGTAAAGAAATGGTGCTCTGGGCATTGGCCTGATTTTGTCCTGAATCCTGAGTAAGGTTCTTGGCTTATAGGTGTTTCTTGTCAGCTTTCACTGGCTTTTCTTGGAACGGTGGGAGTAACATCACAAAATGCGCGTCTTTTATTTTCTTGTTTGTATTGCTTTGGGTTGTTTTGATAACAATATTAGTATAAATCCTTTTACTTTGTCATATACATGTTCTTACTTTATGTTCTGCAAGCTTACAATAGTTTGGTTTAATTTGTCTTCTTCCTCTTGTTGAAATAATGAGTGAATAATGATTCCAGAAAAAAACAGCTGACACCATTGCACTAGTGTGCCTCATGCTCATCTGCTATCATTGTTTCTGCAGAGATGGATGTGAATTTAAATACCACCAATGCTGATTCCATCTCAAATCATGGTATGGAGAGGCTTATTCATGGCCAGTCATTCACCTACGGGGAGCTGTATGCGGCGACAGGGGGCTTCAGTGACGATCGCTTTCTAGGAGAGGGCGGGTTTGGCCAGGTGTATAAGGGCGTGCTGGATGACTCCCAGGTGGGTACATGTAACATGTGTTTTTGCAAATCCATTAGTTGATGTAAGGTTTGTAATTTGTATGTAGTACTAAAGTAAGATGATGTTTTGTTGCTAATGTATCTGGGTGAACATTACGGGTCTCAGGTAGAATTGAAGCTGTTAGACATAAAAGAATTGCTGTAGTGTTTCCTTTCGTGTATATTATTCCTCTTGAATCCATGAGTTAAATTGATAAGAAAAAATAAGGCCTGCTTAAGGAAAATGTGGAAGTGCTTGATGCATGTATCATCTACGGGTGTTCAGCATGCATTTCGGCCTAGTAATAAGGAAGGTGTCCAAGTCAATCATAATCCTCTTTATTATCATTTCTGTTGTTTGTTGTTTTTGTCCTTTTTAGTCAGTTTGGTGCTCTTGTTGGGAACTTGGTTGCTGTTCTTTTTTATGTTGCATCTCTTTTGTGGTAATTTGATCTCTTTGCGGATGTTCGGACTTTGCTCTTGTAGCAGACTACTTTCTTTATCTCCAATTGAAGTGGCCTCCTGTAGCATTTCAAAATTTTTGTCTGTGAAAATTGATAGTCGTGACTCGTGAGAAGATCTTGTAGGGTCTAATTCACTTGTGTGCCACTCTAATTCTCGAACCATGCAATTGGACAGGAGGTGGCTATAAAGATTCTTAATTTACAAGGAAATCAAGGAGACAAGGAGTTCATCACCGAAGCTTCAGTGTTGAGTAAACTACATCACACAAATCTTGTCAAGCTTATTGGCTGTTGTCAGGATGGTGTTCAGAGGCTTTTAGTTTATGAATACATGCCTTTGGGTTCCCTGAAAAGTCGTCTCCATGGTATGTTAGTATGTTACCAAACTAACATATTACATTGCTTCCAAATAATTAGAATTTTGTCTAATTAATCAGAACTGGGTGTTAATTTATCCAGATCTTTCCCCTGATAAGAAGCCTCTTGATTGGAACACAAGGATCAAGATACTTGTCGGGGCAGCTAAAGGCCTGCAACATTTGCATGTCAATGTTGACCCTCCCGTCATAAACCGCGACGTGAAATCTGAAAACATTTTGCTTGGAGATGGATATCATCCAAAGCTTTCTGACTTTGGCTTGGCAAAGATGGGTCCAACTGGTGACGACACTCATATTTCGACTAGAGTGATGGGCACACTTGGATATTGTGCGCCTGATTATCTTGAGAGTGGTAAACTGACCGTCCAGTCAGATATTTACAGCTTTGGTGTGGTCATGTTGGAGGTCATCACAGGACAAAAGGTCATAGATGACAGTCGAGCTAAGCCTGAGCGAAATATTGTTGAATGGGTAAGCCATTTCTTCCTGTTTTAACTTAATTGTGTTACTTGCTTCTCCTGCATGCACAAGTCTGCTCATGAAAGACCACATAACACTATCTTTATATAATTATTTCAACCATTTGATCATCTTAGACTTGTGTGCTTCTGTTATTTGTATTGCTCTCATCATTGCGGATGCGGTTTTTTTTAGTCTTACATATTCTGTCATGAGAGAAGTAGCCAGTAAAGATTGATTTTAGATTCTAGCTTCATCCAGGGTTTATTTTACTCCCCCCCATTCAACCTATATCCTTTGGCCGAAATCTATTTTCTGTGTACCTTGAATTTTAAGCATAATTGGAAGATACCAGTTCTTAACAAAGGAGACAAAACAGCTGATATGTTAACTACTTCCATTATGGCTCTTACATGCTTTGTTATGAGTTCTTCTTTCGCCATTAATTTGTTGCATAATTTCAGGCCACCCCCAAGATCAACCAAAAGGATTTTCCCAAATTAGCAGACCCGGTGCTTAACGGTCAGTACCACATGAGGTCCTTGTTCCGTGCCCTTATTGTTGCTGCCATGTGTGTTGACAGAACAGCCAACCGGAGGCCAGATATCACAGTAGTAGTTGATGCTCTTACTCAGATCTCAGAGTCACAATCCAGAAGAAAGCGATGGTCATCTCGTCTGCAATCATCGGTAGGTTCCAATGCATCGACTGCACCGAGGATAGAAGATTGGAACCAAGCCAAGGATCAGGGAGAAGGCAGCTAGGAAGCCCAACTGCAGAACAGCAACATGGTTTCTGTCACTACCAGTCTCAAGCCTTGCTCTTCTGTCGTGAGCCGTGATGGTTACTGCCTGAGAGTAGTAGAAAGCGAAGAACAGCGCTGTTCCATTTCGGAACATGGTTGAATTGCTGGAGGGAACTTCTGTTCCTTTTCTTCTGTGCATGGATGAGGCTTGTCATTTTGTCGTCAGTCGACATAGAGCTCCATACTCCGAAAGCATCTCCAGATGGTTTCATGGCATTGCTCCTATGTTGAAATCAGGTTGAAATGGGTCTCATGTCTGCTTCCCTTTGTTGTATGGATGTACTTAAGGGGGGTTAAAGTTTTTCTCTTTGGATACAACTTTGTTTTAAGGTTATACCGAAGTGTCAGTTCAACCTCTGTCCATTTGTTGTATGGATGTACTTAAAAGGGGTTAAAGTTTTCTCTTTGGATACAACTTTGGTCTAAGGTTATACCTAAGTGTCAGATCAACCTCTGTCCATTTCTTGTATGGATGTAATTAAAAAAGGTTAAAGTTTCTTTTTTGATACAGCTTTGTTCTAAGGTTATATCTAACTCTCTAATGTTTGTCAACCTGTCCATTGCTATGTATGCTTCCTTTCTGGTGGGTGAAGTGTGACTGTGACAATGCCTACTTATTCCGGGCAGTGCAGATGTTTCGACTTGTCTAGTTTGCCAAGGCATATGCAATCACTACAATGTTAAGAGTGATTTAGGGTCTGTTCAAATTGATGCCAAAATAAACCTTTCCAAAATTTGCAATATAAAATTTTGACAAATTAACAATATTGTCAAGTTTTGATAGGATAGACTCAATATAATGTTGTAAAAATTTTATAGACATTACCAATATGTGGTAATAAACTATCAATATTTGGTACTCCCTCCATCCCATTTTAATCATTCCTAAGGTTTTTTTAGGTTTTATCATCGTCTAACAAGTGTTTCTTTGTTTATTTATGCAAAAAAACAAATGTGCATTATTGAATGTGTTGCATGCAATAAATCAAGATTAATTTCTATTGGTGCAATGTCATGCAATATTTAAAACATGAGCAATCCATAGGATACGAAGCGATAAAACACCTTAACCGATAAGGATTAATTTGAGAATGATGAATATTTTGGTGCCTTTGGTCTTAGTGTTCTTTACTTAGGGGATGATTTGCTTAGGGGATGATTAAACTGGGATGAAGAGAGTAACAAACTAAATATAATCACATAATTATTAATTTTATCAAATAATAGTATGATTTGAAATGACACAAATCTGAATAAGCCCTTACTGTCGTTAACAAGGTACCGGTTTTATACTTTGTAGGTACCAATTTTTACGCCACCGTAAAATATGATACTTCTTGGTAGCTTGAATTATAATTTCTTTGTTATGGCAGTGACAGCTTACACATAAATGGATATGCCTGGTATAGAGGTTCAGGAAGAAATAGGCATAATGTCACCCAAATTCTGAGTGAGCATTCCTGATTTATTATATGATCCAGTTGTTGTTTTTTATTTATTTATTTTTTAAAAAGGAACATTCTCAGTGGATACTCGGTGTTTACATAACATATGAAATTAATATGCTTAAGGCACTCGTGTGAAAACAAGTCACATGAATAAAGAAACATCATTTCTTTGCACTACTGCACAACTCTTCCCGAAGAGGTATAAAAACAACTCTTCACCGGTATAATACCACGACATTGTCGCAAACTAATCTAATGTGTATGGGAAGTAGAGTGCCTTTTCTTTCTCCTATCCGGAACTCTAACTATCGACAATCTTAATGAAACTAATTGAAAAAGAAAATTTACATGGATGCATTACAACAATTCGAACCTAACAAGGAAGCTGCATCTGACAACTGAACTCGATATGATACAGATGACAATTTCAGCAAAACTTCATGGGAAATTCATGTTGAATCTTCCTGTGGGCAAAACATTGATGCTTGCATGAACGCATTTTTCTGGTGATCAGGTAATCCAATCCTTAGCAACATTTATGTCCTGATTCTACAGGAGTTTAGCCTTCAGGTGTTTCAGTGGAACTAGACTTTCCCTGATTAAAAAAAAGAGTTAATGAACAAATTGTACCTCAAGTTTGTATCATCTTCCTAGAGCCATTTGGTTCATCATGATGTTAATCTTTTTCTTTCTTTTCCAAATATGAAATAAAAAGGATATCCGTTTTTTTACCCAAATTAAGTCGTATCTTGAAGCACTAAACATTTTATCAAGGTACCTTGCTTTTCTCTAGCCAACCAAGGCCCCTCGAAAGCAAGCCCAATCTCCTGTTAGGTGCATCCTGGTTAGGATCTTGATTTGGCTTCCCAGACTGATGGGCAGCATGAGGTGGACTACAAAAGAATCCAGAGTAAACGAAGTGTCACCATGCAAAGACAGTGTTAGAAAGTTGAATGTTAAAAACCAACAAGAAGCATCAGTAATATGTCATTTGTAGCTAAGGATGATTTATGCTAATAAATGAATGGAGTACTGAGAAAACAAAAAGGAACTATCTGAAGCACCAACACTAGCAAGTATGATATGATGCAACAAAAGCAAATTAGTCATGCCCACTGCTCCCTAAATGATCAATAGTGTGGTTTTGTAAAACTTTAGAACCATAATACCTGGGATTATGTGCCACGTGCCGAAATTCCTGCGGTTTTGTGCAACTTGGGCCATAATAAGTGGGGTTTTATGAAATTTACTTAATTAATAATTATCATTTGATCATAACTCATCTATGATACTGGAACATATAGCGTAGGAGTTTAAACATACCTTGGATTGAAAGACTGGTTGGCCTTAAACTGCCCTGCCTGGTACTGCTTTGTAGCTTCCAACATAGTTTCGGCCATTACAGCTCTCTTCTCCATTTGTTGAAGCGCTGCCATCGCTGCGTCATACTTCTCCTGCATGTATGAGGAACGAAAAGGTTATGCAACTCCTTTGTTACAGATATTACAAATTGTGCATGTAAAAATAGCAGTTTGAGAAAACATCTTGAAGGTTAACCTGGAGCAAGTGAGCAGCATATTTCTTATCAGCAGCATCTCTCTCAGCTGCTATGCGGGCATCTTCTGCCACTTTCTGTTCCTGCTCCATTCTTATCAAAATCTGCAGGCATATGTAAATATGTGCATATATTTTAGCCAACCAGATGGTATAAAGGACTTGAAAGAGTTATACAATACAAAGCCTAGGCATACTAAGCTGTAAGACAAACCTGAAGCATTGCTTGCTCTTGCTCTTGCTTGTCTGCAAAGGACTTCCGCAACTCAGATACCTCTGTCTCCAATTTCTCAACCTGAGAATGTTTTCTAAGTCAAGAATGAACGTGCCCAAATTTAAGCCCGAAGGACAAAACAGATTTAAGGACTATAACTACATTACTACTAGGTAATCTTCAAGCGATTGGTTTAATTATAAAGAAGTCTTGGACTGCATTAAGTTGTGCAGTCCTGGAGGGGAAAGAGAAGCAATTGTAGATAACATCTTACCTTAGCACTCAACATATGTCTGTTGTCCTGCTTGACCATTTCCATCAAAGCAGTTTCCAACTCCTCGCTTCTGAGAGCATGACATATATAAGCTTTACAGATGTGTTAATGTATCATGTTAGGAGTTGGACACAGTACAAAACTAAGTTAATGGCCCAAAATATTACAGCGACGACTTAGATGAAAGTATACATGAATTTGAGGAAGGCTTCTACCAATTATTTTATATGCAAAAAATATTTAAAATTTACCGTGAAACTGAGAAAAGGGGGAAATATTCTTAAAGAACTAATTCTCTTGAATGCTGGGAGCTGGCCCATCTGGTTGGAAAGAACCAGGCACATCTTTGATGGAATGCTCCAAATAAGTTTAGATGGAAAAAAGCCCTCCTTAACGATTTATATTTAAGAGTTCGAGTTTTGCAGGTTGTTATATCTAGCAGTGGCTGGGATAGCTTCCGTACTATTGCTATTCTTCTTTGTAACTATACCTGTACAATTTAACTATGTGGATAAATAGATCCAGAAAAGAAGCACAACAAACCTGAGTTCAGCTGATCTTTTCTCCTCGAGCAGTTTGCACAGCTCAACTTTCAACCACGTTACCTGTGAGCATTGCTTGAGTATAGAATTCATCATGTTTAACATAAGAAAAGATAACTAAAAATTCCAGATTGGCAAAAAGCCAAAAACACATCTGAATATTAAGCTCAGAAAGGAACGTAAATAGTGATAAGAACCATTCAATTATACAAAAGGACCATGACAAATTCCTGAATGTCAATTATCAGAATGACCAGAAAATTTGAATGTGCATTTAAGCACATTGTTTTTTTCGTTTCTGTTAGAGAAAACATCAGCTCATTCAGTACAAATAAATCAGTACAGAGGAGTTCTTACCTGATCTTGAAGATCAATGCCCTCTTCCAACTCATTGTCTAGAGCTGAACTAGTCAGGTAGGTTTCTAGATTTGCTGACCCAGAATCTAAAAATTGCATTTCCCCATTCACTTGCAAACCATCTTCCCCTTCCTTGGAATTAACTTGTGGGCATAGAGGATCATGTTTAAAGCTGTAAAGTTTAGTTGCTAAACCCTTCTTATCTTTCCAAGAATGGCGGTCTTTTGATCTTTCCTCCATAGCAGATATAATATCAGGCCTGTGTTTTTTCCTTAACTCCTGCAGCCCTATTTCCCTGACTGCTTGAAAACCCATACAAGCTGTCAACACAAGTTGACTGCTGTCAAAAGTAGAGCCAGCAAGAGATTGCAATAATGTAATTGCATCTCCAGCATCCTTTGTGGTCACCAGGGCAGGCCCTACAAATCAACATACAAAGACAACAGTATAGATTACACTTACACATCAATGCTTATTAGAAAAGAACAAATAATAGGAAACAATAACTTTTTCAGGGATAAGTCGTACCATATAAGTCAAGCAAAGCAAGCGTTGTCCGGAACAACATTGTTTGATTTCCTTCAAAAAGGATCACATCCCAAACACGAAGAACTAAGAGAGTGCAAAAGTTTCAATCAGATGATGTTAAACTTTAACTATTTATTAACATACAAGACAAAGAATATGTAACATTTAAAAAATAGCAGAACGGGTTTCTCATTATCCTAATAATTTGGTATGCATGTTTCGTTCAATTTAAGGGACTGGTACCGAACATCAAATGTATAAGTATGAGTATATATCTTAATGAAAGCACCAAGCTATTGCATAAAACCTGACCACTTTCCCATGGAAGCATATTGATGAAAATTGAAAGAAACCATGGTCCAGTAACCCATGCCACCTGAACTCCCAGGAAATCCATATGCTTTGCTGAAAGAGGGTTGTAATTGATGTAAGTACAGAGTGATACACCATCAAAGTTGATACATTATGTGTTCAAACAAATAAAGTCATCTCAACATTTCAACTAAATACAAAAGCATGACCATGACCATGACCATGTATTTTTTTAAGATAATGTGAAATGCAGAATGCTACAAAGGGACAAGTGTAGTAATAATCTCATTGAAATACAAACCGAGTTTTGGGAATCTTTCTCGTACAACTTCCTCAAGAACAAGCTGGTCAACCTGTAAACGGGCAGCAATATTAACGAGGATTTCGGGAAACATTACATGTATCATGAATTAAGAAGTACCTGAGATTCAATCATTTCCTCAGTGTAATAACCATCAAAATACTCATCAATGACCCCCACCAGAGCCCTGAAAATTCGAAATGATGAGCGAAAACGAGAAAAAGAAAGTGAAATTGGAGTTAGCATACAATCTTGAAAATACAAAGAAAAATTATCAATCAAGTATATTTTTCAAGAGACAAGGCATATAACAAAAGTATACCAGAATGCATGCTCTTCAGGCATAAATAACAAAAATAGGCCAGCAAAAAAGTTCATGGCCTGCAAGAAGAACAATGAAGACATAAGGTAAAGAGTAAAGGCACTCTAGTTATATTGACAAAAGAAAAATGCAACAGATGTTTCTGAACCAGATTAATGGTGTGTAGCATATAGAACATTTGATGATTTTGCCAGCCTTGCAAAGCTAGCTAATAGTTAAATTGCATATTTGGAACTTGGGATAGACTTAATTGATTTCAACCTTGTAAATCACCTCTGAAGTTACAATATTCATAATTCGTTTGTCAGCGTGGATGATTGAAAAATGTCAAGTTTCATAGTTCATGATGGATCACTCAGCATAAATTACAGCCCTCATCGATTCATCTTTTACTGAAAGGTTATACATTATTTCGCAGCACATGCATATGATTATAGATTACAAGAGGTTAAAAACTAACATAAAATTATCCAATGAGCATTTGTTCACCTGGCAGTATCCAACTGATGGGTTATGCCTTGCATATGCTGTTAATAACCGTCGCAAAGCATTTCTCCCGTCCTCATCTAGTGCAGGGTGTCCCGGAAATGTTCGAGGCAAATCCTATAATGATAACAGGCAAATCAAGCATTCAAGTGTGTAGAGAGTAGAGACCTAGAACAGTAGAACTTCTAAAACATGACATTAGTTCCTCCCATTTCAAATCAGAGTGCAAAACCTTCTCTATCTGTCCCTTCCACTTCTCTGGCTGTGGGGGCTTTTTCTGTGCATTTGTCTGTTCTTTCAACACTTGGTCCTCAGGGTTCTTTTCATCCAATTCCTCGGTACCTTCATCTAGTAATTTGTTGTAGTACCCAGTAATTTTACGAGCACCAACACACACAAATGCTTGCCACATCTGCAATAAAATCAACCGTATGTGAGTGTAAAGGTATATATCTATTATAAGGATATAAAAACAGTACAGTTAATTCTGGTTACAGCTGCACCTCTCCTCTAAGAGCCATTGGCACACCTCCACGGACCAAGCTCTCGAGTTCCTCCCTCCAAGGGAAATAAGACTCGCCATTGCCTCCCTCCAAAGCAGCACTCGCAGAATCACCTGGTTCCCTGTACTGTGCCTGCTTCACCTTATCTGGATTAGAAGATTCCTCTGCTGGATCCCCTCTACAACTCTTATCTGCTGCCCTTTCCTCCTCTTCAATTGATGCAAGCTGTGCTTCACCCTTTCCACACATGTCATTTGCAGTGTTACTTATCTTGCCCACTCGAGAGCTCATCATTTTCTCAATGATTCTGATTGATGCCCGCACCCGCTTCCCAGACTCAACTCTTATGGGCTTCAGTTCATCCAACAACCCCTTATCCAAGAAAAGCTCTTCTAACTTTTCCGAGTTGTTGTTGTTCGCTTCACCTAATCCTTCCAAGGCGCCATGAGAATCTTTTAATCCTTCAGAATTCCCATTCTCATCATTTAATAGTTCTTCTGAACACCCACTCACCTCCTTCAGTTCTTCTGGAGCTTTGTCCGATTCTATGGAGTTTGCAGTGCTCTCCTGTTTCAGGTTTTCTGAGTTGGCAGATACATCATTGAAATCGTCTGCCTCACCATTTGCTTCTTGCGATTGATTGTTGCAATCAATTTCCTTCAAATTTCCCGGTGTATCGCTCTTTTCTGCATCCTCTTCTCCCTCCTCTTCTTCATTGTTGCATTTTGTTCCACCCCTATTGCTATTCTCTATGTTTTCAACTCCATCAAGGTGTTCTCCTCCATTGACATCTCCAACAGCAGAGTCCTCTTTGGAAGGTGAAATGCTGGTTGTGATGTCATCTGTAGATTCAGCCAACCTGTCCAAGAAGTCCTTCCATCTGTCCGCTCTCTCCTCTTCTTCCTCCTGATAAACCAAATAACAGACCCAAAAAAAAAGAGAATCAAAACTTAACCTGAAACAAACAAAAACAACGCATTTCCATTTCTACTCTGGCCCTGGTAAATTACCTTGTAAATCTTGGCATACTCGCGGAAACGCTGCAGATGCTGCGGCCGCACCGCGAATCCATACGCGTCCCTGCGCCAAACCTCACCACCATCAACCACAACTCCCGAAGGCAATTCCAACCACCGCATTATGCCACACAAATCCTAACCCAAATCCAACCTAAACGAACGATGACAACAACAATACAAGACAAGAAATGATAGCTAGAGAGAGGAGGCGAAGGAAAGGAAAAGAGGCGCCTTTTATTGGGTTTTACCGGCACTCGCCGTCCATGGGGATCAACGCGCATTAAAGAAGAAGCGACAGGGCGACCTCGGCACCGCACGCCATGGATTGACCAAAGCCATACTAAACCCTAGCCCCGCGCCCCGAGATCCACGCACATGGAATGGGGAAAAAAATGAAAGAAAAATTCCGGGAAGGGAATCAAAGAATTGCTACGGATCGCGGCAAGGCCGCTCGGTGGAGCTGCGCGCCCGTTAATTGCACCACGCCCCTCCCCGCGCGCGCCGCCCGAGGCCCCAGACACGAAGCAACGTAGAGAGAGAGGGGGGAATTGAAGAACAAGAAAGAGAGGAACCGCAGATTGGGGGAAACCAGAAGAAGAAGAAAAAAACTCGTTTTCGCATCGAGGCTAGAGCGAGAAGCACGTGGCGCGCGGGACGACGATGTCGCGGCGAGCGAGCGAGCGAGCGTGCGCGCGCCCTCGCCCTCGCCTTTGACTCCTGCTGCTCTGCACCCTGCCTGCATGGCTTCGCTGTAAGCTCCTCCGTTCGGCGATTTACCTCTTGTACTCGAAGTCGAACGCCGCCGCGCCCATGGCGGGCGGAGGCTTNCGGGCGGAGGCTTCGCCGCGCGGCTCGCGGCGCGCGCCGTGGCGGCCGGTCGGGGAGCAAGCAAAGCAGAGCCTTCTTCTTCGAGCACCTGTCACGTGGAGGCGTGGACCTGTACTGGAAATGGTGCGAGCCAAGGGTACAGAGATTGCAGCGCAGTCAGCCTTGGGGGGAGGAGGACGAGATTAGAATGGGAATAGAAATCGAATCGCCTGGTTTGACCTGGATTTGGAAGTTGTAGTACCAGGTTGATAAAATAAAGGGGGTGGTTGTTTACAGTTGTGCTATACTACTAGTAGGACCCGGGGGCGTGTTTGATGGTCCATGGTGTCATTCACTCGTGTGGTGTGTTCTTGTGTCAGGCATTTGGCCATTTGCCTACACTCCTGTAGGATAATCTTTGCTTTCATCCGGCATCTGCCTCGTCGTTTGGTAGTTTGGTGAGGACCGGATAATCCGTGGGCCAGCATCCTGATGCAACATAGAACCACCACCCATCGACAAGAAAAAAAAATAGTAGTACCAAATCGGTTGATGCTGTCACCTGTCAGCTTATCATGCGATGCAATCAATTCGAATTTTAGACAGCCACATGCCTGCATCTTGTTTGCGCTTCTCTGTAGCCCTGTACCGGCGGAATTAGTACGCTTGAAGTGTTGGGCTGAACAGGACGCGATTCCTACCGGACGGTACGATCCATCTGGTCTGATAGCGCGGGCTGGGCCCCTATTGTTCGTTGCCGCGCCACTCGCCAGCACATAGCGCGGCGCGGCGCGTGGTGGATGGTGACCGCCGGGGCCGTGCACGCGCGGGGGTGGTTGAGTTGGGTGGGGAAGGAGGAGCTCAGCTCGCACGGGGGCGACGACAGGCGGAGAACGAGAAAAATCTGCGGTCGTGGTCTCGCGTGATGGCAAGCAAATAAATCAACCCTTCCAACCGCGTACAGGGCCCATTGCGCTCCGGGCCGGCGTCGCGCGCGAAGCAGTTGCGGTAGACCACGCTCCCCCGTGGCCCGCGGGCGTGCAAGCGCGAGGGCTTGAGGCGCGGTTGATTTTGAGCGGAAGATAGCAAGACTGAGCTGTATGGGCTTATCGGGCGTTACGCCAGCGGCTGAGCGGACTGCTGGGCAATAGTAATTTGGAGAAAGTCCAATTCAACTGCCTTAAAAATGTACAGAGTAGAATTCGTGCCACTTAACTGCATAACGGATATAGCGAATACTCAAACTATTAAAATTGTCTAAAATAACTCCCTTGACTGTTTTGAGGGGGGTTTTAGTTGATGTGACATCCACGTGGTAGCCAAATTATCAGAGGAATTAAAAATAGGCATGGGCCCATATGTAAGTGACATGAAAAAATGTGAAGCACACATGTCAGGGCCACTCTTCCCTCACTCTTTCTTCGCTCTTTCGAACGGGTAGGCGCAAAAACCCACCAAGCATGCCGTCATTGCCGGCAGCCTTCTCATGCCTTCGTCGTCACTGTTGCATCCTCGTCGGAGCCTCACCAAGAGAGATGACAAAGCACAGGAAGCGACCAGGTTGGAGGAGCTCATCCTCTCCTTGACGGCACCACAACCCGTCCTACACCAAGGCACTGCCAGCCCTCGTCGATGCCCTCAGCTGGAGCTTCTTCTTCCCGCTGGAGCTTCTTGCTCAGTGACGGCGCGACGATGACCCCTCCTCTCGCCTCACTACTGAACGTGCATCTGCTAAGATCTGGATGTGTACTTGCGTGGTCAAGCCAACGAGTACGACGACTGTTAGACTTAATCTTGTTACGTGTGTGTTAGTGCGTGCACGAGTTAGCTTGATCAAGAAAGTCCATGGTCTGCATGTAGGTGCTTGCATGTAGGAAGCTATGTGAACATCGGCTTGGAGTAGTGGCCGAGTCAAGTAGCTGGAGCAGTGGCATGGATAGGGGATCAGTTAGTTTGCATACATGTGTTAGTGGTGATCTGCATGCAAGGAGATGTGCCATGCATGTAGATAAGTTAGTGAGTGGGCAGTTAGCCACGAGATTGCTTGGCCGGGTCGTGCAGCTAATTGTGGTTGACCCATGGCTTGATTAGTGTGTGGCTATTTAAGCATGTAAGCATTCTGTTTAGTAATTGAGTGGGAGAATAGACAGTGCATTGGTGCTGGTGCGCAGTGCCGACAAAAATTTGTTTCTTGTGTGTGCATATAGTGTTTGTGCGTGAGTGTTCTTGGGATCATCTGTTAGCCTCTTTATTTAGTGTGTAAACAATTGTGTGGTGTGTGATCTTGTGAGTTGGACCAACAACGACTGCTGCGGGAGGCCGCTGCATGATCCAGCACCAATGCAGAGGTAGGCGGGCGAGAAGGCTTCCGAAACAGGTGGAACGGCGGACGAGGAGGATGTCGTCCCATCCCCCTAGCTCCCAGCTCTCCTTTGGCCCCTCCTCCCAGCCACTTGCCGTCGTCGAGGATGGGGAGAAGCCCCCGCCGCATGGTCTTGTTTGGAGTGAGGTGAGGTACTGTAAGGAGGTAGAGCGCCATGGAAGGTTATGGGAGAGGGAGCTCGGTCTCTTCGGTCACTGGCGGTGACGGCTTGTCTAGGGGGTCCATGAGAGCGTCGATGTCGGCTGTCGAGGAGCACACCGTCAGCTCGCACTCCGTCGCCTTCCTTGGTTGACCCGCCTTTGGCTCACCGGCCACCGGCGTCATCGCACTCTGCTGAGCTTGGACCGTCGCCGCCGCCGCGTTCTTCGCTCAATCTGCCACTGCGTCGCCCCAAAAGCCCGGTGGGACCAGAGAGAGGAAGAAAGGAGAGAGATAGTGTCACTGACAAATGGTCCCACGTCTATTTTTTTTATTTTCTTTCAAGACTGAAAGTTCAAGTGTCACTAATTTGGTTTTGATGATTAATGATAAATCAATTATACGAGACTAATATTTTTATAAGTATTTTCTTTGTCCTAATCTCATGTGGATATGAAAGTGAAAATTGTGAGAAATAGTTCACGGGCTTCGTATGAGTTGAGATAGAAATATTCGTTGATGATGGACCTAAATCATAACAAGGATGAAACACACGGAGATCAAGTTATATGTATCATTCCTCCTCTCCATGCACATATTGATATATTCATATATAATATTTTCATGTGAATAACAATATACATGTGAGATTAATGTTTTGTTTGAGCATTTTCTCTTATTTAATCTCTTTACATTTAGAACATGGAGATGATGGACGTATGTTTTTATTTTAATGCCTATATTTGATAAATGTCTTCTATTCTTGTATAGGATAAGCTCTCAATGTTTCATATGTTTTTAATGTATACTTTTGCTTCACACAAACATTTTGTATGCATATATTTAGGGGGAGCAAATCTTATACCTTGGCTATGCATATACTTGATTCAAATTATTCACTTTTATTTAATTGAGATCTTTACATTTGAGCATATATTTGAGTATATGACACTTGTGGTGTTGATTAATACTCATCATTTATTTATATTTTTTTATACATGCAATCGGTTGGTTAACAAGTAAAGGTTGACAACCGAATCATTGAGACTAATAATTTCATTGAGTTGAATGAGAAAAAATAGATCCCAAGGATTAAAAATATGTTGATGCTCAAGTGATATGATTACACCTAAAGATACCAAGGATGACAAAGTTAAGATATTGAAGATGTGAGATACAAAGTGGCTACTATAGCAAGATGGTGAAAGGCAAGCGATGCTCGGTCGCGATGGACCATGCGGTGGTGTTAATAGCAGATTTTCGTAATCGACCCAGAGAGGAAAGAGGAAACCGACGCGGAGAGAGGGGGTTGAATTGGAGTCGGATCAAGTCTTGTATCGGACCCGATAAATGTATCGGACTGGGAGAAGCGTTAACAGGAAGAGCGTATCGGCCGATACGAGTTCAATATGGTCATTGGCCCATAGAGGCTGGAAGTTGATAGAGTTCGCATGGGCTTGGTTTGGGCTGAAGATAAGCTTCAAGGAAGTTGCCAAATAGAGATAAGTCTCGGTTTTAGGCAACTGTATCTTGTAAATCAAGTAGGTTTAGATCTAATCTACGGCAAGAGTCTGCCGCAAAGATTTGTTTGTTAAGTTGTAGATAAGATCGTGTCCTATCTGGACAATGTTGTAATCTCGGGTATAAATATCCCGGTAGTTTGTACATAGAAACTATCTCACAACAATAGAACACATAAATCAAGCTCCGAGGAGAACTTCGTCTCCGTGACCGTCGACCAGCTCAATGAAGAGCAGAGAGCTGAGATGGACAAGTTGGTCGAGCAGTTCCAAAATATGTACCTACAGACATACTCTAGGACTCGGCAAGGCACCCTTATCCAAAAATCTAAGGTGGTAATACCGAGCCCTGGAGATGGAGCCAGCACGTCGGCGGCGGCACACGACCACGCCGTCAAGACCGAAGAAAACGCTGCGCTGATGTTGCAAGACCGAATCTACTCCACAGTTCATTCTGCGCTAGTCAACCAGTCTGGGATCCTGGTGAACACATTGACCAATACGGTCAAATCAATCTTGGATGGTTCCATTCATCAGTATAAGTCTCAAGGGCCGATTTTCTTGCCAGAAAACAAGTTCCCTGCTTATCGGACCTTGAGGACCGATCTGAGTGCGGCTCCACAGCCGACGGCGCCAATCCCACCTCCATCGGTTCAACCAGCATCAACCTTGCCACTAGTCCTCACCAGGCAAACGGGAGGAAGCCCTTAGCACATCACGGAGGAGTATGCACAATGGACGAAGGGGAAACAACCGGTGATCGAGCCGATGCAGCAAGTTCCAGTCAACCGGCCATCGGCCAGACAACCGCAAATCCCCATGTCTGGCAACCCTCCGCAACCAGCTGCTTACAACGCGCCGCAAGGGTACCGGCAGTACACCGCAGGGCAGTACGACGCAAAAAATCTAAATCATCAGTTCCAACCGTACTCCCCTAGGCAGTATCAGGCAGAGGGCCTACAGCAGTCTTACCACCAGGACCTCCCACATCAGCCTGCAGGATACTGGGCAGACATGATAGCCGAGGTGATGCGAGATCAGTTCGGCTTAAAGCCCAAGGAGAGCTCTACGGTGTATCGGCACCCATATCCCGAGGAATTCGACAGAGTGCCACTGCCGAACCGATACAAGATCCCGGACTTCTCCAAATTTTCGGGGCAAGACAACGTCTCTACATACGAGCACGTAAACCGATTCCTGGCACAGTGTGGGGAGGCATCGGCTATAGAAGCGTTGAGGGTGAGATTTTTTCCTCTGTCTTTGTCAGGGTCAGCGTTTACATGGTTTTCCTCTTTACCCTGCAATTCCAGCAGAGGATGGATAGATCTAGAGAAGCAGTTTCACAGATACTTTTACAACGGCGTACAAGAGATGAAACTGTCTGATCTCACTGCCATCAGGCAATGAGTTGATGAATCGGTCCCAGAATACATCCAAAGATTCAGGGACGTAAGGAATAGGTGTTACAGCCTCAGTTTGACCGATTCTCAACTGGCCGATCTGGCATTCCAAGGACTATTGGGGCCGATACGAGAGAGGTTCTCATCTCAGGAATTCAACAGCCTAGCTCAGCTAGCGCAACGGATATCGGCCCATGAACAAAGATTCCAGGAGGCCAAGAAATTCGCAAAGAAAATCAATACCGTCTATCAGTATGCCTCCAATGAAGACGACAAAGATGATGCCGACGTCGACTTGGCCGAGTGGGCCCGGATGAAGAAGCCGACAACGTGTCAATGGGCAAAGAAGGGCGACAAAGAGGACAAGTATGACTTCGACATCAACAAGGCCGATAAAATATTTGATCTACTCTTGCAAGAAAAGCAGATCCAGCTGCCAGTAGGTCATGTACTGCCATCGGTCGAGGAAATCAAGAGAAGAAGATATTGCAAGTGGCACAACACGTATTCGCATCACACCAACGAATGCAAGATCTTCCGACAATAGATTCAATCGGCCATCGAGCAAGGCAGGATCAAGATTGATGAAGCCAAGCGGCCGATGAAGATAGAAGGACACCCGTTCCCAGTCAACATGGTGCGGGCAGATAGGGCCGACGACAATAGCCATCGGACCGGCAAGCGACGTCATCAAACCTCAGAGGGCCTGATCATAAAATACCAGCGACAGTAGGAAGAATAAGCACAAGACCATGCCGATCAAGACAACTCTTACGACTCTTATTGGGAGTGCGAGTTTTTTCGGTTCTGCTGGAATGAAGGGATGATGCTACCGTCAATCCAAGAATGCCCTGCATGCAATGACATAGAAAACTCCCACCAGGGCAGCTCGAGCAGACAAGTGCATCGGCCACGCAAGCAGAGAAAGTCTGTACATGAAAGACTAGGGCCGATACACCATG
The DNA here is from genome assembly GCA_008326285.1 of Oryza officinalis. Lineage (NCBI taxonomy): Eukaryota > Viridiplantae > Streptophyta > Magnoliopsida > Poales > Poaceae > Oryza > Oryza officinalis. Next base: position 18,812,833 of record BDMV01000003.1, on the reverse strand, counting down.
ATCGTCGGACTGAGCACGACGAGCAAATCCAGAACCCCCAATGGTGCCCAAGCGACGTGTTTAGCAAGACACAAAAACGGCGGGTTCAGAGGCTAAGGAGGAAGGAGCAAATCCAAGAGCAGCAGGCGACAATAGCCCATCGGCCAGCCAAGACCAAGAAGGAGTGAAGAATAAAATCCGCAGTGGTCAAGGCCAATGAGGGCAACTCCAAATCAGCTCAAGCTCCTGCGGTCGCAAAAGGTAAAGGTGTAGCATCGGCTTCTGTTAATATGGTTTTCATATTGCCAGCGGAATACAGCGTGCAGACGGCCGATGAAGCGGTAGCCGACGATGAACAGTCCTCGGCTAGGCTACAGTTGTCACCAGACCAAGCCATGTTCGACAAGCCAGCCGACACCAGCTACAGGCACCTCCGGCCGTTATACATCAAGGGATTCATCAATGGGCGGCCGATGACGAAGATGCTGGTCGATGGCGGCGCGGTAGTAAACCTGATGCCATATACAACTTTCAGGAAGCTTGGAAAACTGCCCGAAGACCTCATCAAGACCAACATGGTGCTAAAAGATTTTGGTGGCAACGCATCCGAGGCGAAGGGGGTGCTAAACGTGGAGCTCACCGTAGGCAACAAGACGATACCCACCACCTTCTTCATCTTTGATGGAAAGGGTTCCTACAGCCTGTTGTTGGGACGGGATTGGATCCACGCAAATTGTTGCGTCCCTTCAACAATGCACCAATGCCTTATACAATGGCAAGGGGACCAAGTCGAGATCGTGCAAGCCGATAGGTCAGTACACGTGGCCAATGCCGATCTCGTAGTTTGGGAGATGGAGGGAATCGATTGCCTGTCCGGACGAGTCTGGGATGCCGATTTCCTCAAAGTAACTGATTGCGACATCGAGACAATTGAAGATCAAGACAAGCAGCTGCTTTAACAAAGATGTCCCATCCGCTGCCCAAGATAAGCAAGCTAGTCCCTACACAGATGATGTGGTGGATGAGTTAGATGGGAAATTGGGACAAGGCTTTACATCGGCCGATCAGCTCGAAGAGGTTGATATAGGGATAGGTGACAGGCCTAGGCCGACGTATGTAAGTGCTAACCTGCCAAGGGAATATAAGAATAATTTGATAAATCTTTTGAAAAAATTCATAGACTGTTTTGCATGGGAATATCATGAGATGCCAGGGTTAAGCCGATCGATCGTAGAACATCGGTTACCTATCAAACCAGGCTATCGGCCATTTAAGCAGGCTCCTAGGAGATTTAAGGCCGATATGCACGAAGCTATCAAAGCAAAGATCACCAGGCATTACGACGCCAATTTTATTGATCCATGCCGATATGCGGACTGGGTTTCCAACATAGTTTCAGTGTTAAAGAAAAACGGCAAGCTTAGGGTGTGTATCGATTTCAGAGACTTGAATAAAGCAATGCCAAAAGATGAGTACCCTATGCCATTGGCCGACCTGCTGGTAGATGCCACGTCTGGACACAAGATTATTAGTTTCATGGATCGGAACGCAGGCTACAACCAGATTTTCATGGCCGAAGAAGATATTCACAAGACAGCCTTCAGGTGTCCGGGGGCAATCGGCCTATATGAGTGGGTTGTCATGACCTTCGGCTTGAAAAACGCTGGAGCTACTTATCAGAGAGGTATGAATTATATTTTTCATGATCTCATCGGCTCACTAATTGAGGTTTACATTGATGACGTCGTCGTGAAGTCCAAAGAGTACGATATGCACTTGGCCGATTTACGCAAGGTACTAGAAAGAGCAAGAAAATATGGTTTAAAGATAAACCCTAACAAATGTGTCTTTGGCGTATCGGCCGGTTAGTTTTTAGGTTTCTTGGTCCATGAAAGAGGAATCGAGATTACACAGAAGAACATTGATGCTATAAACAATATCAAGCCTCCAACCAACAAGACCAAGTTACAATCTCTGCTCGGGAAGATCAATTTTTTCCGGCGCTTTATATCAAACCTATCAGGCAGGATAGAGCCATTCACTCCATTGTTAAAGATAAAGGACGATCAAGAGTTTGTATGGGGTGATAAGCAACAAAAAGCGCTGGACGATATCAAGGAATATTTAATTTCCCCTCCAGTTCTGATCCCTCCGCAGAAAGGGGTTCCATTCAGGTTGTACCTGTCAGCCGATGAGATCTATCGGCTCGGTTTTAGTTCAAGACATTGATGGTAAAGAAAGGACAATTTTTTACCTCAGTAGGAGATTGTTAGATGCTGGAACAAGGTACACGCCAGTGGAGAAATTATGTTTATGTTTATATTTTTCATGTACTAAGTTGAGGCATTATTTACTTTCCAATGAGTGCATTGTGTTAAGTAAGACCGATGTGATGAAATACATGCTATCGGCCCCCGTTTTAAAAGTAAGAATTGGGAAGTGGATTTTTGCCTTAACAGAGTTTGACCTCAGATATGAATCGCCCAAAGCAATTAAAGGACAAGCCTTGGCCGATTTCATTGTCCAACACAGAGACGATTCAATTGCATATGCAGACATTGTGTCGTGGACACTGTATTTTGATGGATCTGTTTGTAGGCATGGATGCGGTATTGGCCTGGTCATAATATCCCCTCGGGGGGCAAGCTTCGAGTTCGCTTTTACTATCAAACCCTATTATACTAACAATCAAGCAGAGTATGAGGCAGTTCTTAAGGGTTTGCAATTATTACAAGAGGTCGAGGCCGATTCCGTAGAAATCATTGGTGATTCTGTTGGCGCAGAATTTCGACCCGCCTTGCAAAGCCTAGGAGGTTTGCTTTACTCCAGTGCAGGTCCAAAGGCTTGCCTAGTCGTGTGTAGAGCGTGCCAGTTGATTTGATCTGCAATCAACAAGATAAACAAGCAAACCGTGTTAGAAAACAATGGCCGATCGGCCGATAGGCCGATGTCGCATTGTCGTGGCTCAACCGATAGGGCAAAGCTATATCGGTTTACTTGTGATAAAATAAGATTAAAGCATGGATCTAATCTTATCGGCCTTCAACAACATATTAACATCGATTAATGACATCGGCTGATAAGGGGTAACAAAGATAACTACACTAGCTAATACTCTAGTGCAAATCTATATGAACCAATCAACCAATATAAATAAGTCGACCATAGATAAACCCTAAAGAGTAATCTATAACAGATATATCTATATTCATCGATCCGTTCATGTAGATGGCAGATACACATAAAAACCTTACGAAAATCATGCATATCAGGCAAGACTGGCTGAAACTCCAGTGCTATCCTTAATTACAATCGAAAGCAGGCTTCGTGTTAGATCTCAAAACAGGACTAAGGTCGATAGCAACTCAAAGTGTGAATTGAGACTTAACACAAAGAGAATCAAGCCGCCGATTGCTTTTGGGGATGGTAAATGCATTGAATGATTTTAACCAAGCATAATAATTAGACTACCGTCGGCAATAAACCCTAAAACGAGCAAATCGCTAGCGAAGCATAATTAAAACACATGCCAAAATCATCCAAAACATGATAAACGACGATCACATCATCGAGGCTTAGCGTGTCTAAAGCGACACGCTAGCCCCGACGATACAGATCGTCGGGCACGAGTTCTTACCTCTACTCCGGGGAAGCAAGAACTCGTCGGAGCTAACCTCTTGCGAGGGTTGGCGATGCGCCGAAAATAGATTGAAACAAGCTGGTTGTCGTATTTGATTGTGAGAGAGTTTCTATGTATAAACTACTGGGATATTTATACCCGCGATTACAACAGGGTCCTTGTAGGACACGATCTTATCCCTAACTAACAAACAAGTCTTTGCGGCAGACTCTTGCCACAGATTAGATCTAAACCTACTTGATTTACAAGATACAATTGCCTAAAACCGAGCTTTATCTCTATTTGGCAATTTCCTTGAAGCTTATCTCGAGCCCAGACCAAGCCCACGCTGACTCTGTCAGCCTCCAGCCTCTATCGGCCAATGACCGTATTGAATCCGTATCGGCCGATACACTCTTCCCGCTAGCGCTTCTCCCAGTCCGATACGTTCTCCGAGTCCGATACGATGCTTGGTCCGACTCCAACTTAATCCTTCCTCTCTGCTTCGGTTTCCTCTTTCCTCTCCGAGTCGATTACGAAAATCTGCTGTTAACACATGCCCCCCAATTCCGCTTCATTACATAATGTGGCGAAATTAGCTTCGAGGAACCCATCGACTTCTTCGCCAGGGTTTTTCTGAAAACCGCACAGATCCAGATTCGCAGCCCTCCGCCGCCGATCTAGTAACTGCTCGCGTTCTTCAACTCCGGTGACCCCTCATCGTCCCATCGGCATCAACCCTCCCAACAGCGACTTCGTCGACGACAACAATGGCTTCCGCTCCGTTTTACGCCTCCGAAATCCCCGTGGTAAGTCAATCCCCTCACATTTTCGTTTTCTCGCCAAGTTCTTCAAATTAGGGTTTCTGCTCTTGCCCCCCGGGTCTTATTTCATTGTTATTGTCCATATGCCGTAGGTCTTCAAAAATCAAATCCTGATTCCCACCAACGACAAATCCCACCGATTCCTTCTAGGCCCCATGGGCAACTGCGACCCGACTTGGCTGATAAACGCCGAGACAAACAGAGTACCCTTCCAACAAGCCAAGCCAAATGTTTCTTCGTGGAAGCACACTTTCAGATCCCGGCCGTCGAAGCTCAATGGATACAGAACCTGGCACAAGAGGATTGTTGCATCCAAACAGGTTCACTGGGACGAAATAGGAATCGGCCAATGCATTACCTTGTCCCTGGCCGATACCAAGAAAAATGAGCCACTCATGTCAGCGGCCACCTACTTCTGGTCCAGCACCTTGAACGCTTTCCTGTTCAAGCAAGGTCCGATGACCCCAACTTTGATTGACGTCAAGCTGCTAACAGGACTAGACATCCAGTCCGAAATCAATCCCTTCAGCCTCCTGGCAAACAGCAGCCATAAATTGAAAACCAAGAAAATTGGAGGCTGGTCTGGATATATCTCTGAGCATATGGAACAAGGATCAATCTCAGAGAGAGAACATGTGGCCTTCCTGACACTATGGTTGGAAAGATTTGTTTTCTGTGGATCAACCTGCGGCCCCACTCTAAATTGCCAACACTTGGCTCAAGCCCTGGTTGATAAGAAACAAATCCCCCTTGGCCGATATCTCCTGGGAGCTGTCTATCGGCTGCTTCACTCCGCCACCCAAGATCTAATGCTGAAGCAAACAGTGGCGTATGGAAGACCATGGTGGTTTGTCCAACTCTGGTTAACTATTCACACCAACACCATAGTCGATCGGCCTCCATTATCGGACTCCTGCTTCCCCTCAAAGTATGCCGATCACGAAGATCCTAGAACCAGAAGGTGCATGTCTTTTGGAGAAGCGGCCTCTATTTATCCTGGAGCAGATCAATCGGCCGAAGATATGTCCACATGGTTCATCCAATTCTACACCGGTCCCCCATCAGTTAAAATGGACATGTTCGTCTACACCTCAGACCAAGATTTCGAACTCCCCGATGACCTTCACTTAGACCTGGTGAACGACGATATGGAGTCATGGGAATCGTTCATGATCGGCATCACCCCATGCCTGCTCCCAGTAGGCATATTCCAAGGAAGAAGCACCAGCCTGTCCTATGAATTTTACAATCCCATGGTGGCTGCTAGACAATGCGGGCTTGGACAACTTCCCATCAATTTATATCTCCATAAACTCCTAGAGAGCAAAAGCACAGTTTCATCAGCGCTGGTCATGAGCAAAGCACTAGAGATTGAAGTCCCAAATCTGGGTGACTGTGACCGATTGCATCTGAGCGCCTTCATCCATATCAGCTTCCTGGCATGGTGGCAAGAATGGGCTGCTCATATCTTCCATCAATCGGCCAGATTTCACTTAACAGAGCTCATCCAAGATATCAGCCCTCAAGTCCCCGATGGTCCGATTCCATCTGTAAGCAACAATGGACAAAAGATATCATACGCAATGGTCTTGGCTCCATTGGGTAACTCTGTCATGGAATCGACTATCGGCCTTACTGCCCCAAAAGTCTGATCACTGCTCCAAGGGCTGATAGCCAAAGAAGCCACCAAAAGGAAGGCGCCAGCAAGGGACAAGCCCCACAAACCTGTGAAAAAGTCCAAGGATGCCGACCAGGCCGATCCTGTAGAACTGGACCCCTCCGTAGAAGAATACCTTGATGAACAAGTAATAGAGGAGGAGGTCGATGCAGCTGCTGCCGATCTAGCTGAAGAAGAAAATCCATCGGCTGAAACCGCTAAAGAACTATCGGCCAAGACCACTACAATCCCATCGGCCGATGACCAAGTCGTTGCTGCCCAACCAAGGAAAACCAGACATGCAGTCCGCAAGGTTAGCACATTTCCTTTACTAAACCTACGCAATCCCCTTCTGTTGGTATGCTATAATTTGATATCCTTTTCAGGCTACCGCGTCATCTGTGCTCAAGGAGAGAACTCAATCGGCCCCTTTAAGAACTAAGAAAGCAACCCTGCAAAAGCGTGAACAGGCCAAGGCACGATTAAGAACTCCTTCTCCTTCTCCATCACCCTCTCCGATTGCTTCGGTAAGAGTTGATCTTCTTTTTTTTTCTTGTCTTATTCTTTTAATGATAGAGATCTGATTGTCCTTGCTTATCCCTCTTCAACCGCGCGCTCCATCGCCCGCACCACATCGGCCCTCGCCTTCGCCCACCGTTTCAAGACAGCAAAAGGAGGCCGATGTGAGTACAACCGATGTCCCATCACAGGTAAACCAGATCACTTCAAATTCCTTGCCGATTCTTATTTGACCGAGCTAACCCTGCCCCATCTTGTTGCTCGCAGAACTTAGCCGATATGTTCTCTTTTGACATCGGCCAATTTCTTGATGACGAGGACCAAGAGCCACTTGTCACAGCCAAGGCGTCAATCTCTGATGATCTGAAGAATCGGCTGTCCGATATCGTCAAGCGGCTGGAGTCATCATTGGAGTACTTGGTGGAGGACTGCAACCCCATCAGGAGCAGAGTACAAGAAATTGAAGATCAATTGCCTGAAAACCTGATGGAAATCCTGACACCGGCTATCTTCTTGGAACAATACCGCTTCAAGCTTCAGAAGGCTAAAGAAAGAATCGCGGAGAGGCGGGAACGTGAGAGCTTGGAATCGGCCTTAACCGCCAGCAAAGCTCAAGTCAATTCTGATAAGACCAAGCTAGACGAGCTGGCCGTTGAGCCGATTGTCCTGAACAACAGACTCGAAGAACTTCACCGCCTCGAAGCAGATCTCGTGTCCAAGCTGGAAGCAACTCGCAAAGAAATCAAAGAAGTCAAGGCTGGGATAGCTGCATCGCCAAAAGCCATAGAGGACCAGACGGCGAAGCTGAAGGCATCGGCCAAGTACTTGGCAATCCTGAGCAAATCCTTAAAACCGATTCCAGGGTCGATGGCCGATGACGCTCAAGCCATAGAAGATATTGATCAAATCCGTCGTAGGGCCATTGCAGCTATTGAAAACTTCATAGGGTGATGTAATATATTTCGTGTCCTTCTTGTAAACTGATAACCTTTTGCCTTGACTAACATAAATCTCATCGGCCAATCAGCCGAATCCGATCTGAACAAATCTGAAATAGCCCAAGCTTTAAAATTTTTTAAAAAATCCATAAACTTGAACCAGTCTTGATAAGCTTGAAGAATTTTGTGATTTTGCGCCTGTATATATAGATGCCCCCCAAATTTTGGAAGATGAGGGCTCATGTTGTAAAATTTGAACTAAGGGCGATAATGCATATCGGCCATCTAAAGACAATGTATACCACATCGGCTATTATCATAAATCGGCTGGCGAGCCGATCATGAGTCGATCCAGACGCTAGGATAATATTTCTTTAAGTACTTGCCATTAAGAGCTCGTCCATAAATTTCACCATCTAGCCCCTTGAGCAAATAAGCATTGTGAGGAACACATCGATGAATTTGGAAAGGACCTTCCCAATTAAGTGACCACTTGCCGAATTTATTATCTCTGCAACCAATTGGCAATATCAACTTCCAAACTAGATCCCCTTTTTCAAATGACTTGGCAACAACTTTTTTATTATAATGACGAGCCACTCTATCTTTATCTCGTTTGATTTTCTCCAAGGCCCGCAACCGGACGTGTGCCAAATCACCCAACTCATCGACCATAAGATTGTGGTATTCATCGGCTGTCAAGTCGTCTTGCAAAGCAATCCTTCTTGAGCCGATGTTGGTTTCCCATGGCAGCACAGCTTCATGTCCATAAACCAGCTGATATGGAGGCACTTGAATCGCAACATGACAGGCCATCCGATATGCCCAAAGGGAATCGGCCAGCGTCGTGTGCCATTGCTTCAGCTGTTCGTCGATTTTTCTCTTGATTAACTTGAATAAAGTCTTATTACAAGTTTCTGCCTGCCCATTAGCTTGCGCATAATACGGGGAAGAATTCAACAATTTAATGCCCATGCTGTCGGCAAACTGGACGAACTCATCGGACACGAAGATTGATCCTTGATCGGTGGTCAGCGTCTGTGGTAGTCCAAACCGATATATGATATGCTCCTTGACAAACTGAATCGCATCCTTGGAATCAACCTTCTTGAGAGGAATAGCCTCAACCCACTTGGTGAAGTAATCTGTAGCCACCAAAATATATTTGTGCCCTTTGCTTGATGGTGGATTGATCTGTCCGATCATGTCTATACCCCACCCCCGAAACGGCCACGGCTTTATGATTGGATGCATAGCCGATGCCGGTGCTCTCTGAATTGCTCCAAACTTTTGGCAATCTTGACATCCTTTATAGTACTTGAAACAATCCTCAAGCATTGTCGGCCAAAAATATCCGACGCGCTTCAAAAGCCATCTCATTTTATGGGCCGATTGATGGGTTCCACAGATCCCCTCATGTACCTCGCTCATCACAACTTTGGCCTTCTCGGGACCTAGGCACTTGAGCAAGACACCATCAATCGTCCGATGGTATAAGTCATGGTCTAACAGAACATACTGTAACACTTTGTATTTCATCTTCCGCGACGCCGACTGGGAGGGATTTTTCAAATAATCAATGATAGCAAATCTCCAGTCGTCGGCATCCACGGCAGCGATTTGAACCTGAACGTCCTTAGCCATCGACCTGTATCCCGATTCCCCCTGAGCTAGATCATTGGCCTCGAAGTTCTGCTTCCTGGGTATCTGCCTCATTGTCACAATCTTGAAAACTTGTAGCAACTCCTTGCATTCCTCATTGTAAACTCTGAGAATGTCGTTCTTGTATTCATACTCACCAGAAAGTTGATTAATGACCATCTGTGAATCACCAATGATTTCTACGGAATCGGCCTCGACCTCCTGTAATAACTGCAAGCCTTTAAGCACCACTTCATACTCTGCTTGATTGTTAGTATAATAAGGTTTGATGGTGAAAGAAAACTCAAAGCTTGCCCCCCGAGGGGATATGATGACCAGGCTGATACCGCATCCATGTCTGCAAACAGATCCATCAAAATACAGCATCCATGGCACAATATCTGCATATGCAACTGAATTATCTCTGTGTTGAACAATGAAATCGGCCAGGGCTTGTCCTTTGATTGCTTTGGCCGATTCATATTTGAGGTCAAACTCTGTTAAAGCAAAAATCTACTTCCCAATTCGTCCTTTTAAAACAGGGGCCGATAGCATGTATTTCATCACATCGGCCTTACTTACCACAATGCACTCGTTGGAAAGTAAATAATGCCTCAACTTAGTACATGAAAAATATAAGAATAGACATAATTTCTCCACTGGCGTGTACCTTGTCTCGGTGTCTAACAACCTCCTACTGAGATAAAAAATAGCTCTTTCCTTGCGATCAATGTCTTGAACCAAGACTGAGCCGATGGATTGCTCATCGGCCGATAGGTACAGCCTGAATGGAACCCCTTTCTGTGAAGGGATTAGAACCAGAGGAGAAGTTAGATACTCCTTGATATCGTCCAACGCTTTTTGTTGCTTATCACCCCATACAAACTCCTGATCGTCCTTTATCTTCAACAATGGAGTGAAGGGCTCTATCCTGCCTGATAGGTTTGATATAAAGCACCGGACAAAGTTGATCTTCCCGAACAGAGATTGTAACTTGGTCTTGTTTGTTGGAGGCTTGATGTTTTTAATGGCATCAATGTTCTTCTGTGTAACTTCAATTCCCCTTTCATGGACCAAGAAACCCAGAAACCGATCGGCCGATACGCCAAAGGCACATTTGTTAGGGTTCATCTTTAAGCCATATTTCCTTGCTCTTTCTAATACCTTGCGTAAATCGGCCAAGTGCATATCGTACTCTTTGGACTTCACGACGACATCATCGATATAAACCACAATCAGTGAGCCGATAAGATCATGGAAAATATAATTCATGGCTCTCTGATAAGTAGCTCCAGCATTTTTTAAATCGAAGGTCATGACAACCCACTCATATAGGCCGATTGCCCCCGGGCACCGGAAGGCTGTCTTATGAATATCTTCCTCGGCCATGAATATCTGGTTGTAGCTTGCGTTCCCATCCATAAAACTGATGATCTTGTGTCCAGACCCGACATCTACCAGCAAATCGGCTAACGGCATAGGGTACTCGTCTTTTGGCGTCGCTTTGTTTAGATCTCTGAAATCGATACACACCCTAAGCTTGCCGTTTTTCTTTAACACTGGAACTATGTTGGAAACCCACTCCGCATATCGGCAGGGTCTGATAAAATTGGCGTCATAAAGTCTAGTTATCTCTGCTTTGATAGCTTCATGCATATCGGCCTTAAATCTCCTAGGAGCTTGCTTAAACGGCCGATAGCCTGGTTTGATAGGTAACCGATGTTCTACGATCGATCGGCTTAACCCTGGCATCTCATGATATTCCCATGCAAAATAGTCCATGAATTCTCTCAAAAGATTTATCAAATTATGTTTCTATTCTCTTGGTAGGTTAGCACTTACATATGTCGGCCTAGGCCTATCACCTGTTCCTATATCAACTTCTTCGAGCTGATCGGCCGACGTAAAGCCTTGTCCCAACTTTCCGTCTAGCTCATCCACCGCATCGTCTGTGTAGGGACTAGCTTGCTCGTCCTGGACAGTGGATGGTTCATCTTTGTTAAAGTAACTGCTTGTCTTGATCTTCAATCGTTTCGATATCACAATCAGTCACTTTGAGGAAATCGGCATCCCAAACTCGTCCGGATAAGCAGTCGATTCCCTCCATCTCTCAAACTGCGAGATCGGCATTGGCCACGTGTACTGACCGATCGGCCTGCACGATCTCGACCTGGTCCCCTTGCCATTGTATAAGGCACTGGTGCATTGTTGAAGGGACGCAACAGTTTGCGTGGATCCAATCCCGTCCCAACAACAGGCTATAGGAACTCTTTCCATCGAAGACGAAGAAGGTGGTGGGTATCGTCTTGTTTCCCACAGTGAGTTCCACGTTCAACACCCCCTTTGTCTCAGACGCGTTGCCACCAAAGTCTTTGAGCACCATGTTGGTCTTGATGAGGTCCTCCGGCACTTTTCCAAGCTTCCGGAAGGTCGTATACGGCATTAAGTTCATTTCCGCGCCGCCATCGACCAGCATCTTCGTCATCGGCCGCCCGTTGATGAATCCCTTGATGTATAACGGCCGTAGGTGCCTGTGGCTGCTGTCGGCCGGCTTGTCGAATATAGCCTGGTCCGGTGACAACTGTAGTCGAGCCGAGGAGTGCTCATCGTCGGCTATTGCTTCATCGGCCGTCTGCACGCTATATTCTGCTGGCAATATGAAAACCATATTAACAGAAGCCGACGCTACACCTTTACCTTTGGCGGTCGTAGGAGCTCGAGCTGTCTTGGAGGTGCCCTCATTGGCCTTGGCCACCGTAGATTTTATCCTCCACTCTTTTTTAGTTCTGGTGGGCGATGGGCTATTGTCGCTTGCCGCTCTTAGACCTGCTCCTTCATCCTCAGCCTCTGTACCCGTCGTTTTTGGGTCTTGGTAAACACGTCGCTTGGGCACCACTGAGGATTCTGGGATTGACCGTCGTCTCCGTCGTGACGATCTTGACGCATCGGCCCTAGCCTTTGCTGCACAGATTTTCTTTGCTTGGCTGGCCAATGCGCTTGTCAGCTTGAACTGCCCTGATGAGAGTCTTCTGTGTCATTGCAGGCAGGGCACTCCTGGATGGATGGCAACCTTATTCCCTCATTCCAGCAAAACCGAAAAAACTCGCACTCCCAATGGGGATCATAGGAGTTGTCTTGCTCGTCGTAATCCTGTGCTTGTTCTTCCTGCCGCCGCTGGTATTTTCTGATCAGGCCCTCCGAGGTCTGATAAGGTCGCTTGCCGGTCCGATGGCCACCGCCGTCGGCCCTGTCCGCCCGCACCATGTTGACTAGGAACGGGTGCCCTTCTATTTTCATTGGCCGCTTGGCATCATCGATTTTAATCCTGCCTTGCTCGATGGCCGATTGGATCTGTTGTGAGAAGATCTTGCATTCATTAGTATGATGGGAATAAGTGTTGTGCCACTTGCAATATCTCCTCTTCTTGATTTCTTCGGCCGATGGAAGTATATGACCTACTAGCAGCTGGATCTGCTTTTCTTGCAGGAGTAAGTCAAATATTTTGTCGGCCTTATTGATGTCGAAGTCGTATTTGTCCTCCTTATCGCCCTTCTTGGCCCATTAGCATGTTGTCGGCTTCTTCATCCGGGCCCATTCGGCTAGATCAACGTCGACATCTTCTTCGTCATCTTCGTCGGAGGCGTACTGATAAATTGTATTAATTTTCTTCGTGAACTTCTTCGCCTCCTGGAATCGTTGCTCGTGGGCCGATACCTGTTGTGCTAGCTGAGCTAGGCTTTCAAATTCCTGAGAAGAGAATCTCTCACGTATCGGCCCTAATAATCCTTGGAACGCCAGATCGGCCAGTTGAGAATCGGTCAAGCTGAGGCTGTGACACCATTGTAGATCGGACAGTTTCATCTCTTGTACACCATTGTAGAAATATCTGTGAAACTGTTTCTCAAGATCTATCCATCCTCTGATGGAATTGCAGGGTAAAGAGGAAAACCATGTAAACGTCGATCCCGACAAGGACAGAGGGAAAAACCGCACCCTTAACGCCTCTATGGCCGATGCCTCTCCACATTGTGCTAGGAATCGGCTCACGTGCTCGTATGTCGAGACGTTGTCCTGCCCTGAAAACTTGGAGAAGTCCGGGATTTTGTATCGGCCTAGCAGTGGCACTCTGTCGAACTCCTCGGGGTACGGGTGCCAATATACTGTAGAGTTTTCCTTGGGCTTCAAGCCAAACTGATCTCACATCACCTCGGCTATCATATCGACCCAGTATCCTGCGGGCTGATGTGGGAAGTCCTGGTGGTAAGACTGCTGCAGGCCCTCTGCCCGATATTGCTTGGGGGAGTACGGCTGGAAGTGATGGTTCAAGTTCTGTGCATCGTACTGCCCTATGGTATACTGCTGGTAGCCTTGTGGAACGTTGTAAGCAGTCTGTGGTGGAGGGTTACTGAACACAGGGGCCTGAGGTTGTCCGGCCGATGACGGGTTTACTGGTACTTGCTGCATCGGCTCGATCACCGATTGTTTCCCCTTTGACCACTGCGCAAACTGCTCTTCCGTAATGTGCTGGGGACTTCCTCCCGCTTGCTTGGCTAGGACCAGCGGCATGGTTGGCATCGGCTGAGCCGATGGAGGCGGGATCGGCGCCGTCGGCTGCGGAGTTGAACTCAGATCGGTCCTGAGGGTCCGATAAGCTGGGAACTTGTTTTCAGGCAAGAAAATCGGCCCCTGAGGTTTGTACTGGTGAATTGAGCCATCTAAGATTGACTTGACCATGTTAGTCAAGGTGTTCACCAGAATCCCCGATTGGTTCACCAGCGCAGAGTGGACTGCGGAGTCGATGCGGTCTTGCAACGTCGGCGCGGCGTTTTCTTCAGTTTTTACGGCATGGTCGTGGGCTGCCGCCGACGTGCTGGCTCCATCTCCAGGGCTCGGCAATACCATCTTAGTTTTTTTGAATGAGAGTGCCTTGTCGAGTCCTAGAATACGTTTGCATGTACATATTCCGGAACTGCTCGACCAGCTTGTCCATTTCAGCTGTTTGCTCCTCGTTGAGCTGGTCGGCGGTCACGGTGACGACGTTCTCCTCGGAGATCTCACCCTGCTTCGACATGTTGCAGTGATCTTGTTGCTGTTGCAAAGCTTGTGTTCTTGATGTCCCACTGGGCGTGCCAAAAGCGTGTTGGCGCAGAATTTCGACCCGCCTTGCAACCAAACGGGTTTCACGTTTCCACGGCGGCCTGGGAGGTTTGCTTTACTCCAGTGCAAGTCCAAAGGCTTGCCTAGTCGTGTGTAGAGCGTGCCAGTTGATTTGATCTGCAATCAACAAGATAAACAAGCAAACCGTGTTAGAAAACAATGACCGATCGGCCGATAGGCCGATGTCGCATTGTCGTGGCCCAACCGATAGGGCAAAGCTATATCAGTTTACTTGTGATAAAATAAGATTAAAGCATGGATCTAATCTTATCGGCCTTCAACAACATATTAACATCGATTAATGGCATCGGTCGATAAGGGGTAACAAAGATAACTACACTAGCTAATACTCTAGTGCAAATCTATATGAACCAATCAACCAATATAAATAAGTCGACCACAGATAAACCCTAAAGAGTAATCTATAACAGATATATCTATATTCATCGATCCGTTCATGTAGATGGCAGATACACATAAAAACCTTACGAAAATCATGCATATCAGGCAAGACTGGCTGAAACTCCAGTGCTATCCTTAATTACAATCGAAAGCAGGCTTCGTGTTAGATCTCAAAATAGGACTAAGGTCGATAGCAACTCAAAGTGTGAATTGAGACATCCAGAGAGCACCGGCATCGGCTATGCATCCAATCATAAAGCCGTAGCCGTTTCGAGGATGGGATATAGATATGATCGGTCAGATTACTCCACCATCGAGCAAAGGCTACAAGTATATTTTAGTGGCTATAGACTATTTCACAAAGTGGGTTGAGGCCATCTCTCTTAAGAAGGTTGATTCCAAGGATGCAATTCAGTTTGTCAAGGAGCATATTATATATCGGTTTGGGTTACCCCAAACATTGACTACAGATCATGGATCAATGTTCGTGTCCGATGAGTTTGTGCAGTTTGCCGACAGCATGGGCATCAAGCTACTAAATTCTTCTCCATATTATGCACAAGCTAATGGGCAGGCAGAAGCTTCTAATAAGACTTTAATTAAGTTGATCAAGAGAAAAATTGACGAACAGCCGAGGCGGTGGCATACCACGCTGGCTGATTCCCTTTGGGCGTATCGGATGGCTTGTCATGGTGCAACTCAAGTGTCACCTTATAAGCTGGTTTA
Source organism: Oryza officinalis (assembly GCA_008326285.1). Lineage (NCBI taxonomy): Eukaryota > Viridiplantae > Streptophyta > Magnoliopsida > Poales > Poaceae > Oryza > Oryza officinalis. The sequence goes on along the minus strand of BDMV01000003.1, from coordinate 18,797,371 downwards.
TGGACATGAAGCTGTACTGCCGTGGGAGACCAACAACGGCTCAAGAAGGATTGCTTTGCAAGACGACTTAACAGCCGATGAGTATCATAATCTTATGGTTGATGAGTTAGATGATTTGGCGCACGTCCGATTGACGAGAAGCATAAACAGAGGCCGCTTCTCTAAAGGACATGCATCTTCTGGTTCTGGGGTCTTCATGATCGTCATACTTTGACGAGAAGCAGGAGTTCGATAATGGAGGCCGATCAATTATGGTGTTGGTATGGATAGTTAACCAGAGTTGGATAAACCACCATGGTCCTCCATGCGCCATAGTTTGTTTCAGCATCAGATCCTGAGTGGCAGTATGAAGCAGCCGATAGACAGCCCCAAGGAGATATCGGCCAAGGGGGATTTGTTTCTTCTCAACCAGAGCTTGAGCCAAGTGTTGGCAATTTAGAGTAGGGCCGCAGGTTGATCCACAGAAGACAAATCTTTCTAACCATAGGATCAGAAAGGCCACATGTTCTCTCTCTGAGACGGATCCTTGTTCCATATGCTCAGAAATATACCCAGACCAGCCTCCAATCTTCTTGGTTTTCAACTTATGGCTGCTGTTTGTTAGGAGGTTGAAAGGATTGATCTCAGATTGGATATCTAGTCCTGTCAGCATCTTGACGTCAATTAATGTTGGGGTCATCGGACCTTGCCGGAATAGGAAAGCGTTCAAGGTGCTAGACCAGAAATAGGTGGCCGCTGACATGAGTGGTTCATTCTTTTTGGTATCGGCCAAGGACAGAGTGATGCATTGGCCGATTCCTATTTCGTCCCTATGAACTTGCTTGGTTGCAGCAATCCTCCTGTGCCAGGTTCTGTAACCATTGAGCTTTGACGGCCAGGACCTGAAGGTGTGCTTCCATGAAGAGACATTGGGCTTGGCTTGTTTGAAAGGGACTCTGTTTGTCTTAGCGTTTATCAGCCAGGTTGGGTCACAATTGCCCATGGGGCCTAGAAGGAACCGGTGGGATTTGTCGTTGGTGGGGATTAAGATCTGGTTCTTGAAAACCTACGGCATATGAGCAGTGATGTAAGATAATAACTTGGGGGGCAAGAACGGAAGCCCTAGTTGGAAGAACTCGGCGAGAAAATGAAAATACGAATTTAGAAAGGATTGACTTACCACGGGGAGCTCGGAGGCGTAAAACGGCGCGGAAGCCATTGTTGTTGTCGAAGAGGTCGCTGTTGAAGGGGTCGATGCCAATGGGACGTCGAGGTGTCACCGGGGTTGAAGAGCGCGAGTGGTTGACGAATCGGCGGCGGTGGGCTGAGAATCTGGATCTGCGCGGTTTTCAGACAAACCCTAGCGAAGAAGTCGATGGGTTCCTCGGAACTAATTCCGCCACATTATATAATGAAGCGAAATTGGGGGGCATGTGTTAATAGCAGATTTTCGTAATCGACCCAGAGAGGAAAGAGGAAACCGACGCGGAGAGAGGGGGTTGAATTGGAGTCGGACCAAGTCTTGTATCGGACCCGGTAAACGTATCGGACTGGGAGAAGCGTTAACAGGAAGAGCGTATCGGCCGATACGGGTTCAATATGGTCATTGGCCGATAGAGGCTGGAAGTTGATAGAGTTCGCATAGGCTTGGTTTGGGCTCAAGATAAACTTCAAGGAAGTTGCCAAATAGAGATAAGGCTCGGTTTTAGGCAACTGTATCTTGTAAATCAAGTAGGTTTAGATCTAATCTACGGCAAGAGTCTGCCGCAAAGATTTGTTTGTTAAATTGTAGATAAGATCGTGTCCTATCTGGACAATGTTGTAATCTCGGGTATAAATATCCCGGTAGTTTGTACATAGAAACTCTCTCACAACAATACAACACATAAATCAATCTACTTTCGGTGCATCGCCAACCCTCGCCAGAGGTTAATCTCGACGAGTTCTTGCTTTCCCAGAGCAGAGGTAAGAACTCGTGCCCGACGATCTACATCGTCGGGGCTAGCGTGTCGCTGTAGGCACATTAAGCCTCGATGATGTGATCGTCGTTTATCATGCTTTGGGTGATTTTCATAAGTGTATTAATTATGCTTCGCCGGCGGTCTGCTCGTTTTAGGGTTTATTGCCGACGACGGTTTAATTATTATGCTTAGTTAAATCTTTCAATGCATCTACCATCCCCAAAAGCGATCTACGACTTGATTTTCTTTGTGTTAAGTCTCAATTCACACTTTGAGTTGCTATCGACCTTAGTCCTGTTTTGAGATCTAATCCAAAGCCTGTTTTCAATCGTAACTAAGGATAGCGTCGGGGTTTCAGCCGGTCTTATCTAATGCATGTAACTACTATAATGTTTTTATATGTATTTGCCACTTGTACGAGTAGATTGATAGATATGAATGCATTTGTCATAGGTTATCTTCTAGAGTCTACTTGTGATCGATGTATTTATATAAGTTGGTTGGTTTGTACAAGTTTGCATTAAAGTATTAGCTAGTGCATTTATTTCTTTTATCTCTCATCGGCTGATGCCTCTAATTGACATGAACATGTTGATAAAGGCCGATGAGATTAGATTTATATTTTGATGTTATTTTATCACAATTACAAGCGAGCCGATATAGCTTTGCCCTATCGGCTAGGTCACAATAATGCGACATCGGCCTATCGGCCGATCGGCCATTGTTTACTTACATGGTTTGCTTGTTTATCTTGTTGATTGCAGATCAAATCAACTGGCACGCTCTACACACACCTAGGCAAGCCTTTGGACCTACACTGGAGTTAAGCAGATCTCCCAGGCCGCTGTGGAAACATGGAACCCGTTTGGTCGTGAGGCGGGTCTAAATTCTGCGCCAACAGGTGGTGAAGGGCAAGCAAGGGGCTTGGTGCCGAAGAACCAAATCCGATGATGAACGACGAGTGACGGCTTTGTCATGATGGACCGTGCGAGGTCATTTCAAGCTACAAGTAACCGCATCAATCATTTGAAGAATATATGGTGAAATGGTTTTGACGTTGGTGTCCCTTAAGACAAAGAAATAAAGATGGAAAGAAGACATTCCTATTAGTATAATTCTCTTTCTATCTACTTTTAAGTATAGTAATGCCGTACCATCAAGAGGGATGCAACGTTGATATGTTTGTGTATGTCTCGGTGCTCAAAGTGACCTATCCTAGTGCTACCTCGAGAGAAACCCAAGTTTTAATCTATCCTTTGAAAGGTTTTAGACCTTTCTTTTGGTTGAGCTGAGTAGTTCTCTGAGTAAACTTTCCATAGAGTCTAAGATCATCAAAAAGGGACTTCCAAGCAAAAAGTTATTGCCGTTTTGCCTGGTGTTTTTCGGAAATACCGAAAAAATCTCAAAAAGTTCAAAAATATTTCGGAAATTCCGAAAATGGCCGCGAAACTGAGATTGCCTTCTGTTGATTTTCGAACTTGTTCGAAAATGCATTTCGAAAATTCCGAAAAATGAAATCTTGGCCTCAAACGGCTAGTTTTGAGAGGCTCGGGTATGTAAACTCCTCCACCCTTCTTTGAGTGGCTGCTGTTCTTGGGCAATATTAGACACATCCAAAGCCAAATAGCCTTCTCCATTCCCCTACCTTTGTGGTGCCTCTTTGTGAGAGGGATTTGAGAAAGGAAGAGAGTTGGATTGAGAGATTGAGAAGTTGAGAGCTAGTGAGCTTCACTCCATGCTTTGAGCACTAGAGTTCATAGCAAGCAAATCTTCGATTGTGTTTGTTACTCTTGGGGACTAAGGTCTTCTAAACGGCTAGACATCGCCGGTGAGCACCAAAGATTGTGGTGTGCCTCGAAAAGTTTGTGAAGGCTTCGATTTCGTCTCCGCAAGGAAAGAAATCAAAAGTGAAATCGAGGAGTGCATTTGTGCAACCTCGTGATGAAAGAGTTGAAATAGACCCGGCCTTTGTGGCACCTCAACGGAGACGTAGGATCCGTGGATCCAAACTTTGGGAAACAAATCACGCGTCTCCTCTCTTGGTTTGCTCGTTCTTGCCTTCTCTCATATTGTGCTTGAGCTTGTTTTAACCCGATCTACTTGTATGATTAATTGATATAGTTGATGACCTTATATCTTGTTTAGATACATTGTTTGTCACCTTTTGATTCATATATATTTCGTTTGTTCGAGCTACAAGTTTGTAGCTAATGTTTTATTCCGTTATCCGTCGAACTTTTCGGTTGAGACCGGAACTTCTAATCCCGTACCGGAAGTTTCGATTTGAACCAAAAGTTCTCATCACTCTAATATGCTATGAAGTTGTGATAATTTATAGGAACACCTATTCACCACCCCTCTAGACGACATCAAGATCCTTTCAAAGACTAGGCTGCCACATAGATATCACATCAGCCAAAACCACCCACAAACTATTGAGGGAGTCATTTTACACTGGTTTTAATAGTTTGAGAAGTCGTTATATCTGGTTTTATGGTTGAGGGATACGAATTAGATTTGACCTATATATGAGGAAGTCATATTGGACTTTTTCCTAGTACTTTCCACCGTTTGGTCCTCTTAGAAAACTTCTTTTTTACATACTACTCTTTTTGTTTCATATTTTAAGTCGTTTTGACTTTTTTTTACCAAATTCATAAAAAAATATGAGTATTTTCAACCCAAAACAAACATATTATCAAAATATATTTAATATTAAATTTAATGACACTAATTTGATGTTTTAGATATTATTAATTTTTTGTATAAACTTGATCAAACTTAATAAAATTTAATTAAAAAATAAAAAGACTTATAATATGAAACAGAAAGAACATAGTAGAAGAGCTTTAAAAAAAGAGTGGAACCCTTTTAAACAGTAAATCCTTTCAAATAGTAACATAATATTTGTCGTCATGTAGACATATACGAGATAGTCCATGAAAAGGTTTTCAGCGGAGTATATTTGTGAGGAAGGACTCCCAAAAGATATTCACGCCAACGTGGGAACGTCAAGCATATCGATCGCTAGCCCATCATATGAGTTCCTCTAATCGGGCAGTTACATGTGTCCATCGGTTCGTATGGATTTTCACGTCGAAATGTGAAACCATTCACTTGCAAATCCACAAACCTGCGAACTAGCTACCCACCACCACATGCCAGCTCATCGGACATTGGTATCGCAATATCTGTACCAGTTTCATCGTGCTTCTGGCGCGGAGCACACGGGGCTAGAAAACGTCGGCAGCTCGGCAGGGGATCGTCGTCGTTGCACTGCAAAAGTGAAAACGCCATGCTCCGGTATCAAACAACGTCGACCGTTTCGTTTGTGGCACAGTGGCAGTTTGTTTTTGCGTGAACCCAGGAACGCCACCACACTAGAGGACAGGGGAGACGGAAGGTATACACATATGCGTCGCCTAGCCGCGTCGGTGCGAGGCATAGGAGTACAGCATTGTAGCGGCTGGCTAACATCAACGTCGCCTCCGTCGCATTCATACGGTGGTGGTGGTAGTGCACCCGTGCGACCCACGCAAAAGCCACGCCGGCGAATCGCAATCGAACGTGGGGACCTCTCCGAAACGTGAGGGCAAGCGGAAGGCTACGAGCCTTACGATCAACACAAGCGAGAATCGGATGCCTCTGGCTCTCCGTCCGCCACAGAAAATATCTTCGTCCATTTCCCCTCCTCCGCCCTGACCGTAGTGGCCCACAATACAGTAGTAGCACTACTCCTCCCCCGTGTCCAGATCCAGATCCCGGCGTCCCCATCACGTACACCGCCCGTGCCGCGCTCCATGTCGCCGCTATCAGTTAGGCGCCAGCCGTCGGCCAGCCTAACCGAACCCCCAAATTTAGCCGGGCGATGCGAGTGCGAGTGCGTAAGCGCAACTCCTCCCTCCTCCCGGCTCCGGCTCTACGGGCGGGGTAGTACGCCTCCACCACGTCCCCGCACCTTTCCCCCCAACCCGCAGCCCACACAAGAGGGAACCAACCAACCAACCAACCAATCAATCAATCAATCCGCGTCCCTGACCCATGCCCCCATCCGTCGCCACCCACGCATCCCTCCTCCTCAAAGCCGCCGCCGCCGCCGCCGCCGCCGCCGCGCCAGCGCACCTCCACCCCAAGCCCTTCTTCTCCCCACGCGCCGCGCGGATCCCCTCCGCCCCCGCGCCGCCGGCCGCAGGCGGCAGCCGCTACCTGCCGACGACGACGGCGGCGACGGCGACCAGTGCCACCGCCGCGTGCCGCTGGTTCCGGTGGCCCCCGCCCGCGCAGGCGCCCGTGAGGGGGCTGTGCTCCTTGCCGCATTCTGGCGGTGGTGGTGAGGGTATGGGATCTGAAGGGGTCGGGAGGAGGAGGCGGGTGGTGGCGCCTGTGGTGAACGGGGTGGCGAAGGACGGGGCGCCACAACCGGCTCCGCCCAAGCTGCTCACGCTGCCCACCGTGCTCACCATTGGCCGCGTCGCCGCCGTGCCGCTTCTGATAAGCAGTAAGTTCGAGCGACAGCTTGTTTGTTCTTTTTAACTTCGGGAATTTTTTTTATGCGTTTCTTGTCGGATTGTGACGCGATTATGTTTATTGACGAAACTATTACCGAGAGTTGTGATTTCTTGGCGACTTTCTTTCGTGCGCTAGTAGTGTGGGAAATCTGTCAAGATGATCAGGGACATCATTGGAGCAGAATCAAGTTCGCCGAAGATAGTGTTGGAAACGTTAGGGAATTGTAGGTATCTTGCTGCGAGTAATGTGCCGGAACAAATTGATTGAATTAGTTACTTTCCAGCTACCAGTGTATCGAGGAATAGTTGAAATTGGAAAGTTTGGAGTATCCCAGCTCGATATGCTAATCCTCTATGTCCCTCTCGTTCGTGGTGTATATCCATTTATTGCATAAAACAATTAATTATTGTGCTTAATCGTCAAGGAAATGGAATTAGCAGATCGGTAGATCAGGTAGGTAATAATGCCTGAATCGGCAGAATAATTACCATAAATGGAGTTGATGGCCCAAAAGATCGACACTATCCTCCGTTTTATTTTAACATGCTGTGCTGCTAACTGGATGATACTGCTATCTGTTTTGTATCCATAATTCCCTAAATTCTGAACATGGTTGACATGGTTGATCGCAGTAGTCGACATATAGGGGCACCTATGCAGATAGTCTTTAGTGCCTCTTCTGTTTGTTCTTTTCCAGGCTAGGCCTGTCTACTCTACTTAGAACTGTTAATATGTACTATTCACTAGACTTTGGAGCTCATCTCCTATGCGACACAGTGATGTGCTTAGTCTATTTCATCCAAGCCTTCATAGGACCTTTTTCTTACTGTATCCCGTCTTGTGCCTGAGAATTCCTAAGCATCCTCCCATATGAACCCTGTTGCATTATACACATTTCTCTTCCCACCCATTGGGGGAAACGAAGTGGTTGTCTTGTTAATCTGTCTGCAAAGAACATGTTCATTTCTTCTCCTAAGACACCTATTTTTTATATTTTCCCTTGTTAGACTAAAAAAGCATGCCTCAGTCACTGTATTTGACTTTTTTCTAGAACCATAGGGCAAGAAAAACCTTTTCCAAATCCAGTTCCGTCATAATGATGCTGAAAGGTTGTGCTACGTGATGTTTTTCACCTCCTATAAACTGAAGGAATATGCAAATTGAAGTATCCTATCAGCACTGCATTCTTTAGTTTCTGGGATAATCACTGTATATATAGAAGGTTTAAATATCTATGCTTCAATGTACATCCCTTTTACAAACATGAGGAGCTTTTTCATTCATTCACAGTTTACATCCATTAGCTTTATTGAAATGACTAGTGATGCTTTTTTGTTATCAATGATTCATGGAATTTCTGCAACAGTTAGATGGATTTGTACAAACTTATCATCTGTAGAAAGTTAGAAAAAGTACTTGTTTGTTTCCTGGAGGTCAAATAGTATGTTTACCTGACAAGAACCAGCAGGTAAGGTAACCTCAATGAAGTTGAACTTATCAAATCACCTTTACATCCTTGAGCAGTTATGCTTTTTCATCTATTTGAATATTGTCTTCACAGTCTTAAAGAAACATGCACTGTTGCTTTGGACCTTTGGCTATATATTTCTTTTGGTTTACACTGATCAATACTGGTTGATATGCATCTGGTTCTGGTGCCTATTTGTTTATTTTTGACCGAATAATGCCAATTTGTCGCTCTGATTTATTTACATTTGAACTAATAGCTTAATATTTGTATTGTCACCAGCTTTCTACATGGAGGGGCCTTGGGCAGCAACTGCAACAACTGGCATCTTCCTTGCTGCTGCAGTCACTGATTGGCTAGATGGTTATATTGCGAGAAAGGTGTCACAAATACTGATTTAATAACATGCCAGACAAGGTGCTTACCAACATTTTTCTAGCCCTCTAATTGTTTCCTCACATAATTTTCTGTACAGATGCAGTTAGGAACACCTTTTGGTGCATTTCTTGATCCTGTGGCTGACAAGGTTGCTTTTCTCTCTCTGCTGCTCACTTCTTAAATTTCTTTTCCCACCCTATCTTTTTTGTTACTTGAACAGCTGTGTTTTCTTTGTCCTGTTGGATTGTTTATGTTCAAATGTGAGCTACTCTTGGGAGCTAACTTTGTTACTGCCATTCCCTGCTGCAGCTTATGGTAGCTGCAACATTAGTGTTGCTGTGCACCAAACCTTTGGAAATTTCACTGCTCAGAGATGGGCCATGGCTTCTAACGGTTCCTGCCATTGCCATTATTGGGAGAGAGGTATTTCCTTAGCCAATCTACATTGTCAATTCATGAACATTTAGTGAGAATTTGGTTTATAGTAAATTTTTGTTGGTGAGCTAGCATAAATCTTGGGTGACATCTTGGCTTCTTGGGTTATTGGATCTGGTCAGCTAATCTTAGGGCCTGCTTGGAAGACCTGTTTTAGATCCAAACCCGGTGTAAAATACCAGCCTGTAACTTATTTTTAGTCGGACCATAAAATCGTGCTTGGATGACCTGTATCTCGGATTATAACTCAGCCCGGAAAGCCCATTACCCTGGGAAAAGAAAAAATTGCTCTCGAGGCCACACATAAAAAACGGACTTCTCTCCGCACCGGCACTGCCTCCTCGTCTCCGCCCCCGCGCTGTTCTCATCTCCGGAACCGCATCGTCTTGGAGTTGACAGCATCGTCTTGGAGCTCACCAGAGGCACTTCCCTCTTCTCCGATCTCCTTCTGAGTTGCCAGCATCGTCTTGGAGTTGCATTATGTTTCCATCACTCGGTTCCAATTTCTTGGGTGTAAATCCTCTTCCAGTGCAACTACGGGTTCCAGTTTTTGTAGGTGCCATCTAGATGATTCTCATATATCTTCTTCTCAATCTGAATTTTCTTGTTCCGATTCGATGTTCTGCTCTAATTTTTTATGAAGAGTGATGTCTGAATCTGAATTGACTATTGGTTTATCCAGTTTTGTAGCTCAAGATTGGGATTTGGATCTGAAATTTCCATGTATTATTCAGTGTTCATGCTAACTTTCTGATGAGAAAGAAAGGTTTCACTTCTGCAGTTCATAGTGCTGGATAAGTTTTTGTTTCTTCTCCCAAACAGCTCAGCCAGAGGATTTTCTTTTCACCTGTATTTTTGGGTAACCAAAGTTACCCGTGATTTTATTTACGACCGAGAAAAAAACCCTGAAACATCCAAGCAGGCCCTTAATCTCTTAAGTTTATGCTTCAAACCTATGCAGTATATGATAAGTTGACAGCTTCCCATAAAAAAAAGAAGCTGACAACTTGGTGTTTTGCTTTTGCAACACAGGTTCTATCTAGAGCACAGATCTAAGGATAAGACTACATAATTTATGACTTAATGAATGCTGTTTCGCCAACCACTATCTTTTGGGATTGAGCCAATTCATTCTCTCTTCTTTTGAAACAGAAGTGAAAACCCTGCATTGAATAAGAAACTTTATCTCTTCTTTTTTTAATGCTTTAAGAGCCTAATTCCATAGTTTCTTGTCAACCTTGTAATTCCATGCGAAGGTGTGTGGTACCATGAGCACCATTATTTCTATTTTCTAGTTATGCAAACACATGTATCCATGTAGAACAAACGTAACTGACGCAGTGTGGTGCAAGAGTGATGGATGCTACAAGCTAGTATCCTAACCTATTACATATCTATCTTGTGTTTATGTAGATCACAATGTCAGCTGTGAGAGAGTGGGCTGCGTCTCAGAATACCAAAGTTCTTGAGGTTCTTCCTGTGCTCTGTTATCCTTGGATTCCATTGTCATAATTATTAGTTCAGCCACTTAATTTCTACTTGCTACAACAGGCTGTGGCAGTTAACAATTTGGGGAAGTGGAAGACCGCAACGCAGATGACAGCATTGACTATCCTCCTTGCGAGCAGAGACCCAAGGTATTCTTGCTTGGTATTTGCATGGAGTTTTATTATTTCTGTGTTGATGGTTCGGTTATTTGTGCTTGTACTTTGCAGTCTTCCTGCACAAGATGCTCTGGTTACTTCCGGCGTCACATTGCTTTATATATCAGCTGGACTTGCCATATGGTCCCTAGTGGTGTACATGAGAAAGATATGGCGGATACTTCTAAAATAGCCGTAGCACATAGTGTAATTGAAGGAACAGGAGCAAGCCAGCAAGGTGATATTACATTTCAAGAGCATACAATTTTTGAACTGCGGAGTTGATTGATGGACCTAGAATTGGTTGAGATCCTCAGCTACTTACGCATTGTCTCAGTTTGGCGGATTAGTCGCTAAATTGCTGTGCCTGCAAGGATCTCTGTAGAAACAAAAACATAGTAGCAGTAGTATGTTGCCCGGGTGATTACTTCTTCGAAAGCTATTTTCGGAGCCTATCACGGCTCGAGTGTTGGACACTGGGTGTTATGATCTGCAAACCTGGAAAATGCAGAAGATTGTAACCGTATACGAATACAAAACCATGAGGTTTGTGTGCAAGTGTGACTCAGAGGTTTCTATAGTTTCTACCATTGTAAGTTTACCCATATGATGTCAGAAGCGAAAATTACTCTTTGGACAAGTGGTGTTCTTGTTGTGCATTTGAGCCATCTCATCAAATCTGTTTGATTAATCACCTGGATGCCACACCTCCTTTTTCAAATAAAATTTGGGGAAGAAAGCAAGCTAGTGTCGTCCTATGTGCCACTTGCTCTCGTGGGCCTCGTGGCCGTTTGATCTGATCTCAACGGTCTGGATCACGCGAGGCCCTGAACTAGTAGGGGTCACTACCAAAAGTCCAAAACTCATGGCCGCGCCGGCGGGTGATCGGAGCTGAGCATTTCACGAGCAGCGGATGAAGCTGCCGGCGTGGCTCACCGCCGTGCCGCCGGATCCCAGGGCGTACGGCCACCTCATCCAGCTCTGCGCGGAATCCGGCCACCTCGCCGCCGGCCGGCAGCTCCACACCCGCCTCGTCGCCGCCTCCGTGACGCCCTCCAACTTCCTCGCCTCCAAGCTCATCTCCCTCTACTCCCGCGCCGACCGCCTGCGCGACGCCCGCAGGGTGTTCGACTCCATCCCGCAGCCCAGCCTCTTCTCCTGGAACGCCATCCTCATCGCGCTCTCCCTCCACTCGCCGGACCCTTCCGCGGCCGTCCGCCTGTTCGCCTCCTCCGCCGTCTCCCCCGACGAGATCACCCTCTCCACGCTACTCAGGTCCCTCGCCACGGCCGGCCCGGCGCTCTCCCCACTCATCACCGGGGAGCTCCACGCCGTCGCGTTCCTGCGGGGCTTCGGGACAGACCTGTTCGTGTCCAATGCGCTCATAACAGCGTATGCGAACGCCGGGGACATGCGCTCGGCTCGCGCTGTGTTCGATGAAATGCCGAGAAGGGACGTGGTGTCATGGAACTCGCTTATATCCGCGTGCGCCCGTGCAGGTTGGTACAGAGAGTGCTTGGATCTGTTCCAGGAGTTCGTACGGGTTCGTTCCAGTGATGGTGATGGTGTTGGGCCGAATGGTGTCACGGTGACAAGTGTTCTGCATGCTTGTGCGCAGCTCAAGGCTGTTGATTTCGGGATTGGTGTTCACCAGCTTTCTGCGGAGAGTGGGCTGGACACGGACATTGCAGTATGGAACTCAATAGTTGGGTTTTATGCCAAATGTGGGAGGTTGCAATATGCACGACAGTTGTTGGATGGACTGACTAGGAAGGATTCAATCAGTTACAGTGCAATGATCACAGGGTATATGAATAACGGCCATGTTGAAGAGGGAATGGAGCTTTTCCGGCAAGCAAATGCTCGGGGCATCAGCATGTGGAATTCAGTGATTGCGGGTTTAGTTCAAAATGGGCGCCAGTCAGATGTTCTTGGGTTGCTGCAAGAAATGATTGCCTCTAAAGTACTACCCAATTCAGCAACACTTTCAATCGTCGTGCCTTCAGTTCCTTCTTTCTCAACACTACTGGGAGCAAAGCAAGCTCATGGTTATGCGATCAGAAATGACTATGATCAGAGCATCAGTTTGGTCAGCACATTGATTGATGCGTACTCAAAGGCTGGATTTCTTGATACAGCTAGGAAGGTGTTTAAACTGACTGAACATAGAAGCACAATTGTTTGGACATCAATCATATCCGCCGTCGCAGCTCATGGCGAAGCAGTTGAAGCATTGAGCCTGTTCAATCAAATGATTACTGCTGGTGCTAAGCCGGACACTGTAACTTTCACCGCTGTGCTTAGTGCGTGTGCCCATTCCGGCAAGGTAGCTGAAGCTCGTAAGGTTTTTAACTCAATGCAGGTTGTTTTTGGTATCTCTCCAGTGATTGAGCAGTATGCTTGCATGGTTTCTGCACTCAGTCGTGCAGGGATGCTCAAGGAAGCAGTTGAGCTTGTCAACAAGATGCCTTTTGAGCCAAATGCAAAGGTATGGGGTGCATTGCTTAATGGAGCAGCAGTAGTTGGTGACGTTGAGTTCGGGCGATATGCATTTGATCGCTTGTTTATCATTGAACCTAAGAATACGGGCAATTACATTGTTATGGCTAATTTATACTCAAATGCTGGCAAATGGGAAGAAGCTGAAATCATAAGGAGCATGCTGTGGGGAGTTGGATTGGAGAAGGTTCCTGGGTGTACTTGGAATTGAGGGAGAACAATCGTTTGCAAGTTTTTATTCCTGTGTTTGCCTTAAAGCAGAAAGCAACACACATTGATTTGGTTGTTGAGGGGTTAAATGGGTTGAATGATAGAAAAGATCTTGACATCAACCTAAGAGTTGGATGAAGACAAGAATTCAATAGAGCTAATAGTTGAAATGTGATTATCATGCCTGAAAGCATATCAGCCTTTTGGAATTATTTGGACCACCGGATTCCATATGCTATGATGTGGTCAGTTATATTGATTTGACTGATTATCAAACCCTAGGATGACAAAGGACAATGAGAACTGGAAACAATAAGAGCTTCGCTACCACAATCTTCAAACCTTTCGAAGTGTATGACCTTAAACTCTAATTTATAATAGGGCCAACAGTTACCAAAGCAACAGGAAAGTCCATGATTACAAAAAATGACGGAAGCAGTTGCATTCTAATTTGAAATTTCAGGAAGTACACCAGTTAAATCTCGGTGTTTGATGAAACACCAAAAGAGCAGCATACAAAAGTTATTTCAGTACATCAAAAGTAGTTGTTCTAGCTTTGGTGTTAACCTACTACTCCATCCGTGTCCCAAAATATAAGAACCTAGTACTGCCATCCAGTACTAGGTTCTTGTATTTTGAAACAGATGGAGTACATTTTAGTACACTATTTGTGTATTTTTCATCTCATTAAAATCACTACTGGATCATTTCTTTAGCCCACCATGCTTTTTTGCCTTTTGAAACTGGGAGCTATGTGGTTAATGGAATTAAACCTATGATTTTTTTTCTATATTTGTTTCTCCATCCAAACCAAATCCTTGTCTGCTTTGCATGCATGTGCCCAATCCTATCTTGTATTAGAATTACAACTGCATAGAGCTAGCCCAACAAGATCTGTCTTTTAGTACCCTCGTGCTTGTGGATCACGGTTCACATGCTTGGATCATTCTACCTCTTTACTTCCCAGCTCATGAGCTCCGAAAAGGAAAAGCACATAAGCAGCTCTCCGGATTGTACCCAACTTGTGCTGGTCTTACTACCAGAAAGCCATGACTCTTATTTCGTTCTGTGCCAGCACTCACATGCTAAAACTTCACAGGCTGAAGGTTGCAGCGATCTCCACATGCACTGACCGCCCAAATGAGGCAGGGGATAATGTTACTAGTGGCAACATTGATGAGGTGAATTCTAATGTGAGGTCCAGCTCATCCTGGAGCCTTGGAGACTTGGAGTTCAAGTGAAGCTAAGTGAGCATAATCACCACACCTCTTTAATCATAGCGTAGATCTATTCATTCGCATTTGAACAATTGAACATATACAGGAAGATTATGCATGAGAGGTGGAGCGCTTCATAATTGGGATCGCATTATGCATAGGCGTTGAGCACCTGAGCCATGACAAATTATACCACACAGCAAGCAGCAAGACAAATCAGGTGGAACTATTTCCTCTTTATTTTTCTTTTGGCTTTACCTTCACTGTTTGTATCTACATTGTTGCGCGGTTGTCCATTTCTGTGCGATGATCTAATCCAGAATTTCAAAATGTTTTGAATAGTTTCGGTGGTATTATATATGTTATATTTCTGTGCACGTGATACACCTCCCAAGCCTAAAGACCAGCGGTGGGAGACAAAATAGGCCGTGTCCTTCAGTCCTTTGTGCATTGGCTGAGCAGTGAGCCGGTGAGCGTGGCATGGGCAGGCTGCGTGTCCCTGCATTCACTTGCCGAAGAAGCGTCATCATCATCGTTCATCGGCCTGTTGCAAAGGCTCCACTCCCAGATCAGGAATGATGGTCACCGTTGCGTAAGTAGGGCCACCCCGTAATGATGCCTGGGAAAAAGAAAAAGAAAAGACCTGGACCAGCAGTAGAAGAAGAATAGTACAGTAGTGTACCTAGCAGTTACATTACATAGCATTTCAGTGGAATCTGGTTGGAAATTCTTGGGACAGGTAAGTTCTTTTTGGTCTTGTGATGTTGCGATATTTTTCTTTCAGCTTCCATCGCTTTAATACTTTAACTGCCTGCTTTTTTCAAAGCATAATTTTTTGACTCGGAAAGCTCTTTGTGTAGCTATGGTGGTCGAAGATCCTGCGGCCTTCAGTAGCATCGCTCCAGAATCCGAAGCCTCAGATGCCTAGGAAACACTGTGCACCGTACTGAGCTTATAGCATGAAAAAGCCGCAGCTATCTGTCTACCACTCTACCTCCAGCCAAATTGTTGGCGTATAATTTCATAGACTGTTAAGCTCGTGGGCAAGGAATTGTTGCGCCAATAGAATCAGCAGGAGAATCAAAAGTACACTCGCAGATCACCACTCATCCCTCACATGATGCTGGGTGCAGTGCTAACTTCCAATCTCGCCCAGCACCAGCGAATTCCTCTTGACATTCAACATGGCAGGTCAGTTCAGCTCAGCTCAGCCTAAATAGTTACACTAATTTCCACCAAATTCTGTATATATTTTTTTCAGAGTTCAGACTAGTATTTTTAACAGCCATATGCAGGAGAGGACAGCTCAAATGTCATTGTTAATACTTTTGTCCTGTCGCTAATCTGATGGGTCTACTCAAATCATTTCAAATGCAGAACAACACACACAGGCCGCTCGTGACTGAGGCGCCGCGACAGGGACACTCGAGGCGTTTTTGTCTTTGTACTGCACTGTAGCCGTCCTCTTCTTTTTTCTGTAGAAAACACAGAAGTCGGTGGCTGCTCAGAATTTCAGATGCTGCTAAAAACCACGGGGAAAAGAAAACCCGGCAAGAGGACACGAAGGCCTGAGAAGATGGGGCAAAACAACAGGCGGGTTAGAGCAAGTTTTATATTAAAGATGACTACTACATCTAATCTTATGTATGTCATCTACAAATAAATTAAGAGCTAACCTGTATAATATGTTGTTTTTAACACACAACTTTCAATAACCTTAACACTCTAATATTTTTATTAGAGTTTTGGCAAAGGTTGTCCCTTATACAAGGGATGACCTTTTCTCTCTTTCATCTTTTCTCTCTATCTCACCATTTAGTTTTATGTGATATTTTGATATTTATGTTTAGATGTTCATGGTACATCGTAGAGCGGCTTTTTTTTTTTTTGAGGGAACGAAGCAAGAGCTCTGCTAATTTTATTATAGAAGAAGAGAAAACAATAACATTCACCCCAGAGCGGCCTTTCACGTGGCCTTCTTTCTGCCCTCCCGTTCGCTCCGCTCCCTCTTTACACTGCAGTTATGCAACCCCCAAGGTAATGACCCCACATGTCCCCTGCGACCATATCTTTGTTAATTATACTAGTTTAGTAGTATAATTACCCCGCTTATCTGTACTTTGCAAGTTAGGTTAGGTTTGAGCTTGTGTACAGTATACAATTGACAAGTCTTGTTGGCAGTTGGCAGATGCAAACTTTTTTTTAGCTCAACACAAACTCTTATGTTACTTCTCCCTTCTGCTCCAGTGCATCCATTTCAAGACCTCATACCATCTCTCTTTTGCAGGAAACTAATGTTTGCATGCAGATTATGTGACTGTAAAAAAAATCAAGACAAATGCAAGAAAGTGCGGTCATTGAAGAATGTAGGGAAGTGTAAAAGGAGGTTTCTAGTGACGCCAGTTATGCACCTCACGGGTGGCGGTCACGGACAGAACCGGTTACTGTGGTCATCGAATCAGTAGGTTCAGTACACGTCCCCTTACCCTGATGAGGCGCCTCACCTCACGCCTCAGCCATCAGACATCAGACGGACGCCTTCGGCTTCAAGCCTCCTCTCCTACTACCTCCCTTCAATTCAGCAGCCGTCACATATCGTACGCCCATCCCTGACCCCAAATCTTGGTCCCTTGGATACTACTACTAGGAGAAACGTCGACGAGAGAAGGGAAGCTAAGCCAGGAGAAATGACTGCCACAGCCATGCAATGCAGGTTTGCTACAATTTCGCTTCTTGGTCTCTAGCATCGCTTCTTGATCTTTTTCTTGGATGCCTTCTTCTAGTGGGATCCTAGGATCGGTTCCTTGACATCATCTGCATTTGCGTTGCGTCTCATTGATCGCAGGGGAGGTGAGCGCGGCGAGGACGGCGGTGGCGGTGGCATGAGGACAGTGGAGTGCCTGAGAGGGAGGCTGCTTGCGGAGAGGGTAGCATCCAAGGCTGCCAAGGAGGAGGCTGATTCACTCGCCAAAAGGGTATCTTCTCTTAACCACATTCCCTACTGTTACAACCTCCTTGATAGGAATTGGGTTATACTGTTCTTGAGCCTTTTTGGTGGTTGGTTAATTCCATGGTTTGGTCGTAGCTGGACGAGCTGGAGAAGAAGCTCTCCGACGAGGTCAAGATCAGGAACAAGGCGGAGAGGAGGCTTAGGAGGGCCATAAAGAAGCTGGAGTCCCTCAAGATTTTGGATGTGGAGCTCTCAGACAGCTCCATCGGGTCACTCTCCTCCAATGGCTGCTCCGGTCACCGTGCGCCGGAGACGGAGGCGGACGTGAACAATCCTGGCTCCTCGGCTGGTTCATGCACTCAGGTGAATTCCTCCCAGGAAGGGAGCTGGTGCTCTGTTGTGTCCGAGCAATCGCCATCTGTTCATTGCAAGGAGGAGGAGAATGGCTTGGACACTGAAGACGCTAAGAACTGCGGCTCTGGGGAGGAGGTTGGTGACCAAGACTCAGAGAGGTAAGCATGCGGATTAACAAGAGGTACTTTACTATTGGTCAAAAGCTAAATAACCTACTTAATTTCTCTAGGAGCACTGCAATTTCGGTAGGAACTAGACATTTTTCGCATATGTATTTCTGCATTTTAGGTTTCTATTTTGCCTTATATCTGGCCAGAACTAGGACATAAATTCCCTCCTTTTTACGTTTTGTTTTTCATTCATGGCGGCTAGCTCCACAGGCATGTTTCACGATTATTGTTAGGTATTGAGGAAACAATCTGTACCCTTTGTGTCTCCACAAGCAGAATGATTGTGTTTAGGATAGCACAAGGAGATGGACGGATTGTCGGTGTTGTACGCCACACAAATTGGACCAAGCCCACCTGAGATTTTTCGCTTTGGTGAATGTTATTAACTCAACTGTATGAAGAACTGACTACGTGTAGCTGCCACCAATAATAGCATAAACATGTGCACAATTGACTCCGGTGTTAAAAATAGAGCAGGTGTGCTTTACTTGAACGGCAACTTGATCCTTAATTTGACTCTCTTTTTGTTCCTCGAGAAATGTCAAATGCAACTTTGTACTTAACAATTTGACAACCTGCATTACTGATGCAGAACAACACATGGAATGCCTCCTTGTAGCAGGGATGATCAACCTGTTCATGTGCCATCCGACGACGGCTCATCGAAATCCGAAGATAACCACCGCGACGAGGACGACGACAGGCTAGCGCTGGTGCTGGTAGACCCGCAGCCAAGTGCAGAAGCAATGGAGTTTAGAACGGGACACGACGGCGATACGGCGGAAGCGGCGAAGCTCCAGGCCGAGGCCAACGAGGGGGACGACGACGACGAAGTGGAGGAGGAGAACAACGAGCTCGCGATCGTGCTCGTGGACCCGCAGCCGCAGCCCAAGGCGGCGGAGCCGGCGTCGGCGGCGAGGCCGCGAAACGACGTGCAGTCCGTGCTCCTCGCGCTGCGGCAGGTGAAGGAGCAGCTGCGGTACACGATCGAGAGGAGGTCGGAGCTCGTCACCCACCAGGAGCTTTGCGGCCACTGTTGAGAGCGCTGCACTGCGTCAGTTTTGAGCAGCGGCTCTTGCTAGTATTTACTACTAGCAGAGTTGGTAGTGATAGTGTAGTAGAGTATTTGTAGAGAAATTGGAATAAGATTTTTGCTCCCGTGGCTGTGTTACATACATGGGAGCCAAACTGAGATAATTCCAGTTATTGTGTACAATTTGTTCTTCATTTGTCTGTTGTATATGATAGTCCGATACCTCCGTCGAAAGGAAAGCATCTCATGGATTTTTAGTATCCATTGCAAATTTCCAGGATATATAGTCACTGTATTTGTAGCTTTTTGTAGGAGAGCGTGGACCATTTATGCACTAACGAAATGCATAATCAGATGTTCAGATGCCCCGCTGCCAAGACATTGGCATTGTTGCGTATGTCATTTTGTAACACGAAGCATCTGAAACTTAGAATACGATGACGTCTTAAAAGCTAACTACAACAACATAAGTTACTACTGGTACATACCTAAGGAGCCATGGTCATTAAAGGGTAACAAACGTGCAGAATTATCCCAAACCAAGCAGCAAGTCAAGCTACACTGCTAGGGAAGAACAGTAAGCAAGTCAACACAGTAAATAGCACTCAACATGGCTAGGAGAAAACATGATGCCACTGATGTCGTTAGTGTTGTACAAACTACGGCTTCACCCCAAAAGTAAGGGCCATGTCCGAGATCTGCAAGAATGGAGTGATACTTTGCATGTCAAGCAACAAGCCCATAGCAATGGAAAATATTGTAGGATGATAGCGGCAATATATAACCTCACAAAAGGCAGGGAGTGCTTCCATTATGCCGTGCCTGCCACAGTGGCTGCGTCCTGCGTCTTGCAACACACATATAGGTCGGATACAAAAGCACACAAAAGAAGCAAAAGTTACACACGGTACCATGATAAACTTACCGGCTTGGAGCTGTCTTTGCCATTTTCTTGAGATGGTCCACTAGGTGTTTCTGCAAACCTGGGAAAGTGGTGAAGAGATGTCAGCTATAGCTGATAGCTAGGTTAAGATTCTATTAGCAAGAATGATATAGCACTGCCACGTTCGTACCTAAGAGCTCGTGCCTTTCTTTTCTCTTCTTCCCCCTTGTCAATGTTTGTACTCTGACCAAATCGTTCCAAACGAGCTTTTTTCTTAGCGTCTTCATCAGCAGAAGATGAGGCAAGGCCAAATCTGACAAAGTGACAATTCATCCAACTATGCATCAGTTCGCCATTCCAGGGAATAAGAGAAATCTATAATAGCAGAGCTAATTTTGTAAGAGTGTGAATAGTGGTATTAACACACCTCTCAGCCCTGGACTTCCTCTTCTGCTCCTCCGCCTTTTCATTTGAAGATCCAGTCCCAAACCTTGTAAACAAGACGAGAGTTAGTAACTGAAATAAGTTGTTTGGACAACATATCTGATGCAAAGCTAGGAGAGGCAGAAAATTAGTTCAACCAAGGAGACACTTCATTTAGTTTCAGTCAAATTTAAATCCAGCACCAACTAGATTGAAAAGCAGGATTTACTTTTTTAAAACAGTACTAATACACATGATATCAACCAAAGATACCATTGTTTCCATCTGAATAACATCTAAAGTAACTGAATTCTCTCAAAAGCTTTTGATGAATCATGATAAAGCAAACAGATGGTTTAATTCTAAAGGAAAAAAAAACCATAGCTTTTGTATTCAAGACACCCTATCCACCTTCATTAAGACCAAGAAATACTATCATAAATGAATAGGGCGTAGTTAACTGCCTCTTATTGGATTCAATATAAGTCTGTAAATGGAACTGAGACTTCTCAAAAATGGTGCAAAATAGTATAAATCACAGTAATTAATTAAAAGCATGAATGCCTTAAGAGCATTCAGCATCCATCCGTACAAAATGGTTTAATTTGGATGTGGCTTGCCTGCGCCCTCTGTATGCTCCAATCTGTGTTCCTCAAGCAAGTGTCAACCATCAAACTTTAGTCCATGCCAGAGACAATTTGTCTCCTCTAATCTGCTCCATCTCAGAGAAGATATCATGGTGGCCAGTGTTGGATTTCATAGTGATTGAAAGCTAGTCAATAAGGGAGTATGCAGCCTAAGAACCTTCCTATAAGAGAATCACTTTTCTTGTAAGGTTAAACCATGATGCAAGTTTATTGTTTTCCTTGTTGTAACTAACTGCACTTCATTTAAACAATTTGAACTGGAACATATTTTCACAAGAATACTATTAACCCAAACCAGATTAGAAGAGATGTTTATTTTTCAAACTGTGGCTGCTAGATTTCAGACGTGCATTGAACAAACCATTGGGTAAATGCTTTGTTAAGCATCTCCCATCTATATTCTTAGTGACTGAATATAGATAAAATAACTATGTTGCCAATGGTTCATGGGATTTGGTAGTTAGTCCAATGAAATAAAGGTTGAGAGTCAAAACTCAAACTGAATACCCAAAACTAGGACCACTACTGTATTACAGAAGCAGTATGAAACAGAACATTTAGTGCTAAATGCCTAAACCAATAATATCCTAGACAAATAAACTATGGTTTGCACTAGGACCTAGGTAATGCAACACACAGCACATCGTATAGACTAAATTAGCAAGCAATTGCATAAACCTCACAGGATATTGCCAAGGGAGAAACACAAGCACCCTTCTCTTAAGCAGGGAAACCTTGTTAAAGACTGAAAGGAATACATCGTATTCGCTTTTTAAAAGGCTCCTAACCGTAAAACAAAGTACTATTTTCTACCACGGGGAAATCTCCTCAAAATCCATGTATAAATGACAGCGTGACTAAAAATTGCAACATTGGTGCACAGTTAAATCCTGCATGCATCCTATATATTGTTTTCTACCAATACTAAACACAGCTGTTCATAGCTCAAAATTACCAAGGTCTTTTGCTGAATCCATCATTTCATAAGACGATTAGTTATCCCATATTCACCCTCACCATGACCACGAAATCTCCAGGATCTGTTAGCCAAAAAAATATATATTCTAAACCCTAGAAAAGAAGGGACTGGACAGAGCAATCACCTCTCGGCGCGGCTGCTGCGCTTCTCCTCCTCCGACATCACCACAGCCGTCCCGAACCGCTCCGCGCGGCGCATCTTCTTCTCCAGATCCGTGGCCCCGCCAGCGGCCGCCCCCGCGGCGGCGGTAGGGTTTTGGGCTGGCGTTGCCGCGGATGCGGGGTTCGGAGCCGGCGCCTCCCCCGCTGCTGCAGTGGCCGCCGGCGGGGACGGCTCGGCGGTGGCCGCCGAGGCCTGCGCGGGCTTGGTGCTCTGCGACGCCATCGAAGGGGGAGCTCTCGTCGGGGGGAGAGAGAGGTAGAGAGGTCGCACAGTCGCAGACTCGCAGTCGGCGGAGTACGGCCGAGAGTCGCCTGGCTTCTAGTTCTCTCCTTCGTGATTCTCTTTTCTTTGTCCGCTTGCGTTTCCCTTTTCGCCGCTGCACTTCACATATGGGCCATTAATGGGCCTTTTGGGTATTGTAGATGGGCCATACATATTTTATTTCCCTTTATAATAATGCATGGCATTTAACTATTTGTCACTCTTAAATTTAATATTTAACTATTTGACACTCATGTATCTATGACATAAAGGTATAAATGAGAAATTTTATTTATTTGTCATATCTAAGAGTGAAAAATAGTTAAATATTTTTTATAAGGCTACTTGTTTTTAAGGGACATCGAAGGGAAAAGTCTCCCTACCTGAATTTGTTGAAAATAAGAATAACTGTACAGAGTTCAAACCAGAAAAAAGCTGAACTGGAGAGGGAAAAAAAGCAAAGGATTACAGGTAGATTATAATAGTTGGAGGGGGGAGGCAAAGACCGCCTTCCATGTGGAAACAACATGGTGGTAACTCTGTTTGAAGCGATATGATCATAACCCAGCCGCTTTCGAGCAACTTTGCACCAGGCGGGAGACTGAGGGCAGCAGATTCGTTTCTATGATTCCAGAGCCTCCAGCAGCAGAGCAAGAAAAAAGTGTTATACATGATGGACAGTAGGTCTCCAGAGGGTTTCGCGTTGTAGATATCTATCAGTGGTGTGATTGTTGGCGAAGATTGAATGAGGCTCCAGAAGGCCATGGCCATTGAGCATTGCATATAAATATGATATGTATCTTCTTCAGCCTAGTTGTATATTTTGCAAGTTACCGATTAGACTATATTTTTTTTAAGTAGATTGGGCCTTGTTGGGAGTTTTGTTTTTTTGCCAATAGCCATCCGAAGAACTTCACTCTTGAAGAGGCTAAGCTTTTCCAAATGAATTGCCATGGCATCCATGTTGGATGGTGTGACGTGGCATGTTTATAAGGCTCCTTGTAGGAGAGTAATTATATTTTGTTGGTGATAACTATATAAAATAGAAGATTGACTGAATAAAATGTATTATGAACTTAAAAATGTAGTATGAACTTCATATATATTGTGTAAACCTGGAAACTACCGTTAAATCAAAAAATGAACGTCTGAGATTTGTTCACGTCACCCTGAGTAAAACTTTTACGTAGATAAATCTCATACGTCTATTTTTGAATTCAACTGTAGTTTTCAGGTTTGCATTACATATGAGATTTGCACTATATATTTTTTTGATAAATCATATTAAATATGTTAAACAATCACAACATTATTGTTATGAGAAAAGGCAATAAACCTGACAGCACAGGTATGCATGTTTTGACCATGCTATCTAAATTGTAGGGCCAATTGCATATTTGCCGTATTGGTTTGAATCGGTATTGTGAATTTGCCATTATAAAAAACATAATTGCATGCTTGTCATAAAAAAGGGTTGGAATTTGGAACACGGATACTTGCCATTGGATTCACGGCTGAGAATAACACCGTTAAAAGATGTTTTTTTTTTAAAAAAAGGACAAGGATGCCCTCTCTCCCCGCTGTTGCTGCTGCCTCCGCCCGCCATTGTTGTTGCTCTTGTAGCAGCCCTACCAGCTTTGCTGGCTTGCTGCTGCTATCGCAGGGAGCTGCTGCTGCTCCCGCTGCCTGCAGGCCTGTAGTGAGCTGTTGCCACGCGCTAATGCTGCTGCCTCAAGCGCTGCTGCTGCCGCGTGCTCGTGCTGCTCCCGCTGCAGCGTGCTGCTTCTGCTATCGCGGTAGCCGCCATCGTCTTCCCCGCACCTCCGGCAAGATTTCCCCAAAAATGTGAGATTTTCGTGAAAATGTGAGATTTTTTTTTTACCTTCGTTACCCGTCGTCGCAAGGACTCCGACCGCCACCGACGCACACGCCGGCCGCCGCCCTCCCGCCGTCCGTCTGGCCACACGTCGCCGTCCGCACGTCGTCTCGTCGTCCTCTGACACGCCACCTGTCCGCACGCCATCCGCCCGTCCCCACGTCCTCCCGCCGTTTGTCCGCCTATCGGCATGCCCTCTCACCGTTTGTCCGCCCCCACGGTGTCCGTCGGCACGCCCTCCCGCCGTCCACCAACCCCCACGCCGCCCGCACGCCCTCCACCCCCCACGCTACCTGCACGTCGCCCTCCCGCCAACCGCCTGCACGTCGCACGCCCGCAAGAGAGAGAGGGCAGCGTGGATCTATTCCGGCCAAGGGCAAGATGGTCTTGTGCATGTACCTTGTTTTTTAAGTTAGTTTTATGAATTTTTTTGGCCTTTTAATTTTTTTTATTACCAGTTCATATGGTAATGACAAACGAAAGCAACCGGAACTAACTTCGGTGGTAAATTTACGGTTTGCGTATTTGTAATGGCTTTTCCAAGTTAGAAGGTAAAACCAGTGACATATCTATAATTCTTCCTAAATTGTATGGTGTATAGATACATGAAGTAAGGTATGAGACTCTCAAAAAACGCATGATAAACGTATAATGCATACCGCTGTCTTTACGGAGTTAAAAAGTTTTTTTTACTGGAGAAACGATATCCCTACTTATTTTTATTTATAACTAAATGGAGACCCCTCGTGTTGTTGCAGAAAAATTATGTGATAAAAATAATAGATATAAGTTGTAAAATTTTCTTTCTTACTTACTTATGATTTTCTTTTATGTGCTTATATATTTTGTACCTTAATTAGTTATTGAAAGGTTAAAAATGATTAGATTGCATGGTATGGCTTTTGGAGAAAAGAGATGCAACTTACAACTTTGATGACTCATCCAAAGGTTAAAACAATTAGGTGATGTAGCTTTATAAGAGAATTGAGAACTAACATTAATTATATTTAGTTAGGATGATCTTTATATATACTAGCAAAAATGCTTGTGCGTTGTAACAAGTAAATATAATTTTCACGATTAATAAAAACTCTGTCAATTTAAACGACAAACCAAAACAAGACAAACAAAACAATAGCAAAACAAAATCAGAAATCATATATAGTATTGAATCCGGTTGTACTCGCTTCATGCGTCATCATACGAAGAATCTCTTATGTACATCTTTTTATAGCCTCACAAATCGATCGGGTGGCTATTACATAAGTTGACGCATGTGCATTTTACTATACATCATGAACAAAAGATTGAAATTCTGATTATTCAATTAGTAAAATTTTTTTTTACCGTAGATGAAAAACATTTGCAAAGTAACAAACTTACTACAGAAAATATTTATGAGAAGAAAAAAATGAGAAAAAAAAAGAAAAGAGGAAGAAAAGAGAGAAGATTGGAAGGAGAGGGAGAGGATCAGGATTATTGGGAGAAAAGAAAGGAAGAAAAATAAAACAAAAAAAGGAGAGAAAAAAGACGCCGATCAGAAGAGGGGCACACGTGGTGCTGAGTGGAGACGCGCGGGATGGGGTGGTGGGATGGTGTAGACCGGTTGGGTTGGGTTGGGAGAGGGAGAGGTTGAGCTAGGATAGGAATGTATAATAGATATTCTAGACTCATGTTGAATTGGATACGGACGACATATAACCAATTCAAACACGAGTGACGTACCGAAATTTTGACGAAAATATTTTTAATTTTTATAATAAATAGAGATTTTTATAACAGTAGAGATATAGGATTTAAAATTGGATCGCAGTAAGAACACAAAAACGCTATCAGTGACCAAGCTACTCAAGATGACATAATCAGTTATGTCACAGGTGACCACCAAACAAAGCTATAGAAACTAGAAAAGGCAAGTTTACATTCTTCAGCCACAAAACCTCCCACTGAAGATGACCCAATCAGTTATGTCACCATGCCATTACTCACACTCAACACACTATTAGTCCAGTCAACAATTAGAGCTAATGAACTCGGTTTGCCAAGTGCCCTCCCATCGATCGCCGTCGCCGCCACGGAGAGAGACGTTTCCTAACCAAAATCTCCGAACAACTGCGACCCAATTACAAATTGTGTTAACTAATCAACTCGTCTCTCATCTCCTGCACGTATAAATACTCATCCGGATCACCACGATTCGCGCACCACATCGCATTCACAGGCACAGGCCACATAATTGGATTCGCTCTCCCAGCTCATCGCCATGGCGGCAGCTGCAGCACCACCCAGGTTAGTGATCGTTGATCAAAGATTACTGGTACTGAACCAATTACAGATTAATTATGCAAAATTGCAAAGTTTAACCTTAATGGCGGTCTCTACGATTAATTACGACGTGCATGTGATGCAGATCCGGGAAAGAAGCGCTCCCCGCTGCGCTCGGCTCCGCCTCCGAGCCCCCTCTCCTCTTCGACGGCAACACCAGGTGAGGTTAACTTACGTGACAGATAATTAATTACCATGCCTCTAAATCCTTTTTTTTTTTACTTCTGCATCGAAGTAAATCTTTTTTGTGACTCTTGTGAAGGCTTTACATTTGCTACTTCTGCCCGTTCGCTCAGCGCGCTTGGGTTACCAGGAACTTCAAGGTGCTTCTGAACTTCTCTGAACTTTAGCTGCAGAGTTCATACTCCTTTTAGTCCTGCTGCTAAAAACCTGAAATTTTTTGTACTGTTTTTTGGCTGTAAATTTGCCCAGGGCTTGCAGGACAAGATCGAGCTAGTCGGCATTGATTTGCAGGACAAACCAGCTTGGTACAAAGAGAAGGTTTACGAACAGGGCACGGTACAGTACGCCTGTTCTTCCTTCCTGCATGTCATCTGCATTTCTTCATGTAGAATTTTTGTCGATGAACAATTGAGTAGTATGGATGTTGTTGTCTTTCTCGATAGGTGCCTTCTCTAGAGCACAACGGCAAGATAATGGGGGAGAGCTTAGATTTGATCAAGTACATCGACAGCCATTTCGAAGGCCCGGCACTGCTCCCTGAAGTAAGGCAGAAAAATTCAGTGTAACATGTGACAATGATGCAGTTATTTTTTTTTTGAGGGAGTGACAATGATGCAGTTTTATTTCTCTGAGATGTGGTTTAGAGCTTATAATGTTTGGATCTGTAAAATGACAGGATCCTGAGAAGAGACAGTTTGCTGATCAGCTTATTGCGTATGCCAATGCGTTTACCAGAGCACTGTACTCACCCTTAATCTCCAAAGCAGATTTGTCAGATGAGACTGGTAAGAGCTAGTAGTATCAATCTAGCATTCCAACATCTATGCCATGTTTGTAGATAAGGAGATTTGCAGTTTTTAATTCATTTGCATACTGTTCGAGAAAATTCATTTGCATACATGCTGATTTACTGAAATTATGTGTTTCATCATCAGTTGCTGCTCTGGACAAGATAGAAGCTGCCCTGTCGAAGTTCGGTGATGGTCCATTCTTCCTTGGACAATTTAGCTTGGTAGGTCGATTCGGCTTATTACAATATGGTTCATTTTCCTTTCCAATGTTTAGGATGCATTGAATGTAGGGTGTGTTTGGTTCCTGACTATACTTTGTCACGTCACATTTTTTACTGTGATAGTTTGTAAGAGCATGTCCAGTTCTAAGATCGACGCGTGTGGTAGAAAAGCAAAGTTTACTTTTGATTCGATGGGGGCAGCGCTAGCATCACCTGTGAAAACCATGTAAAAGTATTAAAAATCAGCCGTATCTGCCATTCTCAATGCAAAGTAGATGGATAAGTAGTTTTTTACTTGGCCAAATCGACTCTTCGTCTAGCGTCGATTTTATCTCTGACAAATTACAGTCGATGCTCACAGTGTATTTGGTTTGGTTTTTGTGTTTCATGCGTCGATTTTACATTGCGCTGGAGATGCTATTAGGCATGTATTGGTTCCTGTCATAGTTATAGCTTGTCATGTTTTTTTAATAGCATGTACTGCATGTCATAGACTTAACTTTTTTTTTAACTTTGTCATACTTTGAGATTAACAACTTGTTCACCACGCTTTTGTGGCTGCCATAACTTGTCTAACCTTTGTTGTGGCAAAGTACGACTGGTAACCAAACACACCCGTAATGGTTAGGAACTTCTTCTCCGCGCACGTAAAACGGAGTAGCTCATTAACGCATGATTAAATAAGTATTTCCTTCAGTTCCATAATTCTTGATGTGTTAGACAATTATACGGTCTCCAAAATAGATCTTCGATTATGTTTTTTTATTATAATATGTAAAATAAATAAATAAATACATTTTTATTTTTATTATAGTACTTTGTAGGTAAATCTATATATCATGTTATATTGTCTTTAAACTAAATATCTTTAAAGTTATCAATAGTTAGAGGTATAAAATTTTAATCTCAATCCAAAAGGTCATGAATTATAAAACCAGAGACCTGAGAGAGTATTAGTTTAAAAAAACTTGAAAAATTGAATCAATGTGATTTTTAGGCAACTTTCTGACATATTTTTTCTAAAGAAATACATCTTTAACGGTTTAAAAAGTGTGCTCGTAAAAAATGAGAGAGTAGAAGTTGAAACTTCTACCAAACGCACCCTTAATTCTCCTAAAAAACTTGTGGCAATTCTTCGATTCTTCAATTTCCAGGTGGACATTGCGTATGTGACAATTCTTGAAAGGATTCAGATATACTACTCTCATATAAGGAACTACGAGATCACCAAGGGCCGGCCCAACCTCGAGAAATTCATCGAGGAAATGAACAGAATCAAAGCATATACAAAAACCAAAATTGACCCGCTTTACTTGCTCGATCTTGCGAAGACGCATCTTAAGGCAAGACCACTTCCCGAATCAAATGCTCAGCCTCCGTAACTTTGATCTGGCAGTTTATAGTCACTTGACAATTGCACGTTTTTAATTTCCAGATTGCCTGAAGATGTTGAGCCAGTGATGTACTGCATGACCAGAATGATGATGATCCATGCCCCATCAATACTCTTTTCTTGCTACTCCAGTTGATAGTACATCGTTTTGCAGCTTTTGCTTCCAATAAACCGAAGTTGATATGTCGTGTAAAAATCATTTGAGTAATAAAATACTGTTGTGATTCTATGTTACCCAATTTCGTTGGTCTTAAAAATACTTTCATGTCACTTAAAAATAATATTTTGTTGTCACACTTATTTATTTATTATTCATGCCGTTTCATATTAATAAGACGTTTTGATTTATTATAAGTCAAACTTTTAGCTTTAACCAAGTTTATAGAATAAGTTAGCAATATTTTCAACACAAAATAAATATAATAATATTTAAATGTTAGATTTAACGAAACTAATTTAATGTTATAATATTACTATGTTTTTATATAAACATAGGCAAACTTTAAAAAGGTTTAACTGATAGAAAAGTTAAAATATATTATAATATAAAACAAGGAGTAAGTTTTTTAATTGTTAGTCACATCCTAAGTCCTTCAAAGCACCATTAGTGTGGGTGTTTTGATGGAATCGTTGATATATGACTTCAGTCGTACGACGATTCTAGTGCCTATAATATTACATAGACTTCTCTTTTTTAAAAGCCATTTGACGCACTTTAATGATATAAAACCATAACATTGTTCACTAGAACGTTTAACAGGAAGCTAAGGGGTTTGCGCTTTTAATAGCACGTGATGTTAACGTTTTGTTGCTGGCTTATGCCTGGCTCTGTTCATTGGGTGAGTTCCCAATTCACCCCACTCATTTTTCGCGCGCATGCTTTTCAAACTGTTAAACGGTGTGTTTTTTTTAAAAAGTTTCTATATGAAAGTTGCTTTAAAAAATCATATTAATCTATTTTTTTTAAAAAAAATAGTAAATACTTAATTAATCATGTGCTGTGCTAATGAGTCGCTCTGTTTTTCGTGCGAAGGGAATTTCTTCCCAACTCATACAAACAAACACACCCCGTGTCAAAGGAAGTGCCTTCCTGCATGTGTGCGTATGATGTGCACGTGAAACCCAGGCTTGGGCCGAAATAAACATAGTTAGTCGGGCCTCAACAAGCCGATCTGGGATAGTTCGCTCTGTAGTTGGCCGAGGAGATGCCGTGTAATTCAGTTTTGGGCCGAGAAAAACCCGGAAACATCAGTCCCTCCCCATCTAAGGGCATGTACAACGGTCTTTATAGTAGACTCTTTTAATTGACATGTAAGTAAATTTAGTGACATGAAAGAAAGAGAGAGGAGAAAAGAAAAACATGGTTGTTACATATGATAACGACTTAGAGTCGATTCTTAGCATTTATTAGAGAACAGTTTGCTATATAGGGTTGAAAGAAAGGAAAGAAGAATAAGAAAAGAATATTTTGGTACATTAATGGTTAGAGACCATATTGTCTCTACTGTTGTAAGCCGTTAGAGCAAATTTAATAATAGGTTATAAGCTTTTGTGGAGGAGAGAGAATTTAATAAACAAAAAGGGTTGGCTACTTGGCTCTCATGCAAAAGCTAGTTATTCACATGCTTTAAGATAAATACATTAAATGCATAGGTGAGGGTGAGAGATAGAGAGAGGAGAAGAAAAATAGAGATATCCTTATAGCATACCTACTATATATGTTAACTCTAATGTGAGCTATAATAAGCTTACAGTTGACTTTACTATTAAATTTGCTCTTAGTCTCTAGATGACGTAGAGTTCATACCTGACCTTATCCTATCTTACTATAAAGTTATAACTCACTAAATACTAAAGCTCAATATATAAAGATTCCACATCATCATCCATTAATAATTATTACATCTTAAACATCATGCACGCATGTTATATTATCTATAATTTCATAATTTATTAAATTTTAAAGCTTTAAAGTGCAAACATGTTAAATCATCATCCCACATAACTTACATAATATTTAAATATATCTCTCCATCATATTTTATAATATCTTATATTCCTATATAATTTATCCTCACTTAGTTAATATTATTTCTCTCTTCTTTCATTAAGTCATATCACATCAATTGTTTTTAGCCCTTAGATGATTAATCTATGATCTAAATTATCTTTCTCATTTTCTTCTCTCATTAAACCATATCATCTCTTTTTTTTTGCTCTTAGATGTTTAAGCTATGGTCCAAATTACTACTCTCCTTATTTCTTCTCTCACAAAGCCACATGACCTTATTATCATTCTATATACTATTTAAATTATCATAAAGCATATCAATTTATGTAAGCTTATACCGTCTAGCTATCTTATATATTATTTTTATTTATTGTCTAGCTATCTTACACATTATTTCTACTTATTACTATCATACTAAAGTCCCACAACAACGCGGGGGTTTTCACCTAATTTACTCTAATGAAATGTATCAATCGACGTGGATTCATGGAGCAGACGTGCTTCAAGGCCTGATGCAAGGCCCACAATATCGATGACTCGCGGAGGCCCAATCTAGTTTTTTACATGTCCTAACCACCAGTTTCCTTCCGGAGAATTTTTTTATTTTTTAAAAGATGTACAAAAATAAATTTCTGATTCAAAATTTTACAAAAATATACTCCCCTCGCCCTCCCGTAGGGCGGGGCATATAAATCGCCCTAGGGGAGGGCGGGGAAAGTGATGTGGCGACCGTAGAGAGGGCGCACGCCGCAGCATTTTGCAGGCGGCCCCTTCTCGCCCTACGCTAGGGTGATTTATCGCCGGGGAAGGGGCCGCTAAACTTGCTCGGCCTGCCCCTCCCGGGTGGGGGGCCGCCTACAAAAAGCCATTCCCTGCCCTAGGGGAGGGCGATTTTTCGTTGTCGCCTATAAAATCCTCCCCTCCTCTTGAAAATTCTCATTTTATTCCTCAAAAATCCAAAAAAAATAAAGAGGGGTGAGGGAAGGGTTAAGAAGGAAGCGGCAGAGCCTGCCGGATTGCGTACTCGATTGGTCGTAATTTTTTTCCATTACCATTCGAACACATTGCAAGTATGAGTAGGGACAATATTTTAACAACTTATCACACGAAAGGAAATGGGAGCTCAGAAAAACACGCGCGCCCCCCTACCTGGCGCGCCAGATGACGGAGCGTGAAGCTCCTCACCGGGAGACCGCGCAGGTCCCCCTTTGCCGGTTCGGCCGGGGACGCAAGGTGAAATTCTTCGCCCCTGATCTGTGGGATCCCAGCGAGAAAAACGCGTGGACGCAGGCGATTTAGACAGGTTCAGGCCGCTAAGGAGCGTAATACCCTACTCCTGTGTTCTGGTAGATCTGAGAGTATGATGGAATCCAGAGAGAATCCCCCCTTCTCTCCTAGGCCTGGGCCTCCTTTTATATGGCAAGGAGCTACCACATGGATCACGAGCTGCCTAAGAAAGAAAACATTCTTTTACATTTAGGGCTATCCTACCGTTGGAAGCAGCCTCTGACAGACGCCGCAGCACGCCTTCGCTCGGTCAGCCGACCCATCCGGGGGACGCCCATTTCAGCCTTCATTAAATGGCGGATGACTTCCGTGTCCTGCTCACATTGGGAACGGGAAACATCTGACCAGAGCTGGGGTACCAACTCCGGCTGAGAGACGAGAGACAGAAGGCTCTCATCATTCTGATGGGACGGGGCGAGGCGTGCAGCAGGCCGCCTGGCGCGCGGGCGGTGCACAGGCAGGCCGCGATCTGACCGGTCTGTGACCGGTCACTCACCGTGACCGATCACGGACCGGATATGCATGCGCCACGCCGCATTAAATGCGGCGTAGTGCATCCGTCTGAACCTCTATAAATACGGTTAGGTGAGTTCTGCCGCGCTCACCTAACCCGCGCACATGGCATCCAAGCCACAGGGGGTCGGGGCGCCCCAGGTCCCGGGGGAGAAACGGGAGCGGCTCAACCCCGGGGGAAACCGGGAGGGCAGCCGCCACGTTACCCTCGGGCCCGACCCCTCCGGGGGAACGGGCCACGTGGATCCCTGTGGCCACCCTTCCCTTTGGTCTCGATACCCCCGGGCCCGTGTCACCGACAGAGAGGGAGGGATGTCCATGGCGGGTTCACACATATAAGTTTAAATGAAAGGATTATTGGCAGGTCTCAATTGTTATGGGGCATCGGTGCCACTTATAAGGAGTGGAGAAGTACCACCGTAATATTACATCAACATTTGTAGCAAGTAAGATGTACAACCAAGTTATGAAAAACCTAAACTTTGAACCAAAGTCAATCATTGGGCATATAGAAGAAAAAATTACAACAGTTATGCAAAGGCATAAAGGGCGAAACAGAAGGCTATAGAGACGAGGTTTGGCACGTTTGAAGCATCTTATGATAACTTGCCGAGATTGCTAGCAACCATCCAGTTCAGAGACCCAAGCACCTTTTTCGACCTTCAGTAGTATCCATCACCTGAGAATGACGAGCGCAATGCAAGCATTCTACAAAGAGCATTCTTCTCTAGCTTGCATCAAGGCATTTGTGCACTGTAGGCCCATCATATGCATTGATGACACATTCCTAACCGGCAAATATAGAGACCGAATTTTGACTGCTATAGGTGTTGATGGGAACAACCAACTTTTATCAATTGCTTTTGCTTTCGTTGAGAGTGAGAATACTGATAGCTAGTATTGGTTCCTAAAACGAGTGAAGGAACATGTTGTCAGGGGAAGACCAGATGTCTACTTGATACATGATCGGCATGTAGGCTTGATGCAGGCCATTGATGATTTGAAGCATGGCAGCTCGGAGTACGGAGCATGGCTTGATGTTGGGAGCAGATGGTGTATGAGGCATATGGGTGCTAACTTCTACAAACAATTTAGGAACAAGAGTTTGATGGACCTTTTCAAGAGGTTATATTCACAAAACCAGCAGAAAAAGTTCAATGAGTTGTGGGACAGGTTAGATGAGTTGACTGGTGAGCAAACAGATGAGAACAGATCAAAGCTGCAGTCTGAAGGTGATGATGCTCTAGAAGCACTTGGTCATCTTGCGAGTGATCCACCACGAATGAAGAGGAGAAAAGCATCGAAAATTTCTAAATTTTCTGAGTAGATTGAGAAGGAACCAAAGGAGAAATGAGCTTTATTGTTTGATAAGTATGTTCACGCTACGGTACAATGACCACAAACTTGGCAGAGATATACAATTGGGTCATGCGAGGCACACATGCTCTCCCACTTGTTGGCATCGTTGAGTTCATTTTGCATGACACTTGCAAGTACTTCAGGGATCAATTCATAGCAACTGGGCCATCAATGGCAGACAATAGTTTGATATATGCCGACAAGGTAAAGAAGTACATTAATGAGGGTATAAAGAAGGTCCGGAATAATCGAGCAATGACACATGGTATGACGGAGCATAGGTATGAAGTTCGGTGAAGAGACAGATCAAGGCGTGGTATCAACCACAAGAGAGCGATGCAAGAGTATGCATTGAAAGCTGATGGAACATGTTCGTGCTCATGCCAAAAGCCCGCTTTACTTCATAAGTCATGCACACACGTACTCGCAGCTTGCAGTGAGTGCGGGATTCATCCAAAGTGTTATGTTTCACCATACTTCATGAAGGAAGCTGTGTACCACACATGGAACCATGAGATATATGGTTTCAACATTATTGGGACATTCACAACTATGTAGCCACATATCTTGTATGTCTCAGCTCGAGGCTTGCTTAGGGTAAAAGCATGTCGATGCAAGACAAGGCGTATCAAGAATGACATGGATGAGTCCGAAGCAGGCGAAAGGATGAAGAGGTGTAGCAAGTGCGATGAATATGGGCACACATACAGGAAGTGTCCTAAAATAGCTACTAGATCACGCGTTGCAGAAGCTGGACCATCCGGTGATGGTGCTGATGGGAGTCGACCGTCGGGTAAAGGTACCACTACAAGGCATCGTCGTGTTAGGCGCACCAGAGGAGATGGCTATGTTGTCTAAGTGTGATGCATTCGTATCGTGTTATAATAATTAATTAGATGTGTTTGATATTGAACTATCATGATATGTCGAAAGTTGTTGTAATGATTAATTAGATGTGACGGACCTTGAACTACTGTGTGGTGTCCAAGTTTATTGTAATAATTAATTAGATGACGATGAACTATCGTGTTGTAATTCTTATGAGCTTTTGTTGTCCTTGTTATGAACTACCATTGTTTTATCTACGTATCGTGGTATTTGTATTAAATATTAGTTTCTATGTTTCCGATTCAGTGAATATCTTCAATATTTTTATATCACAATATTTGTTCGTATACTTTATTTTTCATGTTCATGTTTACAACATTTGTTGGTATCATTTATTTTTCATGTTCATATTTACTTTATTTATTCGTATCATTTACTTTTTATGTTCATTTTTACTTTATTTAGCTCATAAGCTGTATTACGTTGTTGTAGGTATGACGCACCGAGATACGTCGGAGCTACTAGACCCTATGTAGATGCCACGCATCGATCGTACTGATCGGCTGTACAGGGAGCTTCTCTTCTGACGTTGAGGCCACGGACTTTGCGGCAGCTTCTTCGTCTAGACCCCCGATGGGTCTCCAGGTACTACATGTAAACAATTGTTCTTAACAATTTTGTACATTACATTATGCACCTGTTGGCGCAGAATTTGGACCCGTCCAGCAACCAAACGGGTTCCGCGTTACC
The DNA here is from genome assembly GCA_008326285.1 of Oryza officinalis. Taxonomy (NCBI): domain Eukaryota; kingdom Viridiplantae; phylum Streptophyta; class Magnoliopsida; order Poales; family Poaceae; genus Oryza; species Oryza officinalis. Next base: position 18,761,673 of record BDMV01000003.1, on the reverse strand, counting down.
ACGGCGGCCTGGGAGATTTGTTTAACTCCAGTGCAGGTCCAAATTGGCTTGCCTAGTCGTGCGCAGAGCGTGCCAGTTGATTTGATCTGCAATCAACAAGAAACAAGTAAACCATATCAGAAAACAATGGTCGATCGGCCGATAGGCCGATGTCACATTGTTATAGCTCAGCCGATAGGGCAAAGCTGTATCGGCTTACTTGATATAATAAGCAAATTGAAAAGATCTAACCTCATCGGCCCATGCTAAAAACGTATGACAGATTAATGGAATTAGCCAATGAGGGTTTCATGAGGATAACTACACCAGCTATTACTCTAGTGTAAACTTATACAAGTCAATCGGCTAACATAAATACACCAACCACAGAGAAGTCTTTAAAAACATTCTGTGACCGATATGTTTATATTCGTCGATCCACATGTATAAGTGGCAAACACATGCAAAAACATAAATAATCACATGCATTAGATAAGACCGGCTGAAACCCTGGCGCTATCCTTAATTACAATCGAAAACAGGCTTCGTGTTAGATCTCGAAACAGGACTAAGGTCGATAGCAACTCAAAGTGTGAATCGAGACTTAACATAAAGAAAATCAAGCCATCGATTGCTTTTGGGGATGGTAAATGCCTTAGACAATCTAAACAAGTAAACTGATTCAACCATCATCGGCAACAAACCCTAAAACGAGTTAACTGCTGATGAGACAGAATCAGAAGACCGCGCCAAGATTAGCTAACACATGATAACGATGATCACATCATCAGGGCTTAACGTGCCTAAAGCGACACGCTAGCCCCGACGATGCAAATCGTCGGGTACGAGTTCTTACCTTGCTCTTGGGAAGCAAGAACTCGTCAGGAGTCAACCTCTTGCGAGGGTTGGCGATGCGCCGAAAATAGATTAGTTTGATTGTATTGAATTGTGAGAGAGAGTTTCTATGTACAAACTATCGGGATATTTATACCCGAGGTTACAACAGAACCCTTGTAGGGTACGATCTTATCTACAACTAACAAACAAGTCCTTGTGGCAGACTTAAGCCACAGATTAGATCTAAACTACTTAATTCACAAGATACAATTGCCTAAAACCGAGCTTTACCTCTATTTGGCAACTTCCTTGAAGCTTATTCCGAGCTCAGACCAAGCCCACGCTGACTCTGTCAACTTACAACCCGTATCGGCCAACAATCATATCGAATCCGTATCGGCCGATACACTCTTTCTGGCAACACCTCCCCAGTCCGATACGGTTACCGGGTCCGATACAAAGCCTGGTCCGACTCCAACTCAATCCTTCCTCTCTGCTTCGGTTTCCTCTTTTCTTTCCAAGTCGATTACCAAAATCCGTTGTTAACAGCACCATTGTCATGACGTGTGGTCGGTTTCATCGATGTTGCAGGTTGACGGAGGCCGGCCTCATTTTGCTATTCCAGATGGTAGAGGACACAACGATCCAGAGGGATCCAGCTAGAAGATTCGATCCGGATCGATCTCTGTTGATGGCGCTTGTGGACCAGTGGAGGCCAGAGATACGGACCTTTCACCTCCCTTGTGGGGAGATGGCACCCACGCTACAGAACGTATCCTACCTGATTGGCCTTCCTTTAGCTGGAGTTCCAGTGGGTCCTATAGATGGGCTGCAGGAGTGGAGGGATGACATCACGCAGCAGTTTGTAGGCACGATGAGGGTATCGAGGCTCGAGGCAATTTCTTCTATGCCGGGATAAGAGACCCACGGGCCCATCAAGAAGTGGCTCCTCCAGTTTACTGTAAGTCCAGTTTCAATTTACAAACATCTCTATCATGTTGTTGTGCTATGACAATATATTTTATGTTAAACAAACTGAGACACTGCATGCCGATGCAGACGAGGACACTATCAACAGGTTCTTAGAGGCTTCCTTGCTGTGGCTCTTTCGGCTGGGTGATGTTCTATAACACCTATGGCAACTCGGTGAGCAAGGAGTTGATCTCGTATGTGTGTTCTATCATTGACGCCGAGCAGGGTTCTATCCCACAGTACAGTTGGGGGTCCCACGCACTGTCGGACGTTTGCTCCAGGACAGACTCAGGTTCGATTATCGGCGGATGCCCTCTTTTCCTGCAACTTTGGGCGTGCGAGCGGATCGCCATAGCCAGACCAGTTGTATCCCAGGTGGAGTACGAGTCGGCCCTATACCAAGACACCATTCCTGAGGATTGACCCACCGAGGGAACGTTATGGGTTCGGCGAGAGGTATGTGCACTACTTGTACAAATTCAAACATAACGTTTATTTTGCTAACGTTTTGAACAATCTCACATTTGCAGCGTACGTCGGCGCATGTGACTGTGCGCAAGGTGTATCACCAGATAGTGTAGGAGCTGGATCATCTGCGACCGGAGGACGTCATCTGGCAGTTGTACAGTGATGCGGCTATCCAAAGCCGGGCACCACGGGGTTATCCTCTCTGTGCACACGAGATGTCGCATACTGGATGATGACCGCGACGTTGGTGTTCGACATCTTCGTCGAGCCGCACTGCCCATATCGAGTGATGAGGCAGTTCGATCTTCGCCAGTCGTAGCTCCTCGATCAGTGGGAGAACCCTATTGACGCGGGAGATCGAAGGTATGGGAGTTTTCCATGCTCATGTTTAACCGCCTTCTTGAAAACTCATTAACTAAGTAACCTCCATTGCAATCAGGTGTACGCGTCAGGGATAGGCGGTAGGAACCAACTGGGCTCCAGCAGTACGTCGACAACTAGGAGCTCGCCACCGAGGACGTTGTCGACGAGTTTTGCGAGCAGACGAATGCTGCTTTTGCTGCCTTTTTGTCACACCCCGCCCCTGCGCCACTGTACAAATGGCACCGAGGAGGGCGTGCCGCAGGATAACGGCGAACCGCTTTCCCACGGAACCGCAAAACAGGTACCAGTCCCAGGATAACTAGCCCAGAGATGAAGGAGGTCGGGTAGGGACGTAAAGTGGACTTGGTGGATAGATTATTAGGCCGGTTGGCCCCATGAAGTGGAGGGCGTGATGTAGACTTCGTAGGGATTTTTATGGGCTTAGCCCGATAACGAGAGGAAGGCAAAGTAGACTTTTTGGAAGACTTTATAGGCTTCGGCCCGACAAAGAAGAGGGAGGCGATTTAGACTTTTTTCGAGTCTTTGGTCAAAGCCCGCGGGGAGAGAGTCAAGACAGTGGGGCCCACCGGTGGGTCCCATCTCTTTTCCTTTTTCTTTCTTTTTTTTTTCTTCTCCTTCTCTCTCCTTCTTATCTCTTTCTTCTCTCTTTCCTTCTTATCTCTTTCCCATTTCTTTCTTTCTCTCTCTCCTTGCTCTTTCTCTGTGTTCTGCCCGAGTGGGAGGAGGGCGGCCGGCCGGGGAGCGGCGGCGCCGGCGTGGTGGGGTGCGGCGGCTGCGCGCGACGGCGTCGGCTGGGACCGGCGGCAGCACGCGGCGCGCGGCCGGGAGGCGGCCTGGCCGGGGCGGCGGCCGTGGCGTCGGCAAGCGGCGACGCGGCTGGTGCGGCGCCTGGGAGCGGCGGCCGGGCTGGAGAAGGCCGACGGCGCGGCCGGGCAGCGGGGCGCTAGCGCCGGCTCGGCCAGCGGCCGCGGCTGCGGCGCGACGCTGAGAGGACGACGGGTGCGTCTGGCGCGGCGTCGGCTGGCGGCTGCGCGCGGCGGGGACGGCGTCGGCTCGTGCGCCGGCCACGGCAAGGGCGGCAGCGCGCGGCCGGTAGGCTGCGCCAGCCGGGAGACGGCGCGCGGCAGGGGCGGCTTCGAGGCAGGAGGGGAGAGGGAGCTGATTGGAGGCTGTGGAGGACGACGACGGGGCGGTGGCTTTTATAGCCGTCACGGCCGGCGGACGGCGACAAGGCGGCTCGGCCGAGTGGGGCCGATGATCCTGTTCGGCGGTCGTCGTCGGCAGGGAGGCTCAGTCGAGCGGAGACAGTGGCCTGGCATGGGTGAGCTCGGTCACACCGTTCGGCGTAGACGAGTGACACCGGCGAGCTCGTCGTGGTGCCATGGCGCACTGGACCGGGTGTAGAGATGGCTGTTTGCTCGGCGGAGAAGGCGGAGACGGTGCCTAACCACGCTCAGTGCACACTGTGCACTGTGCAGAACGGTGCCTAATTTTTGATTTGCAGGGACGGTGCCTAACCGCGTCTGTTTCACAAGGAGCTTAGGAAAAATAGGGGCAAAGAAATGTGTTTGAACGGGTGTTGGATGGACCTAATTAACTTGCCTGACTTAATGAAAATGTAAAGAACCACGGGTGTAGAAAAAGGACGGATAATCGCCAGGCGGTAGAATTCCAAAAATGTTTCAGAATATTTGAATGGGAAGGAAATGACTGTTGATACGTGCGCAGAAATATTGATTTTAATATGCGCACGTATAGGAAATATTGGTCCGGTGGTCGATGTCTAAAAATAAATATTTTTAGACTCTCTGGGTGGAAAGGAGATTATTTAATGACACGGTTAAAATCCCGAAATTGAAATTTCAACCGTATGAATTTTTGGAAACGTTAAGGAGTGGAAATTCGAACTGCAAAATTCGAATAATGGAAATTAATTTTTGGGAGATGAGATCATGATCAAGATTCTGGGTTCACCAGGGAAAGAATCAATTGAGATCTTTGGCACAAAAATTCTAAATACACTCAAAGAACCAAATTGTTGAAAATAGGATTTTTAATAAAATAGAATTTTTGACGGGCGAAAATCGGGGCGTTACAAACCTACCCCCCTTAACAGAATCTCGTCCCGAGATTCCAGCCGATTCTAGCCGAAGCAGGGTAACGGTCTTCTCTTGGGGTCAAAAGTATTCTTGAAACTTCACACGATCTCTGGGGTGACTGTTTCCCTTAGCGTCGACGGGTGGGGCAGGATTCCTGGCCCGTCTTTTTCCGAGTGACACGTGGGCCCACTGTTTGGCGCTCAATTTTTTTTGAACGTGAGCACTGGCTGCTAAGAAATACTGGCTTGGTTGAGAAACTCAAGCTCTTTTCTATGGTCAGTACTGGTGTTGACATGTCCCGAGCGGGTTCGGTGTGGTCCAACAATGGTTGCACTTTGCTTATGGCCATACCGGTCTTCAGGGGTATTCAACGGTGGTTGCAGGTGGTTGCATTGCCTCTACACAGGTTATACTTTCTGCTGCCTCGTGCACTTGGGTACCCGTTTCATCGAGCGCGCCCCTTTATTTAGGGCCCCAGCTCGGTCTCCTCTGCGTGCTTTCGGTGGAGCACGCGGGCACGGTGAGTGGAGGGCGAGTGGAGGGTGAGTGGAGGCGGTGTAGCTCGGGTGAGAGGAGGAATGGAGCGGAGGTCCAGCGTTGGCAGCGGCGACAACGGCGGCGAGCGAGGTGCTGGCGGCCGAGGTGCTGGAGGCGGTGCGGAGCATGGTGCTGCGGGCGAGGAACTGTCTCGCCGGCGACTGAGAGCGGAGGCGGCGGAGATCGAGGTGCGGCGGCGAGTCCCTTCGCCGATGCAGGCGGCAGGCGGTGCCGTCGACAGCGGTGGCGCTGGGAGGGTGGCGCCGAGGCGTTCCAGAAGAGAGGGAACCTTCTTGGCGGGGGTGGCCACTGTTTTGCGTTGGGTTTGGGTGTGGTCTGGCCTTCGGTTCGTTTGTGCGACCATTTGTACCCTTTTGTCCTGGGTGGTGTGTCCAGTGGTCTTCCTTTGGAGACGGTGGCGTGCTCTGGTAGCGGACGAGCATTCTGACCTCTTATGCGAGGCGGTCTGTCTTCTTATTGTGTTAGCACCTATCGTCTTCCTTTCCATTATGGAAGCGATGTTAGGATAGGTGGTTTGATGACATGGTTGCCAAACCTTGGCATGTATCCCTCATGTATCGACCTTCATGGTCCTTGTCTTTAATCTTTTGCATTTGGTATCCTGCGTATGGTTGCCTCTGGTTTGTACTTGTTTCTGACTTGTGTTATCCGTTGATGGGTCTTGATTTCTGATGGTATTGCAGGTTTCCCAACCATGCTTAGGCTTCTCTTAATTTTGGGTATCCAGGGGTTGTCTTCTCCTTAGGCAAAATTATCATTCAATCTCGAGGTAGCTCATCTCGACGAATGGTTTTTGTGAGATGGCGCATCGGCCCGAGTTGTGAACACAGATAATCCTTTCTGAATAATGGAGTCATGACGGGCAAAAGGTTCCAATACTTTTCATCCAATTCCTCCTTACAACGCAGTACAGGGTAATACATCTTTAGGGAGGAAAAAGGGAGCTGCTGCTACTGGATAAGGCAATTCCCAACAAGGGTCTACACACAAAGCTTGTTCACGGCGAGGGTGGAGGCGAGAGTGGATCAAACTCCAGCGGGGGTTTCCTACGGAGCCTGGCCAACTTGTGGCGTTCCATGCGACGGGCTATCTCGGATGACTGTAGGAGTAGTAAGGTAGTGCGCTCCAGTGAAAGGCGCTGGTAACGGGCTTCCAAATCTGCATACCGATCCCGAAGTTCATCCAGTTCTTCGAGGGCCTGCTCATAGGCATTCTCGGTGGTGCAGGCTAGCTCGGAGAGGAGGGTGCACCTGCTTCCTTCGGGTTGTCCGGTCTGGCGGAGGTGGTACCGATTATCATCTTCTTCACGATAGGGGTGGAGACCAAAGCTGTTGGCCACACCCAAGGGGACGCAAATCTTGCAAAGCCGTAGGAGGGCCTCGCGGAACACGTCCCGGATGGCAGCTTCAGGGGTGATCCGAGGATGGCGGGTCTCGAAAGTGATCACCTCTTCGTCTCCCTGGAAGTGGAGGAAGACTTTCACCTTCCAGCTCTTCTGGGATCCCTGGATGATCTGCTCGCCGCGGTAGACTGGCTCCTCAAAGAAGCCGAGTTGCTGGAGTAGGTGGCCCAGCTGCTGGGCGTACCCGTTAGGGTTTTCCCCGGCATGTCCCTCCATGGTTGCAAGTGCGGTTTCCATGGGGCTAGGGTTTCTGGCTAGCTTAGATTGAAAGGAGATGCCCTTTTCTGGGGTTGCCTGGGGTTCCTTTTATAGGCACCATCTTTCAGGGGCTTTTGTGATGAGGGGTCAACACCTCTCCAGTATTTGCGCTTCTCGCGGTGAGTCCTGTTCCCTTTTACTGGTGGTGAATAGTATCTTGTTGCGTATTCCCGAGGACTGGTGGTCATGGCTCTTGTTAGTCCTTGTTTGGCGGGTCTTATGGCGATTACATGCCCATAAATCTTGATTATCCTGTGGTTGGACATTTTGCTGCAGAGTTGAGCTTTAGATTTCCAATGTAACCCTCTCGATGGCTCCTGCATTCCATCTGTTGCTTTCCATTAATACTGCCAGGGGAGGGTGGCTCCGGATTTTCTGGGATACTTCAACTGATTGAGTCCGGGTCGGTCAATGTCCCATGGCCGACGCATATCCCCGACATCGTGCCTCTTTATCTGGGTCTTTCCATGGTTGATCCGGATGGCACGGGCGGACTGGTCACACTGGTTTGACCGGATTTGATCAGGGTCTTGTTTAACCAAAGGCCTTGGGCTTGGGGTCTGACCGGGATCGAGCGAGAAAAACATTTTCGCAAAACCACAAGCATTCTATTATGCCATTTCTATGAGATAGGCATCGGGCTTAAGGCTGTCGTTTTCTTTCGTTCGGGCTCTAGGCTGACACCTTAATCGAACTTAGAACCTTTCCGCTGAGAAAGAACTTAGGGAGGATATGTGGCTAAGGTTGCTGTACTTTTATTTAGAAAAACTCCTTTTATAAACCAGGCTTGAGAGAAGAGAGTAAGGGTTTTTCGCACATAGTTTTATTTTAGTCAAAATAGGGTGATTGGGGTCTCCTAAGAGAGAGGGGTTTCGTTCCTAAAGCCAAACCTTGCTCTGATACCACCCTGTCACACCCCGCCCCTGCGCCACTGTACAAATGGCACCGAGGAGGGCGTGCCGCAGGAGAACGGCGAACCGCTTTCCCACGGAACCGCAAAACAGGTACCAGTCCCAGGATAACGATGCTGGTACCAGCGGTAACATGATGAATCAATGCAAGATTTAAATAAATACAATATACCTTTACGTTGCAGCTTCGGGGAATCCCTGAGTTGCAACCTCCAATCAGAGTCAGCAGCAGCGAAACTTAGCGAAGCTAGGACACCAAATCCACCGGCAGTAGTTTGGGTTTAGGGACGAAACTCCAACCTTCAACTTCTTCCTGAACTCAAGCCAAGAGGAGAAAAACAACAACAATGGGGGATTGAGTACTTTCGTACTCAGCAAGCCACTAGGAAATGTGTACATGCAAGCATCAAAGACAGGCTGAGTTTGTTTAGCAAATCATTTTTAAAACACTTTTCCTTTTAAAAGTCTAAGTGTAGGTTTTCAAAGTAACTTTCCCTTCGGAGAGAGAGACATCTCACCTCAATCCGTCCACGAGTTGCTTTGCAACGACTCGAGCGGGAAAGTCAAATTTTAGCATTCATAGCACTTCCTTCTTTATTAGCTTCTTTTCACTTTCAAAACATAACCCAACATTCTCTTCAACAATCATCCGTTAACCAAGTCTCAAGGTTAACAACTCCGGGTCCGGTCCTCTCGACCTGCCAACCCAAACTCGGCCATCTCGGCCCCTGAACCGGCCCTCTCGGCCCTATGGTGTCAGACGACACCCCAGGTCACACAGGCCTGTTCCCAACCACGAAGGCTGGCCGTCCGTCACAAAGAAGGACTCTGGTAACGGTTCCCATTCCACAAACCAATTTATTAAATGAGTTTTAAAAACAAATCTACGCTATGGGCATCACCTCACATTCGCCCTTGACCGTGGGCACGGCTGTTCGAACAGTTCAATTAAACCTCTGCAGAGACTGTACGCTTTTCCCACAAGACACGAAGCTTACACCGATACTGGCCGGTATCGGAAGTTCGTGACAAAGCCTTTCTCTAACCAAACCATAAATGTCCCGTGTCCCACAGATGGGTGGAATCTCTCCACCAAGCATCAGGCCAAATTTCAAGCCCTCATCTACTCAGGCCCCACCGTATGGACTCCCGACACATCCCCACTACAGGAGATTGCCGTAAACTCCACCATACCGGTGCTCCTCACCTGCTAACCTGCTAGACATCTATGTTTCAGCTAGTTACTCATCTAGGGGCATCCCATTCTACCCATGTGGTCGTACTGTGAGATGCTCGGATGTAAAACCCAAAGGAATCGGTCCTTATGCGCGACTACGAAACCAAACCACACAGGAGAGGATTCGCACCGCAAGTTTTCTCCCATAAAACCTTTTTATTTTTCAAAGTCACCGACTCCCCGAGTCGGGTTTTATAAACCTTTCACAACCCAAGTTTTTTCACATCGATAACCATATATAAACCTGACATAAACAAAAGGTGCAAAAGGATACCTACGCCCAGAGAGCGTAAGTATTGAGGTACTGCTGTGGTGGAGCGACAAGGGTTAAGTTTAACAAGTTCCTACGGAAAATAATGCAACTACATAGGTTGGTCCGTCGGTCGTGTGCTCGTAGACCGATGGCCGATCAAAATAATTGTGTACGCTAAACATGCAAGTTTGCAATCAACACATTTTATAAACTAGGAGCAATATGATCGAAGAGTGGCTTGCCTTATTGTTGGTCTTCAAATCTTCGAGAAAATCCGCGTCAGCTGCACCTCCGAAACGTCCACTACGCGATCGAAAAGAGAAAAACATCCAAAACCCTATAAAGTAGATAATAACTATTATAAACTAATTGTGCCATTGGGTAGACCTCATTTTTAGAAAGATTGAGGAAGTTGAACGGAGTCAATTGGACTTACGGTTGGGGAGATACGGATTTTGGAAGATTACTGGATTTTCTGAAATGTGGAAGTGAACTTATTAAATTGGAAAGGAATATTCCCAAGAATATTCCTTGGCTGTGATGTTGAGAGGGAGGAATCATGGACTTTATTATGGGAAGGCTTGGGCTTTAGCCCAGAGATGAAGGAGGTCGGGTAGGGACGTAAAGTGGACTTGGTGGATAGATTATCAGGCCGGTTGGCCCAATGAAGTGGAGGGCGTGATGTAGACTTCGTAGGGATTTTTATGGGCTTAGCCCGATAACGAGAGGGAGGCAAAGTAGACTTTTTGGAAGACTTTATGGGCTTCGGCCCGACAAAGAAGAGGGAGGCGATTTAGACTTTTTCCGAGTCTTTGGTCAAAGCCCGCGGGAGAGAGAGTCAAGACAGTGGGGCCCACCGGTGGGTCCCATCTCTTTTCCTTTTTCTTTCTTTTTTTTTTCTTCTTCTTCTCTCTCCTTCTTATCTCTTTCTTCTCTCTTTCCTTCTTATCTCTTTCCCATTTCTTTCTTTCTCTCTCTCCTTGCTCTTTCTCTGTATTCTTCCCGAGAGAAAGCCCGAGTGGGAGGAGGGCGGCCGGCCGGGGGAGCGGCGGCGCCGGCGCGGTGGGGTGCGGCGGCCGGCGGCGGCTGCGCGCGACGGCGTCGGCTGGGACCGGCGGCAGCACGCGGCGCGCGGCCGGGAGGCGGCCTGGCCGGGGCGGCGGCAGTGGCGTCGGCAAGCGGCGACGCGGCTGGTGCGGCGGCTGGGAGCGGCGGCCGGGCTGGAGAAGGCCGGCGGCGCGGCCGGGCAGCGGGGCGCTAGCGCCGGCTCGGCCAGCGGCCGCGGCTGCGGCGCGACGCTGCGAGGACGACGGGTGCGTCTGGCGCGGCGTCGGCTGGCGGCTGCGCGCGGCGGGGACGGCGTCGGCTCGTGCGCCGGCCACGGCAAGGGCGGCAGCGCGCGGCCGGGAGGCTGCGCCAGCCGGGAGACGGCGCGCGGCAGGGGCGGCTTCGAGGCAGGAGGGGAGAGGGAGCTGATTGGAGGCTGTGGAGGACGACGACGGGGCGGTGGCTTTTATAGCCGTCACGGCCGGCGGACGGCGACAAGGCGGCTCGGCCGAGTGGGGCCGATGATCCTGTTCGGCGGTCGTCGTCGGCAGGGAGGCTCAGTCGAGCGGAGACAGTGGCCTGGCATGGGTGAGCTCGGTTCACACCGTTCGGCGTAGACGAGTGACACCGGCGAGCTCGTCGTGGTGCCATGGCGCACTGGACCGGGTGTAGAGATGGCTGTTTGCTCGGCGGAGAAGGCGGCGACGGTGCCTAACCACGCTCAGTGCACAGTGCAGGACGGTGCCTAATCTCTGATTTGCAGGGACGGTGCCTAACCGTTGTTTTGGCGTGGGGCTGAGGCAGAGAGATGAAGGACGTGTGCATGCATGCATGCTGGGAGAGGATGGATGCTGGTTGTTGCTGCCTGGCGTGTTTAGGAAAGTAGATGAGTATTTTGGCTTGCAATGAATGGAGTGAGTAGAAAGCAAAATAATTTAGAATGGGTAAAAAAAATTGGACGAGCAATTTAGGATGCGTCTCGGATTCAAAAATCTGTACACGAGGATTTTATTTGGAGAAAAGAGGAATAGAAGGAAAAACTCGGCTTTTGCCGGGCGGTAGGATCCCAAAAAAAATATTTCGAAATAACTTGAACGGGAAGGAAAATGACTGTCGACACGTGCGCAGAAATATTGATTTTAATATGCACACGTATAGGAAATATTGGTCAGGTGGGCGATGTCTAAAAATAAATATTTTTAGACTCTCTGGGTGGAAAGGAGATTATTTAATGACACGGTTAAAATCCCGAAATTGAAATTTCAACCGTATGAATTTTTGGAAACGTTAAGGAGTGGAAATTCGAACTGCAAAATTCGAATAATGGAAAATTAATTTTGGGAGATGATATCACGATCAAGATTCTGGGTTCACAAGGGAAAGAATCAATTGAGATCTTTGGCACAAAAATTCTAAATACACTCAAAGAACCAAATTGTTGAAAATAGGATTTTTAATAAAATAGAATTTTTGACGGGCGAAAATCAGGGTGTTACAAACCTACCCCCCTTAACAGAATCTCGTCCCGAGATTCCAGCCGAAGTAGGGTAACGGTCTTTTCTTGGGGTCAAAAGTATTCTTGAAACTTCACACGATCTCTGGGGTGACTGTTTCCCTTAGCGTCGACGGGTGGGGCAGGATTCCTGGCCCGTCTTTTTCCGAGTGACACGTGGGCCCACTGTTTGGCGCTCAATTTTTTTTGAACGTGAGCACTGGCTGCTAAGAAATACTGGCTTGGTTGAGAAACTTAAGCTCTTCTCTATGGTCAGTACTGGTGTTGACATGTCCCGAGCGGGTTCGGTGTGGTCCAACAATGGTTGCACTTTGCTTATGGCCATACCGGTCTTCAGGGGTATTCAACGGTGGTTGCAGGTGGTTGCATTGCCTCTACACAGGTTATACTTTCTGCTGCCTCGTGCACTTGGGTACCCGTTTCATCGAGCGCGCCCCTTTATTTAGGGCCCCAGCTCGGTCTCCTTTGCGTGCTTTCGGTGGAGCACGCGGGCACGGTGAGTGGAGGGCGAGTGGAGGGTGAGTGGAGGCGGTGTAGCTCGGGTGAGAGGAGGAATGGAGCGGAGGTCCAGCGTTGGCAGCGGCGACAACGGCGGCGAGCGAGGTGCTGGCGGCCGAGGTGCTGGAGGCGGTGCGGAGCATGGTGCTGCGGGCGAGGAACTGTCTCGCCGGCGACTGAGAGCGGAGGCGGCGGAGATCGAGGTGCGGCGGCGAGTCCCTTCGCCGATGCAGGCGGCAGGCGGTGCCGTCGACAGCGGTGGCGCTGGGAGGGTGGCGCCGAGGCGTTCCAGAAGAGAGGGAACCTTCTTGGCGGGGGTGGCCACTGTTTTGCGTTGGGTTTGGGTGTGGTCTGGCCTTCGGTTCGTTTGTGCGACCATTTGTACCCTTTTGTCCTGGGTGGTGTGTCCAGTGGTCTTCCTTTGGAGACGGTGGCGTGCTCTGGTAGCGGACGAGCATTCTGACCTCTTATGCGAGGCGGTCTGTCTTCTTATTGTGTTAGCACCTATCGTCTTCCTTTCCATTATGGAAGCGATGTTAGGATAGGTGGTTTGATGACATGGTTGCCAAACCTTGGCATGTATCCCTCATGTATCGACCTTCATGGTCCTCGTCTTTAATCTTTTGCATTTGGTATCCTGCGTATGGTTGCCTCTGGTTTGTACTTGTTTCTGACTTGTGTTATCCATTGATGGGTCTTGATTTCTGATGGTATTGCGGGTTTTCCAACCATGCTTAGGCTTCTCTTAATTTTGGGTATCCAGGGGTTGTCTTCTCCTTAGGCAAAATTATCATTCAATCTCGAGGTAGCTCATCTCGACGAATGGTTTTTGTGAGATGGCGCATCGGCCCGAGTTGTGAACACAGATAATCCTTTCTGAATAATGGAGTCATGACGGGCAAAAGGTTCCAATACTTTTCATCCAATTCCTCCTTACAACGCAGTACAGGGTAATACATCTTTAGGGAGGAAAAAGGGAGCTGCTGCTACTGGATAAGGCAATTCCCAACAAGGGTCTACACACAAAGCTTGTTCACGGCGAGGGTGGAGGCGAGAGTGGATCAAACTCCAGCGGGGGTTTCCTACGGAGCCTGGCCAACTTGTGGCGTTCCATGCGACGGGCTATCTCGGATGACTGTAGGAGTAGTAAGGTAGTGCGCTCCAGTGAAAGGCGCTGGTAACGGGCTTCCAAATCTGCATACCGATCCCGAAGTTCATCCAGTTCTTCGAGGGCCTGCTCATAGGCATTCTCGGTGGTGCAGGCTAGCTCGGAGAGGAGGGTGCACCTGCTTCCTTCGGGTTGTCCGGTCTGGCGGAGGTGGTACCGATTATCATCTTCTTCACGATAGGGGTGGAGACCAAAGCTGTTGGCCACACCCAAGGGGACGCAAATCTTGCAAAGCCGTAGGAGGGCCTCGCGGAACACGTCCCGGATGGCAGCTTCAGGGGTGATCCGAGGATGGCGGGTCTCGAAAGTGATCACCTCTTCGTCTCCCTGGAAGTGGAGGAAGACTTTCACCTTCCAGCTCTTCTGGGATCCCTGGATGATCTGCTCGCCGCGGTAGACTGGCTCCTCAAAGAAGCCGAGTTGCTGGAGTAGGTGGCCCAGCTGCTGGGCGTACCCGTTAGGGTTTTCCCCGGCATGTCCCTCCATGGTTGCAAGTGCGGTTTCCATGGGGCTAGGGTTTCTGGCTAGCTTAGATTGAAAGGAGATGCCCTTTTCTGGGGTTGCCTGGGGTTCCTTTTATAGGCACCATCTTTCAGGGGCTTTTGTGATGAGGGGTCAACACCTCTCCAGTATTTGCGCTTCTCGCGGTGAGTCCTGTTCCCTTTTACTGGTGGTGAATAGTATCTTGTTGCGTATTCCCGAGGACTGGTGGTCATGGCTCTTGTTAGTCCTTGTTTGGCGGGTCTTATGGCGATTACATGCCCATAAATCTTGATTATCCTGTGGTTGGACATTTTGCTGCAGAGTTGAGCTTTAGATTTCCAATGTAACCCTCTCGATGGCTCCTGCATTCCATCTGTTGCTTTCCATTAATACTGCCAGGGGAGGGTGGCTCCGGATTTTCTGGGATACTTCAACTGATTGAGTCCGGGTCGGTCAATGTCCCATGGCCGACGCATATCCCCGACATCGTGCCTCTTTATCTGGGTCTTTCCATGGTTGATCCGGATGGCACGGGCGGACTGGTCACACTGGTTTGACCGGATTTGATCAGGGTCTTGTTTAACCAAAGGCCTTGGGCTTGGGGTCTGACCGGGATCGAGCGAGAAAAACATTTTCGCAAAACCACAAGCATTCTATTATGCCATTTCTATGAGATAGGCATCGGGCTTAAGGCTGTCGTTTTCTTTCGTTCGGGCTCTAGGCTGACACCTTAATCGAACTTAGAACCTTTCCGCTGAGAAAGAACTTAGGGAGGATATGTGGCTAAGGTTGCTGTACTTTTATTTAGAAAAACTCCTTTTATAAACCAGGCTTGAGAGAAGAGAGTAAGGGTTTTTCGCACATAGTTTTATTTTAGTCAAAATAGGGTGATTGGGGTCTCCTAAGAGAGAGGGGTTTCGTTCCTAAAGCCAAACCTTGCTCTGATACCACCCTGTCACACCCCGCCCCTGCGCCACTGTACAAATGGCACCGAGGAGGGCGTGCCGCAGGATAACGGCGAACCGCTTTCCCACGGAACCGCAAAACAGGTACCAGTCCCAGGATAACGATGCTGGTACCCGCGGTAACATGATGAATCAATGCAAGGTTTAAATAAATACAATATACCTTTACGTTGCAGCTTCGGGGAATCCCTGAGTTGCAACCTCCAATCAGAGTCAGCAGCAGCGAAACTTAGCGAAGCTAGGACACCAAATCCACCCGCAGTAGTTTGGGTTTAGGGACGAAACTCCAACCTTCAACTTCTTCCTGAACTCAAGCCGAGAGAAGAAAAACAACAACAATGGGGGATTGAGTACTTTCGTACTCAGCAAGCCACTAGGAAATGTGTACATGCAAGCATCAAGACAGGCTGAGTTTGTTTAGCAAATCATTTTTAAAACACTTTTCCTTTGAAAATTCTAAGTGTAGGTTTTCAAAGTAACTTTCCCTTCGGAGAGAGAGAGAGACGTCTCACCTCAATCCGTCCACGAGTTGCTTTGCAACGACTCGAGCGGGAAAGTCAAATTTTAGCATTCATAGCACTTCCTTCTTTATTAGTTTCTTTTCACTTTCAAAACTTAAACCAACATTCTCTCCAACCATCATCCGTTAACCAAGTCTCAAGGTTAACAACTCCGGGTCCGGTCCAAAGAATCAATTGAGATCTTTGGCACAAAAATTCTAAATACACTCAAAGAACCAAATTGTTGAAAATAGGATTTTTAATAAAATAGAATTTTTGACGGGCGAAAATCGGGGCGTTACACTTTTGGAGGTGGTACATTCCTCATACGCGGACTCATGTCACTTTCACGGTCGGGAACCCCCATCCTCACGTTGCTGCCGTGACCGACTCGTACCCACTACATCGGGACCAAGCTTTTGCCAGGACTGTGAGTTACACTCTACTTTCAATGTATTATCATTCTTTGATATCACAATTCTAATGTTTATCGTTATACCACTTGCAGGTCAACATCCTACATCAGGTTGGCATCGAGGCAGACACCGATCTTAGACGCTTGCAGTCAGGGATCGATCTTACCAGGGATGAGCTTACTACCACCTTCGGTCGGATCCGGAGTTTGGTTTGGGATACCTTGAGGACGCTGTCTTGTTGGTTTTCGTCGGATGTTCACGTGCCACCACCCTGAGGACAACCCTCTTCTCAGCACCATGCTAGGCAGCCGCGTCCAACAGGTAAACGTACAAACTCGTGTTCATCAAGAAACAACAGATTATGTGCACAACCATCTTAATATTTCAATTCTTTTGAGTAAGGTTGCACTTTAGTACTATAGCACCAGTGTTCGGACACGTCGGTACCTCGTCCTCATGTGGTCCTACGTTGGGCTGGAACAGGACCTACCTCCTTCGATGTTACCATTGCTCGTCCAACAGGTAAACCTACACGTTTGCACTTCACAAACTCATTATGAATGCGACTCTACACATCATAGTTGCGATATCTTAATATTTCAAACACTATCAACAGGGTTGCACAATACTACTTCAGCAACAGTGTTTGGCGACGCCAGGGCCTCGTCCTCACGTGGTGGCCCGTCATCCGAGCCAACGGGTACAGACTTTGACTTCGCTGACTACGATAGTGACAACGACACCTATGGTCAGCCGGACGTCCTTGGCGCGTCCCAGCTAGGAGGTGCTCCACCGTGTGGCACACAGGAGCCGCCTGCTGCTACGTCCACACAGCAGCCTAGAGTCGGACGAGGTGTGCGGCCCGACAGGTTTACTTACTCAAAGCATCAGGTCAGGGCCCAGGGTAGGAGAGAGCAGCCTAGGCCTAAGAGGGCATGTGGTCGAGGATTAGGTGGACAGTAGTGTTTTCACTTTTTGTACTTCGAACGTGTTTGCTACTGTTTGTGTTGCTGTTATTTTGCTTGCTATACCTGTGCACCAGTACTACTTTTGCTGTTCACTGCTCATTTGTGCGAGATCGACTAGTCGCTATCAACTTTCGTCGCAGAATGGCCAAGTAAAGTTAAGAGTGGTCGCGCGTGCTCATCACGTCTTTTCACGTGTTATCATAGTATGGTTACAATCTACTTTCGACGCCTATGTCGTTTTGTTGTCCGAAGAGCTAACACACACACACACAATACAGCGTCACTAGTCACGATCAACTTTAGTGTGGGACGAGTAATCCCACTGACACTATGTGAGCTCGCTTAGTCTCGATCACCTTTCGGCACAACATGGACAGGTAAAGTAAAGAGTGCTTCCTCGTGCTCGTCATGTCTATTCATAGATTACCCTATCGTGGTTACAATCGACTTTTCACGCCTACAGTTCCTCCAATTGCTACGCCACTATATATATATAAACGGATCTTGGCAAAACACTTCGACAAGTTCTTTCGGTTCTACATTTCCCTTTCCCATTCACTTAGATCTGGAGATAGCGGAAGCTCCATTTGGCGAGTATCTTGACTGACGAAGGGATCCTTTGGTTGGTCTATTTCCACCGTGGTGTGACTGTCCGTTGTGCGTGTGCGGTGATCGGTGTATACTCATGACATCCCTTACTTCAGAAATCCGTGGTAGGAGGTTCTTCCAATGTCCAAACATTTATCAGGTAAGAATCATTTCTATCTACTTCAATTACCTATACCGAATACATATACCACTAACTGTTTGCGCACCATCATACAATCTTTCGCAAACTTATCGTAGTTTGTGTGACTTCGTTGAGTGGATAGATATGGCGAATCGACAACATGATGGAACACACTCGTATCCACGTAGTGAAACAGTATCGGACTACCTAAGGAGGAAGGATGAGCACGAACGACGAATTGCTACAGAATCCTTACAAGGACAGGTAGATCTCCTGGGACTCCCCGCATGACGGGAGCATCCAGAGTGTGGTTGTGGAAACCGTTGCCAAGTGATAAGGTCCGTAAGACAAGGAACTATAGGACAAAGATGTTTCGTGCATCCTAATATTGTCGACGACGATTTTGTCGTAAGTACCGTTAAGTTCTCACTCCCACCGATCACTACTTTCATATACTTACATATGTCATCGGTCGTAATGAATTTGTGAAAATAGGAAGATGTAAGAAAATGTGGCTTCATAAAGTGGATCGATACGGTGAGAGTAACTTTCATCAGTGCAAGGATAACACAACCTGAGACAACCACACAATTCATTCAAGTGTGGATGGAGTACGAGCATCGGGCGCAGTTTGCTAGCTTACACTGGAGAAACAATCTATTAGGTCTACCTAAATGGTCAGAGCGTCCAAAATGTAGTTGTAGATATCGCTGCCAGGTGGCTACATCCTTTGCACAAGAGACATTTGGAAGGCGATATTTCGTCTGTCCAACATAGACAACAACCTCGTTGTATGTCACATTCTTAATATATCTATCCCATTCACTAATTAGATTTATTCCTTAGGACAATCCAAGGATATGCGGATTCACTTTGTGTATCAACATGGTCAACCCAACGTATGATGACGGAAGAGTAACTGAAGTTGAAACACAAATAGAGTACATACGAATGAAGGAGCACGATGTTGTGGTACATGCTGAACGACATAGAAGGGGTCCATAAACAAACTCAAGCCCGATTCGTCACGACCTGCAATTTCTTATAGCTCATCTATGCAACTTCTTAACTCTCTTATGCCGGTGTATGCGTCACGAATGGGTTTTGTTGGTTTTGTATGTTATGAATCGAAAACTAATGGTTAATCTTCTTTTCCATCGATAAAGTTGATTTCTACTACCGCAACAATGTCTTCCTTTTCGAATTTTTTTATTTCTATATTTATTTTTTTAAAAAGATTTACAAAAACCCTTACATTCTTTCTTCGCCACCCCATAGGGCGACGTTAACCAGTGTTGTTTTACGAGGGCAAAAAAAATTACGTCAAAGACATGAAACCAATAATGTCAATAAAAATAATAAAAAAATCCGTAAATACATAGTACCTCATTAATCCAAATATTTTAAGTAACAAATCTTCAAAGATTTTACGTAAAGAACACGTAAATACATAATACAGGAAATAGATCGCTTTAGGGAAGGGCGGGGCATATAAATCGCTCTAGGAGATAACGGGGAAAGTGACATGGCAGGCGAGAAAGGGACGCGCCGTAGCATTTTTGCATGCGGCCCCTCCCGGTAATAAATCACCCTAGGGTAGGGCGAGAAGGGGCCACCTACGAAATTACAACGGCACGCCCCTCTCTTGGTCTGCCCACGTCACGTAGCTCGCTCTCCCCTAAGGTGATTTATATTCCCTATCCTACGGGAGGGCAGCCGGAGTATAGTTTTATAAAATTTTAATTGGAAAATTTATTTTAATATTTTTTAAAAATAAATAAATAAATAAATTCTCCTTCCGGAGAAATCCCGGACGAAAGCACGGGAACACGGGAGGATGTGCGTGCACCCGCACCACGTTCTCGTCCAGTGATGAGTGGCTTGACGAACCTGACCTTCCGCGCCCGATCAGCTGCTGACGTATCGCCTCCGCCATCACCACCTCACTCTCTCTCACCATGAATTCGCTCGCTTTCCCTCGCGGCCGATGCTCCCCGTCACCACTGACGCGCCCCTCCACCTCCCGTTCTCCCGTCCCATCGTCGCGCATAATAAAGATTCGCCCTAGCTCGCGAAGCGTCGCACGGTGCAACCTCCGCGACCCCAAGAATCTCTCCCGGACCGTCGCCATGGCTGCCGCGGCCGCTGCACCGCCCAGGTGAGCACGCGCGCCGGCGACGGCGAGGCTGAGGAGAAGAATAAACCTCTTGTTGCGGTTTTGCCTTGGCACTGTGGCCGTCCTTGTTCTTGATTAAAATCTGAATTTCTTTGTTTCTTTTCCTCATGTGCAGCTCTGAGAAGGAAGTGCTCCCCCCTTCCCTGACCTCCTCATCGGAGCCTCCTCCCCTCTTCGACGGAACCACCAGGTAGGGTTTATGCAGACCAAAAAAAAAAAAGAAAAAAAAGGAGTTGCAGATGTATGAACATTTTTGGTTTCTGCATAGATTATGGGTAATTTGATCTGTTTGCCTCGCGCAGGTTGTACGTTGCGTATCACTGCCCTTACGCGCAACGCACGTGGATTGCCAGGAACTACAAGGTACCTGCTGTTCTTTGATTTGCGGACTCAGTTCGTAGTTTTGGGAGATTGGATCACATACCCTCCATTTAGATCGGAAATTGAAGATTTTTCTAGTTTTGTGGTGTTGCTTCTCCGATAAAATTGGATCTTTTTTGCTAATTTGTCTTTTCGTTTCCAGGATTTGGAGGATAAGATCAAGATTGTCGCGATTGATCTTGCAGACAGGCCTACTTGGTACAAGGAGAAGGTTTACCCAGAGAACAAGGTATGGCTTATCTCCTTTTACTCTCAACTTTGCTATCATAAAGAATCCTTTACACCCTAATTTGTGTGAACTTACCTTTGCTTTTTTTTCTTTATTTTTTGATAGGTGCCTTCGCTTGAGCACAACAATCAGGTGAAAGGAGAGAGCTTGGATTTGGTCAAGTACATCGACACCAATTTCGAAGGGCCAGCATTACTCCCTGATGTAAGTCGATATGTTGAACTGTCACCAGTGTAATGCTTGCAAAAAGAGAAGTAATTTCTCATGTGTTAGCATTTGAATATGTAATTTAACAGGATTCTGAGAAGCAGCAGTTCGCTGAGGAGCTTCTTGCGTACACTGATGCGTTCAACAAAGCATCATACTCATCCATAGTCGCCAAGGGAGATGTGTCCGATGAGGCTGGTGAGAGCACTCGTGTACTCATTTGAACGATTTTTTATGCATAAATTCTGCAGTTTGTATCCACGGGCTAATCTGCTACAGTTTGTATCCACGTGCTAATCTGCTAATATAATACTTTTCATCAGTTGCTGCTATCGACAAAATAGAAGCTGCTCTGGCAAAGTTCAACGATGGCCCCTTCTTCCTTGGCCAGTTCAGCTTGGTATGCCACTACAGTCTGGGAATGCTTTTCCCTGGATTGTCTTTTAAAATTATCTTTAGAAAGTGTTCTTTTTTTTGCTGAAAAAAATGTTCTTGACACTCCTTATTTCTTTACAGGTGGACATTGCGTATGTTCCATTTATTGAAAGGTTTCAGATATTCTTTTCTGCTATAAAGAACTATGATATCACCAAGGGCCGACCCAACCTTCAGAAATTCATCGAGGTAATTCAGAATGATGGTACATGAGAACGTGAGATTACACCATACGTTAGTTGGTTGGGGTTATGTTTACCCTATTTTTCTTGACGTTGTTTCGAATACTAGTTTTGTGGCCAAGACTACATGGTGTAGTTCAAATCAATGTTCTTGTAAAAAAAACCTCGCTGATGAGAAATTGACTCAAATTGATATATTACAGGAAGTGAACAAGATTGATGCCTATACAGAAACAAAGCAGGACCCACAGTTTTTGCTTGAACACACAAAGAAGCGTCTTGGGGTAAGATAATTTTTACAATTGGCCTCATGGTCCATTTCATCTGCTACATTTATTCATTTTACATCCTACACATTTGAACTCCAGATTGCCTGAAGATGTGACCAAGGATGAACCCACGACAACTTGCCATGGTGACAGGGAGCTGGTGCAGTATATATATATAGTAGATAAAGATTAGTGTGCTTCATATTAGCATATGGTTTATCTTGAATAAGATAATGCATGTTATACAGGCCATGCTTTTGGAACAAATTATTCTGTATTTGTGGTTTGGCTGTGTACAGCTGTTAATGTGAATTTCCCGTCATATAATTAATTACAAGCTTCGCGGGGCGTTTTCTAATAAATCAATGCTTCTCATATCATTATTACAAGTTATCAGGATGATTTTCATAGTGAAATAACTCTGCAAATATGCTAAGCAGAAGGCAACCGGACGTTCGAATGGGTGAGGAAACTTGGTGATAAGCACGTATCATAAATTCACAACCAACCAGCTTATGTGTTAACCTCCAGGATGGATCGTTGAGAAACGTCTCCTGCTAGAATGCGCAGTGAACTTCGTATGAAAAAGAGTAAAACAGAGTTCATTTTTTGTTTCTCCGAAGCCCCGAATGGATTGGATCGTTTCTACTTTTGCTAACGAAATGAAGACCTCGCCCTTTCCGAATGTCTCTCCGATCCTAAAGTTCTCGTAAAGAGAATAAGATGCAGCTCCCCTCCCTCTTTTTTCGCTTTGCTAATCTTCCTTGTAGAATCATAATCAAGCATGATTATGCAGATTATTGCATTGGCGTAAGTGTGATGGACATGCCATGGCTGATCAGTTAGTGGTTCAACCATGGCCTATTGGTTCAGAGCTGCAGGTATTAGGCGATTCAAAAGCATTCAAGTGGTATAAAACCGGAGGAGTAATTTATTTGTGTTCAGTTTACAGCGGCAACTGCAAATGTTATTAATGCTCCTGTTAGTACCTTATAATCCTTTGCTTAATACTACATGAATACCTTCGTAATTGATTTTATATACATGTCAAGATCACCGAGTTGGCTGAGCACGAGTAGCTAACCAAACTCGACAACTGAACAACACAATGCCATGTGTCTATTTCATGTGGCCTTGAAAAACTAATCACTCTTTGACAACTCTGGCACATCCTGTGTATTCCTCTCCTGCCCGTGAAGAACCGTGTGCAAGATGCCGACTAATCACCGCTTCGTAACGTGACACGTCCCAGGAGCGACATGGCATCAGCCATCACCACTCGCTCCTCTTTTGCTTCGGCCGTCACCGCTGACGCCTCAAGTTTTCTTCTCGTTTTACCTTTCAACACCCGTCTTCTCCTGTACTCTCGTTTACCAGTGCACAGTGTGACAGATGCAACGGTTTCACCTACAAAAAGTGCTCATTTTTGCAAGTTGTGTACGGCAATCGCAATGGCAATGGCAGCAGCAGGACCAGCAAGTAGGTACTATGCAGTTCTACTCTCTTTTTTTTTTTCAAAGAAAAGTTTCTTACTCTTTTTTATCAAAGAAAAGTTCCTTACTCTTTTTTTTATCAAGGAAAAGTTTCCTACTCTTTTTTATCAAAGAAAAGTTTCGTACTCTATTACAACGAATAATACGTATGATATATCTGAATCAGATAATTGCACGGTATGATTCATCCTCTTTCTGTTGGATTCAGGCTTGCAATAGAAGCTCTCCCGCCTACTATGCCATCTGCTTGTGAGCAGCCACCTCTCTACGATGGCGAAACCAGGTCGATCAATCATTACCGTTGTCTCTGAAATTTCCTTCTCCCTTTCAAATCTTTCAGGAAATATGCTATCTGTAACGTCCATAATCGCTTTGATCTGCATTTGTCATATCATCTCGACCTTGCTAATGTATGAAAAGTTGCAATGGCAGATTGTACATGTCATACATTTGCCCATATGCGCAACGGGCATGGATCACAAGGAACTACAAGGTACTACGTACAAACCAAGCTGGTCTTCTGAACAAGCTTGATTCACTTGTCTTAGCAAATTGTACTTCGGTGGTTTTGAATTTTGATTATTTTGTGCATCAGGGTTTGCAGGAAAAGATCAAATTAGTGCCCATTGACATGAATGATAGGCCAGCATGGTACAAGGAGGTGTATCCCAAGAATACGGTGTGGCTATTCTTAAATATTATATGAACATGTAGATAATATTACTTGTTCTTTTTTATGGTTAATGCTTGATAAGTTACACTCTTGACAGGTGCCATCCCTAGAGCACAACAACAAAATCATGGGAGAGAGTTTGGATTTGATCAAGTACATAGATAGCAACTTTGAAGGGCCCAAATTGACTTCTGATGTGAGCTCATCAAACTGCTTATCTACAAATCTGTATAATAACAATCCCTGACAGATTGATACCTCTACTGGTAACATTAGGATTCTGAAAAGCAAAAGCTTGCAGAAGAACTTCTGGCTTATTCAGATATCTTCAATCAGGCTGTGCGTTCCGCTCTGATCTCCAAGGATGCTATGACAGCAGAAGCTGGCAAGAACTGAAAACACTAACTATAATTCACTTGTAATTTTGACTTTTTTTCCCTTTCAAATATGACTCTGACTTACGAAGCATCCCTGATCATCAGCTGCTGCCCTAGACAACATAGAACTCTATCTATCAAAATTTGATAATGGCGCATTCTTCCTTGGCCAATTTAGTCTGGTAATTTGCATAAAATGATTTGAAAACCTTACCTACTGGTTATTGTTGATTAACCAAAGTACTGATGTTTTTCTTTGTATTTTGGACAGGTTGACATTGCGTATGCACCTTTTATCGATGGACTTCAGACACTGTTTGCTGGCATAAAGAACTATGATATCACTGAAGGAAGGGCTAACATACAGATTTTCATCAAGGTAACAGACAGCAACAGAACAAAAAAGAAGACCAAAGATAGAGCATATGAATGGTCGTCTTGATGATTTACTTGTGACACTGAAAATAATGCTTGACAGGAAATGAACAAGATCGATGCGTATACGCACACCAAGCAGGATCCTAGCGAAGTGATTGCTCTCACAAAGAAGAAGCTCGGGGTAAGGACGTAAGGTTGACCAGCGATCAAGAAATGCTTATTACAATATCTGCAAATTACTCAAACCTGACGTTATTTTCCCTGCAGATATGACGATATTCACATCGATCAACTGGTGAAGGATGCACACATAGGATAGGACCAACATGCTATGAGCACAATAAAATGTCACTACGTAGTGCAGTTACCAAGGATGTGTAGTATCTCGTCAGGCAGATGTGCACATTTGTGATTTATGACAAAACGGCACTCTGTTGGTGTAATGATGTATAAGTTCAGTACAAACAGTTCCATCATATCGCTCAACCAGAGGACTACTCCATCAGTCCTAAAATATACTCATTTCTAGCGTTCAAATTTTGTCTCAAAATATAGCTACTTCTAGAGTACCAAGAGATGTTTATAGTGATAAAATGTCTAAAATGCCCTTATGTTAATAATCCCAACCTCCCACCAACCAGGATAATTAACAAAGGGCAACCTGGTCTTCCTTAATCTCTATAAGAAGTAGCTATATTTTGAGACGGAGAGAGTACTTCTATATTACATCATACTATGGATTAAAGTGCCTGATAAATATCAGCTAACACTTAATGGAACTAAAAGGAGCCTATTTGTGGTTAATGGAAAATTTTACCACATTTTTCATCCCAGCAACAAGTCAGGCGTTTCAGGCAGACATTGTGAATGCATGGTATGCACCACCATAAGCATCCCAAACATGAAAAAGAAATGTGCAATTTTGAACATTTATTACGGATAATTCCTTCTGATGTTTCTGTTGTAAACTGGGGGCAACAGAGCAACTTCCAGTTTACACATGAAATTCGAGAAATGAAATAGTACAACTAGAAGCACAAACGAAATAATATAAAAGCAACTGACAGTAGAGTGCAAACGTACAAAGTCAAACTTTCTACCACATTTGCAGATAGGAGTTCAGATCCAAAGGCCCCAGTAAGAAGGTTCATTTTGGAGCTGATTGCCATAAGCATGATAAAAATGGATGGGCTATTGAAGAACACGCATGCTCACAGGGTTGTTCAGACAGAAACCCCGGTTCTTAGTAATGAAAGCATTGGCGGCATCAGTCCTTGAGCGGAATTTAACCAGCACCACTCTGATAGGATCTGGGACACCAGGTCTGTGCAGTAGCCATGGGTGGAATCAAACAAGGATGAATGGAACAAATTTAAATGCTAGCAAATAAGGATGGCTGTCCAAATGCTTACCTGATAAAGCTTTCAAATGGCGGAGGTTCAACGTTGGTGCCACACAGGAATCGTTCTATGTCCTCTGATGCAGCATTTCGAGGGACTCCTTGCAATAGTATCTGCAAGGACGCAGACATGCATTACAATTATTTCCAGATAAATCATCATATCCATAATTGCATATGACTTGTAACTATAAGATCATGAATAACTGGTAAATGGGGGGAAATAAGATATGTCCTCCCAATTTTTGACACCCAGTCAATAGTAGTTAGGAAGAACAGAGATAAAACTACACTTGCTTGCCAAAACACAATAAATTCAAGTTTTACTGGCCTATCCAGAGGACAAGGCAAAACAACAACTTACAGCTTTTCCATCATAAGACTGCTTCAGATCAAACTCCTCACGACTGACCTGTAACATCATAGTATAAAAACATATTGGTGTTTTGCCATAAGCCCATAACCAAATGATTGAAGTGACAAAAACAAGCTTAGCCTAACCATCTCAAGCCTGTACTGGCGACCCTCTCGTGTTTGCCTGACTGCTGTGTTAAATAATGGCACTGAAGAAAACCTCAATAACCTGTTCAAGTGAAAACATTTTCAGGTCAATAGTCACATCGCAAAGTGGGCAAAAGAAAATCACTGACTCACATGTTCAACGGTTGCCCTTGTCACGGTAACAATCACAGTGCAGTTAATGAGAGTGCATTCCATACACTTATTTTTTCAACAGCATAAAGAGAAAGATTTTTATAGAAAGAGATTAGCTACTCATTTTTAAAAAAGCCTGCTTAGCAAAATGGAGATTATGAACTAATAACAAAGAATTCAAGAAGTAACTATATTTCCTGCATATCAAGCATCCAAGATAAAGTGATATGTGTTGGCAGCCTGATACAGAGTGTACTGGCCAACAAAACATGAGCATTCACTTTGGTACTTTATGAATAGATAATGACAAGGGTTATCTGGACTGAAAGCTTACCAAACACAAACAAGGCCTCAAGAAAGACTTGAAAAGTAGGGATGGGCACGGGTACCCATTGACCCACTCTAATTCAATAAAATCAACTAAAATGTGTTTTTTTATTGTTTTGTGTATTTAGTTCATTTGGTTGAAATAAGAGTGGATGTTGGTTACCCACGTTGTGCACTGCACGTCTGCACCTATGTTCACCATTATCAAAAAAATATGTTGACACTTCAATTGCAACCCTAATTTCTAACAGGCTAAAAACATAGCTGCTCTAGTTGGTTGGAACCTCTAAGCATCACAGAATATAATAGGAATATTATGACATTACTCATCGGTATAAACTGCTTATGCATACTCTGTCCAAAATAAATTGAAAAAATGTATTTAATAAATAGATATATGTAGTATTGCACACAAAAGCAAGGAAAGATGGGAAATAGGAAAGGAACCATACGCGCCCACTGGATAATATCCCCTGTTATAATCGATCTTCACATCGTCCAGTGACAGTTCACATTTGTCAAGGTGGTGGATAATATCAGTTTTGAGCATGCTCTTAGGGAGACGGCTGCCTCCAGGAATAACACTGTAGAACCTTCCATATGCCACACCTGTTTCCGCAGAACATTATTTCTGATATACACGATATATGATAGTGTAAAGCCACATGTAAAAAATGAAGTTTCCAGAGTTACAAGACAATGTAAGTTGCGGTTAGATGCACTTGTTAATAATGGACAAAACCCGCAGTGCAATACGATAGCGTAAAACTACAGCTTTTAGAAGCTGTGATTCGCATTTTCCAAACGTTTGACACTCGTCATGTGAGATATTCGCACCAATATGGACTAAAAAGAATGAAATTTCTCATCAGTGCAACATCAGAGTGAGGTATGATACTGTATCTAATACATCAATCTACACTCCTAACCCCAAATCCTAAGGCGGCTAAAGACATTAAACATTTAAACCTTAAACCCCTAACTATAAACGAAGATAAGAAGTCGATAACAGATTTTTCTCTTTTTTTTTAGAAAAAAAAAAAGCAATCGGCGCTGCAAGGATAGGAGAGCTACCTTCGTCAGAGGGCTTGAAGAAAGATTCGTCCTGCGACCCCTGGGCGGCGGAGCCCGCCGCGGCGGTTTCTCCGGACGCCTCGGTGGAGAAGAGGCGAGGCGCACACGGAGCAAGCGCGGCCGAGCGCGAGGAGGACGAGGGGATCCCAGATGCGGCGGTGGCCCGCCGGAGCGCGGCTGCCGCGAGCCTCGACATGCCTACTGACTACTGCTCGTCGGCTTCGGCGGCCGCGGCGGCGGCGGCGGTGGCGGAGGAGGAGAGGAACGACGGAGCTGGGAACCACAGGAACGGAGCAGCACGACGCGAATGGGCTTCTGATCAGTGTGGCTGGCAGCGAACTAGCATCATAAATGGGCCCAAGTGGGCTGCGCCCATTGGATAAATGGGCTTCAGTTCTCCACTACATGTAAGTGATTACTCTTCTTCCATTCTCCACTACTCCCCTCTCTCCTCTCCCCCCCTCCCTCCACCTGTGCGATGAACTTCGCCATGCCGATGAGCGCATGCCTAGCTCTGGGCTATGGCAAAGAATGCGACCGCCGACGAATGAGCGATCGTCCTTGTTGCGAGATCCCTCGTGTTGCGGCGCGATTGTCTGATTGCGTGACGTCGAGGTTGTTCAACTCCGCCTTCGCCTGTCCGCTCACCCACCGCGGGCTACTCCATGTCATTCGGCCTGCGCTTGTTCACCGTCGACACCGGGACATTGCCGACAGCCTCCGCGAGTTCGCGCTGACAATCAGTCGTTGCCTGCTGATGCCCTGGTCAGTGATTAGTTTATCACAGTTTTCAAATTCGTGCAGGTATGGCCATCACGCATCCACTAAACTACTGAATCTGAAGTATACCGATGAACCAATGATTCGTTAGTCAAGAATCAAGGTGGTCGATTGGTTTTCGTCGATCATTTTCCTTTGTAATTTTAGGTGTTGCAGTGTTATCCAAGAAGAATTTGTGTGCTGCGAAAAGGAAAAAAAAAAGAAAACAAGTTGTTGTCGGTTTAAAAACAAGAAGATGATCCTAGCTAGTACTGAAGAACAAGAGAAGCAACATGAAAATGTCGTTGTAGTTTGATTCCATTCGGATGACGACCGACCGACGCTTTGCGGCTCTCACATCTCTCCTCAACACGCGACACGTCGACCTCCTCGTCAACCCATGCTGCACGGCTGGGCCGTCGAGGGTCAGTGCGTGGAAACGGTGCGATCGCACGTTGTCTCCATCGTGATCCGACAGTGATCTCGGCACGACGTCGGTGTGCAGAAGCCGCTCCTGGGGAAGGTGCAGATATTCACGGCTGGCGCGCCGTAGCTGGCTATCGTGCTGTGCCGCACGGAGGATCACGTGTTGCGACTTGACGAGCTTGGTGTTCTCCTAACGGGCGTGGTCGGTGGTTCACATCCTACTCGGACGCGCGGATGCAGTCGAGGAGCACACGCTCCTTGTCGCCCCATGCGGCGGCACACTCCTCTACGTCGAGCCTGCACCGGTCATGCTCGTTGCCTTGTCAGACACGGCGCGCAGCCACCGAGGAGGGAAGGAGAGAAGAGAGAGGGAGAGGTGAGGGAAGAAGAGAAGGAACTGACATATTGGACCCACTACACATGTTTTGTCATGTCTCACTGATATGTGGGTCCCATCTACAAAAATAGCTTTCAAAATCATCGTAGGAGTTGATTTGCTTTGGTTTTTAAAGGTAGAGAATGCGTTACGGTTGTGAGAGGCTATTCGATCTAGGATAAGAGTGAGGGAGATAAAGTAGACTTATTCCTTACCGTTTAGGCGGCTATCCTTGAGACGCGAGGCCCATCAGCCCATAGAGTCTATACGTTTTAGCAATGTATGGAATACGTTTTCCTAGCGACAATACGGGAAATATTTGGTTACGCCTTTCGCTCGTGGTTCCGGTTCGACCAGAATCGGGTTCGCGACTTCGCGTCGCGCATCGCCACGCGCAAGAAGGAACCAGTCCTTTCTCTCTCTCCCTCTCTCTCTCTCTCTCCATCGGGAGGACGACGAGACGACGACGGCGAAGGAGGAGGAGAAGAGCGAGGAAACCTGTCTGCGGCCACGCGGCGCTAGGGGGCCGAGAGCCTGCAGCGGTCGCCGCGGCTGGAGCATGAGGTGGCCGCGGCCCATCTCGCCTGGCCGCCGGCTCCTCCCGGTCGTCGTGCTGTTCGTCGCCCTCTGCTCGATCCCTGGTGAGATCTGGGCTCTCGCCTCACCTAAGGCGGGTCTGTTTGCCGGTTTTATGTAGCTAATTCGATCGCGCGGACAACTTGACCGTATTAATTGCATGTGTTTCTCCTATTGCTTCGATGGGAAGTTCATCGCAAATGTATTTAACCAGATTGTTCATAGCACCGTATTGATTTTAATAGCAAATAGGATCAGCAATTTGAATACTAGCATGTAAGGCATGTTTGGAAAGGAAAACTTAGCCAGAGTAGCACACATTTCTTATGAAATATTTCCAAAAAAAAAAGATATGGACAAGATAAGGTAGTTATTACTGTGATGCAAACATATATTTTCTCCTGGTCGAGTTGAATCAAGCGATGCAGAACAGACAGTCTGTTTTATGGTGTATTTATTTGTTCAGCTGAAGGAAATATTTTGCTCAGACTTCATAAGGTAGTATAAGTGTTGGGATGTTCTTTGACAAATAATAGTGGAGGACAGATTGGTTTTCCTACTCTTGCTCCTGCCATATTTTCCTAATAAAGGATGGGCAACTTTTGGACACCTCACCTAATATTATTACACGGCGAATGATTTGCGTACTAATTTCTAGGGTCACATGAGAGGAACCCGATTTGAGGAGTAGGGCATAACACCATAAATTGATTTCTGCATATATATAATATGCTGCATTTCACAAGCTATATTCAAACAGACTTGCTGTGATGAGTCCAGGGGACTCAACCAGCGATGCTAGGTAAATGTTTAGTTAAAATGTAATGATATGGCCTATTGCCCTAGAACCTAGATCATGGTCAGTACTGTGTTTTATC
This sequence comes from Oryza officinalis, assembly GCA_008326285.1. NCBI lineage: Eukaryota > Viridiplantae > Streptophyta > Magnoliopsida > Poales > Poaceae > Oryza > Oryza officinalis. The sequence continues at coordinate 18,730,758 of BDMV01000003.1, read as the reverse complement.
CTGCTTTGTTGTTTTCTTAAGATAAGGCTGGCTACTGCTTATTTCTGAAACATAACCGTGCTTCCCGCTGTAAAACAGTGCCTGGTTGGTTATTAGAGCAATAGATTGTATGCTCCACACCTCTAGTCATTGATGATTTTATCAATTCCAGTTCGTAAATCATATATTGCATGCCTATGTTTTATGTCATTGATGGATAAGCCTCAAAGAAAGAAAAGCCAACCCGATACTTCTGCTCTGTTAAAATAGATCCCAGTGTGACACAAGTTTGAAATACGTTATTCTTTTTGTGGGATTGGGGACTATATGAAAGGTAAACTGGTAAAGTGCCCATTTCAAAGCCGTAAAGGCTTAATAATCCTTAATGTCTCTTATCTCTGATGAGATGGAGATGGGTAAAACTGAAAGTCATGGATATTTATACTTTTATAGTAGCATCATTTTTAACTGCTATTGTTTGTGTTTTCTTCTCTGATATAGCTGAACTACGTAGATGCCTTCTATTACACTCACTAGCTCTTTGTTCATCACTCATGATGCTTAATTTTGTAGGGATTTTTTCTCAGAGGTTCGTCACACTTGGCAGCATTGATATATTTACTACTCATGAGTGGTTCCCCAGTAAGCCAACTGTGTATTTCCGTTGCAATGGTGAGGACAAGGTATATTTGCCTGACGTGAAGGATGCAAACAATATATATACCTTTAAGGGCGAAGAATCATGGCAGGTTAGTCAACCAAATGGGCTGCTTCCTCTCATGTGTCATGTCTCATGCGCATCACAACTATACCTTTTCTGTTTTCATTCATCTTTCGTAGTTTGCACTGTACTGCACATTGAGTATTGTATGTCCTTTTGGCAGCCCTTAACAGAACTTCTAGAAAAGAAATGCAAGAGGTGTGGTTTGTATGAAGAGGATACATTTAAACATGATTTGTACGATGAATGGGAGCTGTGTTCTAGTGATTTCAAAAAAGGCAAATATACCCATTTCAAGGAGGGCCAGTTCAATGCTACTTTCCTGTGCCCAAATTGCACTGCCTCTGTGGGTACGGCTCATATCCAATGCCTATGTTTTAGTTTGCTAAGAATTTTTTTCATTTATAAACTCATTGAGCAGGCTAGATCCACAGTTGCTTTTCTCTCATACGCCCTTTTGATTTGAATTTCCTCTATAGGATTGATTGATCATAAAATACTAGTAATGATCATGGTGGTTTGAGTTCATCGTAAACATTGCTTAAGATACCTTTTTCCCTACCAGGTGATTCTGCAAACCAGGATTCTAGCAAAGAAGTGGAAACTAAAAAGTCATCTGTTACTGTAATCATAATCGTCAGTGTTCTTTCTTCTGTCCTTGTTATCATTGCATTATTTGGGGGCTACAAGTACTGGCTGAAGAAGAAGAGGGAGCGGGATCAGTTACGGTTCCTCAAACTCTTCGAAGAGGGAGATGACATTGAAGACGAACTGGGCCTTGGCAATGAACTCTGAACAGCACATATAGTTAGGTTCCTGAAGCTCTGTGGAGAGGGAGGTGACAATGAAGATGAGCTGCCCCCTGGCAAGGAACTCTTTCCAAAACATCACGTACAGTCTAACTGCGACCTTTTCAGATGGATTCTCCACGTTGTCATGTATAAATGGGCAATTTTAGCTTAGAAATTTTTGTTATGTACATCATACACCATACTTTTTGAATGAATGAATGAATGACACAAAAAAATCTATTCTTCAATTCATAGCAGTTTTCCCCAGATACAATGTGCATCATTTGGAAACCTTCTACTGGTCTACATCAAATTTCACTAGAGTTAGCTTTGGTTCAGCTAAAAATCTACAGTATATCACTGCACAGGGGGAGGGCAAGATGCACATCGCATATTCTAGTCTTCGTCATATGCCTCACGCTCCCCCTTGTCAGTCAGATTTCCTAGCTTGTCCAAGTAGCCACCGTTGACAAGCTGACCAAAGACATTCTTCAGCACTGCCGGTTCCAATGCCGGGTCAAAAATCTCAAACCCTGGGATGCCGTCGGCGGCGTGTCGCTTGACCATGAGCGCGAACTTGACGGCCGCGCCATCTTGCCCGATGTGTGGGATGGTGTGCTCGTCGAGACCATCGTACTCCTCCTGCTGGTAGAGCCGATGGCAGCGGCCGGGCCCGGAGAAGCCGGCGATCGCCGCCCTCGCGGCCGCCGCATCCTTGGAGACCCTCACCGGCGGATGTTCCGACACCAGGCCGGTGTCGACGACGTACGTGATCCCGTGGACCAGCACGGCCGTCTCGGCCACGTCGGTGGCCAGCACGACTCTCCTCCAGCCGTCGGGCACCGGCGAGTTCAGCATGATGTCAATGAGCTCCGCCGGGAGGTTGTCGTGGACGTAGCGAACGGCCAGCCCTGGCACCGGCATGTCGAGCAGCTTCGCGTGGACGTCGATGATGTCGGCGTTCTCCGGCAAGAACACCAGCACGTCGCCGGGCGGCTGTGACGCGTGGATGGCCGCCACCTCGTCGGCCACCGCGGCCGCCATGTCGAGCACGGGCCCTCGCGAGTACCGCACCTCGACCGAGTGCGCCGCGCGCAGGCCCGAGACGACCGGCGCGCCGCCAAAGAAGGCGCAGAGCATGCCGTCTGCCGGCCCGCCGGCGGTGCAGACCACCACCTTGCATTGGCCCATCCTCCCCGTCGCCAGCGCGGCCTTGACCATCCCGAGGAGGACGTCCATGCCGAGCGTGCGGTCGTGAGCCTCGTCGATGACGACGGCGCCGTACCCGGCGAGGACCGGCGCCGGGGAGCTGAACCTGTCGAGCAGCTGCCGGGTTGTCGTGAACTCGATATCCGAATCCCACTCCTCGCCTACCTTCGCCATGGCCACGAACGCGGCGAAGTGGCGGGGCNCAGAGCACCGGGCCGTAGCCGCTCTCGGCGAGGCACCGGGGGAGCACCGACGACTTGCCTGAGCCAGGCGCCGCGGAGACGACGACAACACGGTGATCTTCGAGGTACTCAAGGATCGCCGGCATCAGGTGGTACATCGCTGGAGGCCACGACTCAGCCTCGTGTTCTTGGTTAGAGTCGGCCATGACTGAAAAAATTGCGGGAAGCAACGAGACGTGGAAGGAAACTGTGACGCACAAGAACTGATGAAAACGTCTGTCATTGTTATAAATAAGATATACTAATTGTTTTATGTTAGACTTAATGACGCACATAATATATTAATATTATACGAAATCAAGTCTCATATACCGATGATATTTCGGATAAGAAAAGAAAAACATATTCCTACTCAAACACTACAAAAACACTCAAGATCATATCTAAACTTGTTTCGAGTTCTATTTGAACAAACGAATATTCGAGGGTATAAATATAAAACTTCCCATAATAAAAGGGAATATGCGAAAACATGTCTAGACAGATCTAGACAAGTCAATACAAATCAAGACGAGCCAAAAATACACCGACGCAAGCCTAGACAAATCTCGTATGGAGCCACAGCTGCTGACAAAAGGGATCTAGGGCGACCTTCAATCTTGCTGTATTCCTGTTCGAGGAAGCCGACAACAGCTTAGCCATCGACCACCTGCTCGAGCTTCATGTCGTCAGATTAACAGAGACTAGACTAGTTCATTCTCAATATTGAATTGACGAAACATTGATATATAAAAACAATACTGACTTCGGTCAACACGAGTAGAACTATTACCCGTCATTAAGAGGTTTGAATCTGTATAGAAATTCATGTGCCCCATCTCTTTTACCTTAATATCGCGTATACCCTGACATCAACAATCTTTATACTCTATAAATACCGTAAGCGGGTATAGCCTGTTGATCGTAACACATGACATTTTGCTCTCGCTTCGCCTAAAAAATTCAAAGCCGGTGTTATAGCCATCGAGCTAACATCCAAACCACTAAGACAATATCTACAGTAGTTTGTATGAATACAAGTGAGCAATTTCACTATTGAAGTTCATTAGTAGTATAAATTTTAAAAGAAAAAATAAATTAGAAGTGGAATAAGCGGATGGAAGAAAAGTCTCCGCTTGCCCACCACAGCTTGTGCTTGGCTGCTACTCCTGCCTTGCCCGCTGCTAGTTGCTGCAAGCTAACTATAGTGACTACTACAGCTGCTGCTCGCTACTCCTGCATGTTGCTAGCTCCTGCGTGCTATCTACTGTTGCTGCTACTCGGATGGGCCAAGGCCCAAGGCCGGCGGCTCTGCTGCTGCATGCGCTAGCTAGCTGCACTGACTGCTTCTGCTTTTTTTTGCCTTTTGCTATTCTTTCTTCCTATTTTCTTTTCTTAGTATCTATTGATCTTGATATTGCAATAGATTTATAACTTCCAATCTTACTGAATATTTAACCAATGAATATAGCCCGTTTTAAATAAAATAAAAAAACAAACATATCAAAAACATAAATCTAAAGAAAAAATTGTTCTAAAATCTATTTTTGTGTACTGTACTGAGTAAAGTATCAAGTAACTAAGTGTAAGTGCATTGTAACTGCTTTAAAAAATTATATTAATTCAATTTTTTAAAAAAATAGCAAATATTTAATTAATCATATGCTAATAAGTCGCTCCGTTTTTCGTAGAAAAAAATGAGTTTTCAACTCACCCAAACAAACACAGCTAAAGCTTTGTTCGTTGTGCTATGTTACCAACTCATCTTTCTCTCGTGTTTCACGCGCACGCTTTTCAAATTACTAAACGATATTTTTTAAAAAAGTTTTTATACGAAAGTTGCTTAAAATAATCATATTGATCCATTTTTGAAAAAAAATTAGCTAATACTTAATTAATCACGCGTTAATGAACCGTTTCGTTTTTCGTGCGCAGTAGATGGCTCCCAACACCTAGCAACGTACACAGCATTAGGACCGAAGAAACTGGTGTTTCCCGCGACCAATGCAAGTTTCTTGCATATAAGAAATCAATCAAAATCTACAACTTTCAAGTTCTTCCTTGAATATAAGTACAGACACGAACACTGAGACAGAGTGTTGTTCATCTATCGGCGTAATTAGATCCTGAAGAACCCATACCCTTCGCGTCCTCTAGCTCGAGATCCTAATTACCACGGCACCCAACCTTTCAGCCGATCTTCGCCGCCGTCTTTCGCCGGCCGGCCGTCTCCGATGATGCCGACTGACCTCGGCTTCTTGCTGTTCATCCCCACCCCAATGTCCATGCACGGACAGGTACTCTCGACGCCGCCATGCTCACCCGACGTTGGAGCTGGACACGCGAGCTGCGGATCCTTCTTGCTCCCCGGCCCAACGATCTCCATGCACGGACAGGTCCTCACGACGGCGCCGACCTCGAGAGAGACGTCGCCGGAGCTCTGCTTGCGCGGCGGCGCGGGGTGGAACAATGTCCCGCACGCGAAGGTGTCGACCAGGACGAGGACGCGCACGCCGCCGTGGGCGACGCGGGGGTCGGCGCACGCGGCGGACACGTACGCGCATATCTGCTTGCTCGCCACGGCCACGGCGCGGCGGTCGAACGGGTGCTCGACGAACGGGAGGACGCTCTCAGCGACGACCCGCTCCACGCTCTCCGGCGTACGCAGCTTGCGCGACGGCTGCCTTCGGACGGCGATATCTTCGGCCACCTTCTGGACGATCACGGCGCCGGCGCCCTTCGTGGGGTTCGGGCCGACGACGGGGAAGTGCCTCCTTACGACGACCCTCACGTCGGCCATCAGCGCCGGCGGCAGCCCCGCTGCGCCGGATGAGCCGCGTCGGCCGCCGCCGGGCGCCGAGTAGACGGCGGTGAGGTGTAGCTGGCTGCCGACGCGGATCGCCGGGATGACGGGAAGACGGCGGCCGTCCATGGATGCGACAATGCGAATGCGCGCGCGCTCTGGTTTGCTGAGCTCGAACGGTGGCACTGGACAAGATCACGAGAACACGCGAAGAGGTGGGGAGGAGAGCGTAATGGTGCGCCCCTATATGTCGTGTTCTGTTCTTCTCCATTACGGAGTCGGAGATGTAATCCGACGCGAACCATGAATCGGCATGCTTCCGATTTCCAGTTCCTACCTCGGTTTGATAAGTGGGCCGAGTTGGGAAACTGACCCTAATCGTACTGGGCCTCTGAGTTGGGCTTTGTTGGGCCAATAGACCCTAATCATATTGGGCAGAGTATTTCGCAAGGGAATAAGTCTATTTTGCCTTACTCAACTCTTGCTCCTGAGTGAATCACCCCCCTCAACCATAATATTGGATATAACATCTCTTTTATCTTTGTAAATGTCACACCCCGAAGTTTCTCCTAAGTCGTAAAAATCAAGTTTAAGAATTTATCTGAGAAATTGTTTAATTAATCTGGAGAGAAACCCAATTAAATAATGCAATAAAAAAGTGAAAATGGCAAGGTAGAATTTTTCTTGAGTTCCCCATGACAAAATACATTAACAGAATTTTTAGTAGAATTTTCAGAGCCCTAGAAATAATTTTAAACCAATTAAAATCAATTCGGAATTTAAATTAATCTCAGGGCTTTCTTTTTCCTTTTTTCTTTTTTCCCCTCCTTTGCTTCCCCTCCCGGGCCGGCGGCCCAGCCCAGCTGCCCGGCCACGCGCGCGCGCGCCATCCCCTCCCACTTGAGCCAGCCCAGTCGGCCTTCCTCCTCGCGCCCTCTCTCTCGTGCGGGCCGGCCGTAGGCCGCGGCCCGCACGCGCCGCGCTCGCCCGCCGAAGTCCGGAGTCCCCCCCGGTCCGGGCCACCGACAGGTGGGTCCCACCTGTCGGGGTCGTCTCCCTCTCCGGCCGGCTGAACCGGAGAGGAGCAACCGCCCGGCCGCCGTTCCGCCCACCTCCCCGCGCCTCGCGCGTTCCGCGCGCGCACGCACCCACGCCGCGCCTCGTCCGCGCCCCACTCCGCCCGCAACCGCCGCACGAGAGGGGCAGGATCCCCTTTTCCCGGCCTCTCTCTCTCCCTCTCTCTCTCTCCCACTCCGCCGCCGAGTCTGCGCCTCTCGGCCACGTTCCGCCTTCCTCGACGCTTTAAAACGGACCCCCGGACGCCGCTCCTCCGTTTCCCCCTTTCGCTTCGCGCTCTCGTGCCCAGGATCGTCATTGCGCCGCCTTGCTCCCGCGCCGCTAGCAGCCGCGCCGGGCTCCGCCTCCGCCTCCTCCGCACCCGCCGCCCCTCCCTTCTTCTCCGCCTCCGGTGGAGCTCGGTGAGCCCTTTCTTTTTCTCTCCCTCTCCCTTCCTTCTCCCCCTCCGGCCGCTGGCTCCGGCTGCCGCCGTCGCCGCGCGCCATGGGTGGCCGGCCGAGCTCGGGCCGTGCCGCCCCAGCAGCCAGCCGCCAGCCGCCTGCGCGTGTGGGCCGTTGGATCGCCCACTCGGGCCGATCCCGGCCGTCCCTCTCCCGTCCCGCATGGCCGCCGTATCGACGCCACGCGTGCGCCACGTGGTGCGCCGCGGCGCCGTGGATCCGTGGACTCGGTCCACAGTGGACCGGCCGCCGCGCGCCCGCTGACGTCAGCCCTAGGCATTAATTGCGCAATAATTCAATTAAGGTTTTTTCTGTTATAGTAAAAACACAGATAACTTCAAAAATTCATAACTAATTCATTCGAGCTCCGTTTAAGTCCATTCAAATTTTATTAAATTCATAAAAATGCAGAGAATCCATTAAAGATACTTTTGTGCTCTGTTTCAGTAGACTTATAGCCTGTATTGTTGCTTGCTTTGTTTGTCGTGTAGATTCCAGCATTTCCGACGCGCCCATTTATTTTGAGATCGTCGCAGAAGTAGCTTCAACTCAAGAGCAAGGCAAGTCATGCTTTGCATTAATCATATTGTGCCTAAATTTACAAATACCTTATTTTTCTGTAAATGCTGCGTTATTTCGTAATGTCATTTTATGTGGGTTCTTACCTATTGTACTCAGCCAATTATATTGATTATCTTGTACCTTTGATAGCTTGGGTAATTAATTCTTTATTCGCTGATTTTAGAAGTACTTAGCCATGCTTAGCTAACTTAGCTCACTAAAGGGGATCACCTTAAATAATTAATTAATGTAGTCCCTATGGTGACACTTTGGTTTAGGAGCCACCATGGTAATAATATTTAATTAAAATATGCTAATGGTGGGCTGTGGGTGCATGGTTTTCATGGAAGCACCCATGGTAATTAAGGACCGGTTTCGCGGGGAACCCTGGAAAAAATAACGTGCGTACCACAAGCCAGCGTGGGCAACGGCTGGGCTTGTAGTGTAGCTGGTCTCTAGCTGACGTACCCAAGCTAGGGTGGGCGTGATGTTGTTGGGTCGGCGGGGGTTTACCCGTTGATCGGCTGCCGGATTCACCGTGGCACGAGGGGGGGCTGCCCGCTGCTGGTTTAGGGAGCGGGGGCGAAACCTGAGGTGTGGTACGATTGGTTAGGGAGGGTTATGCGAAGGGTCCTGTCACAGTCCCTTTCCGGGGTACCGTGGTGGTATACCGGCATGCGGAAACATGTCGTGGGGCTGTGTCTTGTGGGTACAGATGTACACCTCTAATCAGAGTAGAACTATTCAAATAGCCGTGCCCGCGGTTATGGGCGATCAACCAGATTCACCGTGATTAGTCCCACTTTCTTAATAATTGGATTTACTGGAACTGGTTTAGTTCAGATGGATGGTTTGGGCCTGTCGCAACGTGGTGTAGCGTTGGACAGTGATGGTTTAATATTGTTCAATCAATTCAACGTTTTACTACTGCTTTCAACTATTGTTTTTAAATGCTTACTTTATGCAAATAAACCCCTGCCTTCCTTTGGAATACCCTGCATCATACCTCCCTTTTCCGGTATGACTTGTTGAGTACAGTGGGTAGTACTCAGCCTTGCTTAATTTTTTCCCACACCAGAAGAGGAATATGCGTCCGATGGAGGCTTCTCAGAGGAGTAGGCTTCGTCCGCCATCGAGGATGCTTGTGGAATGGTGCCAGCTCGCTGCAAGAGTCCTGCTCTTAGTTTAGTTTGTTTTCGTCTTTCCGCTGCATTTTTGTAAGGCATTTACTCTGTTTGTAAGACGTGGAACTGTATGTCAACTTTGTCGTCTGTGTACCCTGGCTGGTCCTGGACAGGGATTTTAATGCACATTCAGTTTCAGAAATTCTGGTAGTGAATTTCCGGGCGTGACAGTAAACCAGAGAAAATCGAGTCCTAGCCTCCTAGGCTATTTAGATAGCGGTTTCATCCTACTTGATGCTCATGGGACCACATGTCAGTGAAAAAAAAATGGCCCCACATATCAGCCATCCCTTTCTTTTATCCTTTCTCTCTCTCTACTCCTTTATCTCTCTCGCCGAGCTGAACCAGCGACGCCCAAGTCAGCGACCCCTGCATCGCACCCGCCAGCCTTCGCCCTGACTGTTGAGGTCACTGGGGAGATAGACGGCAATTGACATCGGGAGAGGAGCAATGTGTGCGCGTACCCAGGCAGCACCCTCCATCGACCCCTCTCACCGCTGCCGCCATACGCCCACCCTCCTCGTTCTCCTCCAAGCAGATGACGCACTCCTGCTCCTCCTCGTGTAGTGCTAAACTACAACATGATTAGATCAGGAGCATTTGCATTTGTAGTAGAGAAAGAGAGCTCAGGATGGTCGTTCCTGTTGTCTTTTGATTAGTCTAAACCTAAGTTTAGCGAAGTTAGAATTTTTCACCTAGGATAAATTATCCAAATATCCATGGTTGCAAGGATCAGTGAGAGAATGTGAGATTGAGAGGGATGTCCAGAAATTAACAACACTAAGTCACAAAAACAACACAATTTCTGGTCATCAACACCATGAGGACTTGCTGGCATTGGGGGCGCCAACGATGCCGACCGACAGTGCCATCTAGTCCTCCTCCCTGACCTCCCTAGGCCCCATGTCGTCGTCCTCGTCAGGCGGCTCAAGCACGGCCTTGAGCAGGGCCAGTGCTACCTGTCGCGATAGCTCCTCCACCGCCTCGTCCACCCCACTCCCCACATCCCTTTACTTCATGAAAAGCGTCTTGTCAGTGCACACACAGAGGGAGGGGTTGAACCGGAGCTTCCGGAGTGCGAAGACCGGGTTACGAGCCTGCTGCGGTGTCAATCCCGACGATGGCAGCGTGAACTCTGAGCTGTCAAGTCGTCGTCCGGGGCAGCCGCGGTGGTGGAGAAGGAAGAGGAGGCTGAGGCGGTGGAAAGGATGCGAAGCGACATCGGGATGGGGCTCAGGGAGTCAGGGTTAGGGTGCGAAGAGGACGGAGGGCCTCGATGAAGCGGCGCATGGCGGTGCAGCATGGGGGTCGCTGACTACGGCGTCGTTAGTTCGGCTCGATGAGAAGCATAGAGGGGCAGAGATAGAGAGAAAGGGTAAAGGAAAGAAAGGGATGGCTGACATGTGGGGCCATTATTATTTTTTATTTTTTCTCACTAAAATATGGGTCTCATGAGCGTCACATAGGACGAAACCACTATTCAAATAGCCTAGGACTCGATTTGCTCTAGTTTTCGAGGATTGAGAAGGCGTTATACCCGATATTACGGTTGAGAGAGACGATTCAATCAGGAGTAAGAGTTGAGGGAGATCAAATAGACTTATTCCTTTCGCAAGCGTTCGGCTTTGCTACTGCCGCGCAATGTGGGCTGACCGTTCGGCCCACTTAGAAATGGATCGCTACTATTGCTCCTGGACTCCATTCCAAGAGACTCTTCTTACACGTGACCGTGGTCTGTCTGAAACATAAGGATTAGTATTTCAGATTAAAAGAACTTGTTTAGTGTCCTTCAATCATACAAAGAAGAGCACCTGGTGCTCCGTGCTCCAATATTTCTGTACATGTACTTTACGGGATTGTCAAGCGTATTGTAGTACCAGGTAAATCTAAGAGATTGGGAGAAGATTGAACCAGACGTATAATCAAGAGGGTGTTTGATTGACGGTCACACTTTACTACCAGGTAAGACTTAGGATATTAATGTGTCACTAATCTCAGTAGTTAAGGAAAAAAATCCCAACGGAAGACGTAAATCAATGTTCAGCTGTTCATGCACGACAGACTTATTCGCATATGCAGATTTCACACCCTTCTGAATGATTAATGAGTGGGTGAAACTGTCAAAGATTTCACAAGTAAAAGGCAACGGTTGATGGTGATGCAAAAGGGCACGTAGCTTAATGGTTACAATGACCACCTAAGTAGGATTTCAAAGTATAAGTTAAAATCTGTATAGAAACGAATTTTAGATTGAGTTGTTTGATATGCTAAATTTTTAATTTAAAAAGTCTATATATATCCGATTAGATATAAATTCCGGGTAAAAAATATCATTCTCAAAAAAAATAAAAAAGAACGGTTGACGGTGATAGTTGCATCACCTTTATTAGGGTATGTATAGGGTTTCTACATGCAAATGCGTATTGGCAACCAAATCACATCTACACGAAGACTTCTGAAGAAAATATCTACAGGAAGATTTACTTCCCCATGTCCCTTTCAAGTTCAGAAGTCGCAGCATTATGTTTGAGAGTCGTTGCCACGCACCGGCACTTCGGTTGTGTCATCCTGCAATACTGTAGTTGCAGATCGTGCTGCTTTCACATGTATCTAGTGAGAGAATTGGAATCGTGAATCCTAGCTATCTGCTATATCTTGCTCGTCAAATGAAGAAGGAAAAAAAATGTAACCAGTGCAAGAGATTGATGTGAACTGCAAAATGTTCAGACCTGCTTGGAAGACAGGACTTCGCTTTATTCTCTGCAAAAACAATTCGATCTCCAGACAATCTAGAAAATTGTGGGGGCTATTCCAAAAGTATTATATTAGCTGGCAGCAACGGTTGCACATGCTCGGTGTGATTATATATTCAGATGCGCCCAGGGTTTCAAAAACCGTCGGGGGCCCGGTTACCGCCACCCGGCGGTACGGCGGTTACCGGCGGTAACCGCGGTAACCGCGACAAATTTACAAATCGAAATTTGAATTCAAAAATTCGGGCAAACCGCGCGGTTTGGCGCGGTTACCGCGCGGTTTGACGCGGTAACCGCGCGGTTTGGCGCGGTTACCGCGCGATGTGTAATGGGTCGCACAGTAACGGGCCGGCTCATTTTTTTTTCTTTTTCCAATTTTCAAATTTATTCTCCGTTTTGCTCTCAAATTTAAATAAATATTACTCTTTTTTGATAAATTTCTTCACCATAAAACACTATAAATCAAGCACTACCTTCACTATTTTTTTTTGATTTTTTTCTTTTTTTTTAAAATTTTTGAATTTGGACGAATTTTATTAAACCGTACCGCGCGGTACGGGTAACCGTACCCCCGCGGTACGGGCGGTAACCGCGGTAACCGCGCGGTTACCGGCGGTTTTTCGCACCTTGGATGCGCCTACCTAAAAGCCTGCACCAAGAACTCAAGAACCAAGAACATGTTTCAATAATGCAACTGTGAGCCCCCTTTTGAAACAAATAAATTGTAAAGAAAATTTATAGGATTTAAATCCTATTTTTTTCTATTTGATCATTTGAAACAAATAATTGGAGCTTTCTAAATCCTATAAAACTCCTAAGGATTGACTCAATGCATAAAGATTGTATAGGAAAATTAGTAAGAGTTTTAATCTCTTATTAAATTTTCTATGAGTATATCTTTATGATCTGATTTCGGTGTTTTTTTATAGTCTATTCAAACAATCATTCATGTGTTTTTTATGTATTGTACATTCGGATTATTGTGAAAATCTTATGTTTTTTCTATTACAATATTTTCTCAATTCTACAATTCAAAGAGACCTAAATTTCGCTGCATATTCTTGATTATGTTCGGACAATACAATAACCACAAGCTGAGAGCTCACGTTACAACGCAAACTGTAAATTTCGCCGCTTTGTTCATGTTCAGACAGTACAGTAACCACAAGTTGAGAGCTCATATTGCAAGTTGCTTACACGGGATTTGAAAAAAATTGGATTTTTTTAGACTGGTAGGGATTTGAATTTTCGATCCAACATCTATCCAAGAACGAAAAAGCAATAGAGGGCGGCAGCGAGTTGCTCGCCTGGGAGCGACGACAAGAAGATCCTGCTAAAACTTCTGTTGAAATTGCCGCATCGCTCCCAGCTGCTGCATGATCTTTGCTTCACAGGTCCTTACGTGAGCAATCAAGCAGCCATTGCCCATTGGGCTCACTACCGCAGTAATTCAGATTTTTTAGAGAGAAGTGTCTTGCTTTTTTCATCTTAAAATAGTCCTAGAGAACTAGTACTAGTTCTCTCGTCGTTTGAGAGGTTGTCATGGTTTGCTTCTATGATAAGCATGCCACCTAGCTTGGAGAACTCGCTTCGTGCAAGCAAAGGTTACGTGGATAATATACCTGATGACTTCCGTGTGTTCGCACGACGATAGGGCTGACTTTTTATGGAAGATGAACATGATAAACGTAGATGCCTTTTCATACAGTACGAGCTACCTGAAGACATGAGATGATATTTATTACGACGTTTTGCTGGTCAACACGGAACACGTTGATGACTCGTGCTACGCAAACGCAAATTCAGGTGAAGTAGTGGACCCTCACGCTTAAAATTTCAAAATAAAATACGCTGGTGGTTCTTAAACTTATACTCCCACATCTAATAAGAAACAAATCTAATATGAGACATAACACATCCTAGTATTGAACAGCCCATAATTTTTTCGTCTTATAAAATAACAAATCTATTTTAGGATGAGACAACCTATACTTCCTTCGTCTCATAAAAAACAAACCTATTACAAAATATGACACATTCTAGTACTACGAATCTAAACAGACTCCTGTACAAATTCGTAGTATGTCATATTTTATATTAGATTTGTTTTTATAAGGCGAAGGAAATACATATAGATGTTATTTGATTCATCAATATACTAAAGAGTGAGTTTGAAAGAGATAATGGGATTGAGCTTTTTCTAACACATAAAACGAGACAAGTTATTAACAAATGGCTAATTAAGTATTTGCTATTTGTAAACTTGAAAATATATTTCTTATTATTTTTTAAAATGCTTCTATATAAAAAGCTTTTTAAATAACTTTTTAAATAAAGTCAGACCGTTTAGCAGTTTGAAAAGTATGCTCACGAAAAACGATAAAGTAGTTTACTCAACTTCTCTTTAGAATTCAGCCTTAATACATCAACCCTTAAACTTACTAAATGTGTCAACACTAGTCCAAAGTCCAATATGCCCTGCCACAAGAATGTTGACATGATATCTTCACCAATCCTACGCCAATTGACAAGTAGGGCCCACCCACACTTCAGTTTTACCTTTTTTTTTCTTTTTCATTCTCCTTTTCTCTTTCTTTGCTTCTCTCTTCTACCTGAAGCGAGCCTTCCTTGAGCTCAAGCTATCACTGTTGAGCTCATCGTGGTCGCAATCATGCACTCACACCAAGTAGATACCGTCAAGCTTCCCACGGCCGTGATGCTTGAGTGCCCCTATCCATCACCATCGAGCTTGCCCTGCCCTCGGTCACCGCCTCTCCTCTGCTACTATTTAGCTTCTCTGCATCCTTGTTCGAAACAAAAACCTTATCCTTACCTTCTCTTTCACCAGCCAAGAACCTTCCTAGTCTCCATCACTTCAGTCACTAGCATCAAACAATATTAGGTTGAAATCCTAATTCCCTGCCAGCACGAAATGACCAAATTTGTTGGTATTGCTTCTCCTGTTCCAAAATTAAAGATGTATTTGAATTCATTGTACTCTCGATAATCATTTCGCCTCTCCTTTCCTTGAGTGATCGCTACCATAGTTCACCATCATGACGTGCAATCACAATGCTCAAGTGTGGAGACCGGGGGCGAGGCAAGCTCGACGGTGATGGCTGGGGGCAAGAGCTCGAGCGTCCTGGTCATGCAGTACTCGACGAGGGTAATGGCAAGCTCGACGGTGAAAAGCTCGAACTCAAGAAGAAGAGAGGAAAAAAAAGAAGACAATATGGAGAAGGGAAAAGAAAAACAAAAGAAAACAAGAAAAAAACTTTTGTAGGTGGACCATGTAGAATTGGTGAAGATGCCAAGTCAGCATCCTTGGCATGTCATGTCGGATTTTGGTCCAACATTAATACGTTTGGTGTCGGATTTTGGCCCGATATTAATACATTTGGTAAGTGAAGAAGCGGATTTTGACCCATCATTAATACATTTGGTAAGTGAGGAGGGAATAACAGTGTACCTTTTAAGTTTATGGAATTGAATAACGGCTAATTACAAAACGGCTCGCGGATGTATTTTACTCAAAATTTTATTTCAAGCGGTCATCAGCAACAACTGGTTGACTGGAGCAAGCTTGGTTTGGTGTGCAAGACTATGTGAATTCAATATCGGTGACATCAAGACCTTGTATTGACATTATAATTGAGATTAAGATACTGTGAAATTTACAGTGACATCGTAAAGTTGATGTTCGATTTCTGGACAGATACACGGAAAATTTATCACTACTTAAAACTTAAAACGTTAGTAGTGGCTGTATTCATTCTTACACCATCCCTATCACTAACATTTTGAACTCCACAATCCATTATACTATTACATCACCTTTCAACAAGTTCTTTCTCATTTCATTGTTGGCTTTCTTTAAATTTTAAAATCATCTACTTGTTTAATAAGAAAAATTATAGTATTACTTATACTAAAATAATAAGTATTTATTAATTGATTTAATAAGCTAGAAACTCAATTTATTTTTTTTTGCAACACAAGGGCTTTAGGCTAGCCGGTAAAAAACTGGGGAACTAATGGTGTACCGCTAGCATTACCAGTAGTACACAACTTCAGTCTAGCGCTAGCATTACCAGTAGTACACAACTTCAGTCTTCAGGGATGCTGTTTACCGTGATATTTTTTAGATAATGGAATATAATTTCGGTTGTTGCTCAAAGAGCTACAGCTAAATATTACACAAATTCATTCAAAAGTGATCATACACTAATGAGTCCAAAATACCATAGTCTTACATAACGCAAACACAAACTAATAAACACTAGCACAAAAAAAATCCACAACTATTGAATCCTATTTGTGAATCTCTACCCGAAATTAACAAAAATTTGTATGACCGTTGACTCAAGCATACGACATACATTATTTATTAGGTTGATGTCGTCATCACATCTTTGTGATGGAGCCTGTCGGTGACATGGGACCGGGGGTATCGAGACCAAAGGGAAGGGCGGCCACAGGGATCCACGTGGCCCGCTCCCCCAGAGGGGTCGGGCCCGAGGGTGACGTGGCGGCTGCCCTCCCGGTTTCCCCCCAGGGTCGGGCCGCTCCCGTTTCTGCCCCGAGGCCTGGGGCGCCCCGACCCCCTGCAGCTCGGATGCCACGTGCGCAGGTTAGGTGAGCGCGGCAGAACTCACCTAACCGCATTTATAGCGGTTCAGACGGGCGCACTACGTCGCATTTAATGCGGCGTGGCGCGTGCATATCCGGTCCGCGACCGGTCAGATCGCGGGTTAGGTGGTGCTAGGATGCCTGTGCACCGCGCGCGTGCCAGGCAGCCTGCTGTATGCCTTGCCCCGTCCCATCAGAATGATGAGAGCCTTCTGTCTCTCGTCTCTCAGCCGGAGTTGGTATGCCAGCTCCGGTCAGATGCTTTCCCGATTTTGGTGCAGGCGAGACGCAGAAGTCGCCCGCCATTTAATGAAGGTTGAAATGGGCGTCCCCCGGATGGGTCGACTGACCGAGCGAAGGCGTGTTGCGACGTCTGTCAGAGGCTGCTTCTGACGGTAGGATAGCCCTAAATGTAAAATAATGTTTTCTTTCTTAGGCAGCTCGTGGCCCATGTGGTAGCCCCTTGCCATATAAAAGGAGGCCTAGGCCTAGGAAAGAAGGGAGGACTCTCTCTGATTCCATCATACTCTCAGATCTACCAGAACACAGGAGTAGGGTATTACGCTTCTTAGCGGCCTGAACATGTCTAAATTGCCTGTGTCCACGCGTTTTTCTCGCTGAGATCCCACAAATCAGGGGCGAAGAATTTCACCTTGCACCCCCGGCCGAACCGGCAAAGGGGGGCCTGCACGGTCTCCCGGTGAGGAGTTTCACGCTCCGTCATCTGGCGCACCAGGTAGGGGGCGCGCGCGTGTTTTTCTGAGCCCCCATTTCCTTTCTTGTACGCCAAGCTTCGCCAAGTAAGTCCTATGGCCGAAAAGGCAGTGGCGTACGATCCTTCTTTGAGCGCCAGTGGTGATGGCAGGGAGCAGAACCCGCGCCATCGGGCTCGCACCCCGTCGTCCCCCTCCCGCCGGAATCTTGGGCGAGGGAAGGCGCCTGAGGAAGTCGAGGGATCCGCGACCTCGCCGCCTGCAGGCGACGGAGGAGGACGACGAGGCGGGGTGCGTCGCCGCCTCACCTACGGTGATGGCGGCACGTCCCAGGGCGCGCTCCAGGCTGCGGGCGCACTCTTGCGTCACCCGCCCGTCGTCCCCGATACAGAGACCCTGGCCCAACGCTGGCAGGATGACGTGGCCAACCTAGTCATGACGGCGTAGCAGCGCCTAGGCACCGGCAGGCGGTCTTCCGCCGCTGGGACCTCTGGCGCTGCCACCGCTGGCTCTACGTCGTCGAGGCGGAGGGCACGACGGGCGATGGCTGACACCCGCCGTTCGTCCGCTGTTCCTTCGTCAACGCCTCTGACTCATGAGAATATGCATGGGGGGCCAGACGCCCGGCTCGATATCGAGCGCCGGCGCGACGCTCGTCGCGCCGCCCATGCAACGGAAGGCGCCTCCTCCTCTGGGGTGCCGCTCCGTTCCGGTTACAGGGGCCGGCCCCCCGTGTCCCCGGTTGGTGGTGTCGGCTGTCGAGCCTTTGTGGCGAGCCTTCGGAATGTCCGTTGGCCCCCGAGGTTCCGGCCCACCATCACCAAAAAATATGACGGGAGCGCCAACCCCGCTGAGTTTATTCAGATCTACATGACTGGAATAGAAGCCGCGGGGGGTGACGACAGGGTCATGGCGAACTTCTTTCCCATGGCCCTGAAGGGCCAAGCGCGGGGTTGGCTAATGAACCTGCCACCCGCGTCGGTCCACTCCTGGGAGGACTTGTGCCAGCAGTTCACCACGAACTTCCAAGGCACATATCCGCGCCCAGGTGAAGAGGTGGACTTGCACGCGGTACAGCGGAGGGACGATGAGTCTCTCCGCTCGTACATCCAGCGGTTCTGTTAGGTCCGCAACACCATACCATGCATCCCTGCACATGCGGTTATCTACGCATTCAGGGGGGGCGTGCGGCACAACCGCATGCTCGAAAAGATCACCTCCAAGGAGCCCCAGACCACCACGCAGCTCTTTGAGCTCGCGGACCGTGTGGCTCGCAAGGAGGAGGCCTGGACCTGGAACTCCTCCGGCTCTGGAGCGGCGGCTCCGGCTGCCCCCGAGTCCGCTGCTCGTTCAGGGCGACGGGACAGGAGGAGGAAGAAAAGGTCGGCCCGTTCCGACGACGAGGGCCATGTCCTCGCCGTCGAGGGCGCTTCGCGGGCCCCCCGAAAGGGGAGGCCCGTGGGCGACAAAAAGAAGGAGGCCGGCACTCCCGGCAGAGAGCGCTCGGCCGGCAAGTGGTGCACTGTGCACAACACCTCCCTCCACGACCTCACCGACTGCCGCGCGGTTCAAAACTTGGCCGAGCGAACGAGGAAGTGGGAAGAGGAGAAGAGGCAGGAACGCCGTGAGGGCAAGGCCCCGGCGACTTCCACCGGCAACCGGCGAGGTGAGGCCAAGCAGAAGGCCCCCGCTGAGGACGTCGACGATGGCGATGATGACATGAGCTTTCAGGAGCCCGAGGCCACCATTGATGGGGGAGCGTGCGCTCACGCTTCTCGCCGAAGCCTCAAGGCCATGAAGCGAGAGCTTTTGGCCATAGTCCCCACCCATGAGACGATGCGGCAGGCGCGTTGGTCGGAGGTCACCCTTACCTTTGACCGGACCGACCACCCGCCATGCGTTGCCCGGGGAGGACAGATCGCGATGGTGGTCTCCCCCATCGTCTGCAACGTGAAGTTGAGGCGCGTCCTGATAGACGGTGGCGCAGCTCTCAACATCCTCTCTCCCGCGGCTTTTGATGTCATCAAGGCCCCGGGGATGGAGCTCCGGCCGTCACAGCCGATCATCGGCGTGACGCCGGGGCACACCAGGCCGCTAGGCCATATCGACCTCCCGGTCACCTTCGGTGGCCCCACCAACTTCCGCACCGAGCAGGTGGACTTCGATGTGGCGGACCTCAATCTGCCCTACAACGCGGTCCTGGAGAGGCCCGCGCTGGTGAAGTTCATGGCGGCCACCCACTACGCCTACCACCAGATGAAGATGCCGGGCCCAAGTGGCCCCATCACCATCCACGGCGACCTCAAAGTCGCGCTTGCTTGTATGGAGCAGCGCGCGGACCGCCTCGCCGCGGTGTCCAAGCCCGCGGGCGGCGACGAGAGGCCCGGCGCCTCTACCTCGCCCGCCCCGAGGCAGCGGATGGCCTCAGGTGACGAGGTCCCGGTGAAGGAGGTCGCCCTGGGCGACGACCCGTCCAAGACCACCCAGATTGGTGGTCTCTTGGACGGCAAATAGAAAGACACGCTCGTCTCCTTCCTGCAGGCAAACGCCGACGTCTTCGCTTGGAGACCGGCAGACATGCCCGGGGTCCCCAGAGAGGTGATCGAGCACCGTCTCGCCGTGCGGCCGGACGCAAGGCCCGTCCGGCAGAAGGTGCGGCGGCACGCCCCGGAGCACCAAGCCTTCATCCGCGAGGAGGTGGCGCGGCTTTTGGAGGCCGGATTCATCCGTGAGGTCATCCATCCGGAGTGGCTCGCGAACCCGGTCGTCGTCCCCAAGGCGAACGACAAGCTCCGGATGTGCATCGACTACACCGACCTCAACAAGGCATGTCCTAAGGACCCTTATCCCCTGCCACGCATAGATCAAATTGTCGACTCCACCGCGGGGTGCGACCTTTTGTGTTTTCTAGATGCATACTCAGGATATCATCAGATTCGCATGGCTAGGGAGGATGAGGAAAAAACCGCATTCATTACCCCTGTAGGAACTTATTGTTATACAACCATGCCTTTCGGGTTAAAGAATGCGGGTCCTACTTTTCAGCGTACTACTCGTATTCCTTTGGGTAGTCAGATAGGGCGCAATGTTGAGGCCTACGTCGATGACTTGGTTGTAAAAACGCGCAACCAAGAGACCTTGCTCTCGGATTTAACGGAGACTTTCGAAAGTCTCCGCTCCGCGCGCATAAAACTGAACCCCGAAAAGTGTGTGTTCGGTGTGCCTGCGGGCAAGCTTCTCGTGTTCTTGATCTCAGACCGAGGCATTGAGGCCAACCCCGAGAAGGTACGAGCTATTGAGCGGATGCGCCCCCCCAGCAAACTTAAGGACGTGCAATGCGTCACCGGATGCATGGCTGCCTTAAGCCGATTCATATCGAGGCTGGGAGAGAAGGCGCTGCCCCTATTTAAGCTCCTTAAGCGCTCCGGGCCGTTCACCTGGACGGAGGAGGCTGAGCGGGCCCTCACCCAGTTGAAGGCCTACCTCAGCTCCCCCCCGATCCTGGTCGCCCCGGAGCCCGATGAACCGCTGCTACTCTACTTGGCGGCAACCCCGCAAGTAGTCAGCGCGGCGTTGGTTGTGGAGTACGACGAGGACAGCCCTCGGCCCGCGCGCCCCCACCCTATGTCGACCCGACCCGGGACAGAGAAGGGAGGAGAGGCCCCCGAGCCGGACGGCGGCCTAAGGCCCCCGACGACCGGATGTGGCCTTCTGCCCGCTCGTCCGACGGCGCCGGACGCCCCCGACCCCCAGGAAGGCCCCGGGGCCACTGCGGGAAGGTGCGGCCCGACGCCCTCCGACCCCGAGGTCGTCGGCACAGAAGCCGAGTGGGCCTGACAAGGCCCCTCGGACGACGAGCGCCTCGGGAACGGTGCCCTCAGCGGAGAGGACAGGCCCCGCCGGAAGGTGCAGCGGCCCGTCTACTTCGTTAGTGAGGCTCTGTGGGACGCCAAGACCCGATACCCTCAGGCCCAGAAGATGCTCTACGCCATTCTGATGGCCTCGAGGAAGCTGCGCCATTATTTCCAGGCGCATCGGGTCACTGTGGTCACATCCTACCCCCTCGACCAAATCCTACGCAACCGAGAGGGTACTGGACGAGTGGTAAGATGGGAAATCGAACTCTCCGAATTCGATTTGTGCTTTGAACCACGCCACGCGATCAAGAGCCAGGCCCTCGCCGACTTCGTGGCGGAATGGACCCCGGCTCCTGAGCCCGACCTTGGACTCTCCGCCCCCGAGGCCAACATGAGCCCCTCGCAGCTGCCTCACGCCACCTACTGGGTGATGCAGTTCGACGGCTCCTTCAGGGTGCCGACGCGGGGGTCACCTTGACCTCGCCGAGCGGAGACGTCCTTAGATATTTGGTTCGCCTAGATTTCCAGGCAACCAACAATATGGCGGAGTACGAGGGACTCCTTGCGGGACTCAGAGTGGCGGCCGGAATGGGGATTCGCCGCCTCCTGGTTCTAGGCGACTCCCAGTTGGTCGTTAATCAGGTCTCCAAGGAGTACCGGTGCTCCGACCCGCAGATGGACGCCTACGTCCGCGAGGTGCGGCGTATGGAGCACCATTTCGACGGGTTAGAACTTCGGCACGTGCCCAGACGGGATAACGCGGTCGCCGACGAACACTCGAGGCTCGCTTCATCGCGAGCCCCGACCCCACCGGGCGCCTTTGAAGAAAGGCTGGCCCAGCCGTCGGCGCGACCCGACCCCTAGGGGAGACGGACGCGCCTGCGCGGCCCCCGAGGCCCGTCGGAGTCCAGGCCTCGAGACCCGGGGGGGTCGAGCCTGGCCCCCCAAGATTAGTCACCTGGATAGCTGAGATCCAGGTGTTCCTCAAAGATCAGACTCTACCCGAGGACCGCGAAGGGAGTGAACGCATCAGTCGCATCTCCAAGCGCTACGTGCTGGTGAAAGGGGCCCTCTACCGGCGCGGGGCCAACGGAGTCCTCCTGAAGTGCATTCCTCGAGAGCAGGGCGTCGAGCTTCTTGTCGATGTCCATGAAGACGAGTGCGGAGCCCACTCCGCCTTGCGCACTTTGGTCGGCAAGGCCTTTCGCCAGGGTTTCTATTGGCCGATAGCGCTCCACGATGCAGCTGACCTGGTCCGACGATGCAGGGAGTGCCAGTTTCACGCCAAGCAAACGCATCAGCCGGCTCAGGCCCTGCAGACCATACCTCTTTCATGGCCATTTGCCGTCTGGGGGCTGGATATCCTGGGTCCCTTCAGGAAGGCCCCGGGCGGGTTCGAGTATCTGTATGTCGCAATCGACAAGTTCACTAAGTGGCTCGAGGCTTATCCGGTCATTAAGATCGACAAGCACTCGGCGCTAAAATTCATAAAGGGCATCACTGCTCGGTTCGGGGTGCCTAACCGTATCATTACGGATAACGGCACCCAGTTCACCAGTGAGCTTTTCGGCGACTACTGCGAAGACATGGGCATCAAGCTCTGTTTTGCCTCACCCGTCCACCCCAGAAGCAACGGCCAGGTGGAGCGCGCCAACACAGAAATCCTCAAGGGCCTCAAGACCAAGACCTTCAACATCCTCAAGAAGCATGGCGATTCGTGGATTGAGGAGCTGCCA
Source organism: Oryza officinalis (assembly GCA_008326285.1). NCBI lineage: Eukaryota > Viridiplantae > Streptophyta > Magnoliopsida > Poales > Poaceae > Oryza > Oryza officinalis. Next base: position 18,708,084 of record BDMV01000003.1, on the reverse strand, counting down.
GCGGTGCTCTGGGCGAACCGGACCACCCCAAGCCGAGCGACAGGGGAAACGCCTTTCTTCCTCGTCTACGGCGCGGAGGCGGTCCTCCCATCCGAGCTCACCCTGAGGTCCCCTCGGGCCACCATGTATTGAGAGGCTGATCAAGATCAGCTTCGCCGAGACGACCTCGACTACCTGGAAGAGCGAAGGCGGTGCGCGGCCCTCCGAGCCGCGCGCTACCAGCAAAGCCTGCGGCGCTACCATCAGCGTCATGTCCGGGCCCGATCACTCTGCGTCGACGATCTCGTCTTACGCCGCGTCCAAACGCGTGCTGGACTGAGCAAAGTCTCACCAATGCGGGAGGGTCCGTATCGAGTGCTCCCACATGCATATACTTGTTTAATTTTTTCCCAGCATTTCAATAACAAGCATTTTCAATTTCCTAAGGACTGCGCCTGTGTTATCGTTTCCTTTTAAAAAATCTTTACTTGAGTCAGTCTGCTTGTGCTTGTCCTTGTCCTCGGTAGCCCGGGTCGTCTAAACCGCCAAACGGGGCCAGAACCGAGCCGTGCCCCGGGGCGCGGTGAACTCCGGGGGGGAATCGGCAAAGGCCCACAATCGGGTCCTCCATAACCCTCAGTCACCGCGCTCCCGGCCTGGCCAGTCTCGACATACGGATCTCCCCATGGCACTAGCTCTGACTCGCGCCGCTTGAGGCTGGGGCCCGAGCACGAGCCCTCGCTCAAGCCAAAGATGCAAAGGGATCGCGACACAGACCATCCTTATCACGCGCATATAGTAAGCATAACTAACAAAGAAGTTAAAATCTTGTTTGATTGCAGATAAGATGAAATCAGTATTATACAAGCATTGGCCCAAAGGCCCCAGAAGATGAAGGAATTAAAAATTAAGATACGCGGGGGCCCGGGGGCTCACTCCGACGCACCCGGGTCGCCGGCCTCGCCGTCGCTGTCGTCGTCGGCACCATCGTCGCCGTCCTCCTCCTCGTCGGAGTCGAGAGCGAAGATGAGCCGAGGGGCCGTCCCCTCGAAGCCGTGGACGATTTGATCGGCGGCATCCCGGACTTGGGCACGCGCGTTAGCCTCGGTTTCGGGGGGAATTCTTCCAGCGCCGTCCACGGGGACAAGTCGGGATCCCGGGCTTGGTAGCTTGCCAGCACGAGCTCCACCGCCCCCCGGGCGAGGTCCCTTGAGGAAGACTTAACCGTCTCCTCGATCTCCTCGGGGAGCCTTTCAAGGCCCCCGACCATCTCCGAGAGGCGTTGGGCGAGGCCCCCCCGGTTGGCGGCGTACTTTGCGTGCCGCCCGCTCCAGATACCCGCCTGACGCCCGGCGCGGTCGAGGCGGGAGACGGCGTCCCGAAGCATGCTGGGCCCCACCCCATTCGACAGCCAGAGGGCCTCAACCTCCCCGGCGGACGAGTCCAGGGCGCCCTGCAGCTCGGCGATGGTGTCCTCGGCGGCTGTGAGGCGGGCGGCCAGATCACCGTGGCCTGCGGCCGCCCCGCCGCTGCGCACCCGCGCGTCCAGCTCCCTTGCCTGCGCCTCGAGTTCGGAGGCCCGCTGGTTCAGCGCATCCCTCTCGGCGCAGGCGCTTTCCAGACTACGGCGCGCCTGCTCCTCCCGCGCCGCCTCGTGGAGGAGCAGGCTGTCCGCCAGCTGCTGCGCCGCGGCCTCGGCCTCCTCGAGGGCTCATCCCCGCTCAGCGAGCATGTCTTCGTGGAGGCGGAGTGCGGACTCCTGCTCTGCGGAGGTAGCCTCGTGTGCCGCCAGTGTCGCCTCCCGTGTAGCGGCGGCGGTCTCGCGTGCCGCCAGCGCTGCCTCCTTCGTGTCCAGGGCGCGGGAGAACAACGGAATCAAGCCCGCCATGGTGAAGGAGAGGAAGAGGATGGACCGCTCTAGGTAGTGCGGCGCCGGGCGTCCCTCGCCCAGCGCGACCACCTCCCGGGTGGCAGATTCCGGCATGAACCGGCGTGGTAGTCCGGCCTGCCTCTCGCTGGTGATGCGGGAAGGCGGCAGCACGCTGCCGTCAAGCGGCGTGGAGCTCCGCGTCATGGCGTCGGCGGAGGGGGAGCTTGAGGACGAGAGCGCGTGGCGAGAGGAAGGCGAAAGAAACGAGAGAGATAGAGCACGGATGGCAAAGGCAAGGAAAAAGTGGTGAGAGGAAGGAAACGAATCCCTTCCTCGGCGCCCTCTATACCCTTGCCTCCGCCGCGCTCGGCTCCTCGTTTCCCGCGCCCATCTCCTTGCCCCCTCGTTTCTCGCGCCCACACCTCCACTAACCCCACTCGCCCACTTCTGGCGCATGCGTCAGTCGTGCGACCGTAGCAATCGAGGAGGGGCAGATCGTGTGCGTGTTAATCGCGCTCGGTTACCGCGAGAAGCACCCTCATTGCGTCCCCAGGCGAAATGGACCGACGTGTCCCGATCCGCGCGCTGCCTCGAGTAATGTTGCGGTTACAAGGAGATCGCTCATTAATGTTGACTGGCGTTTTTCACCGATATGCGCGGCTCACGACCGTAGGAGTCCTGCTCGCCTTTGGGGGCCCGTCCCACCTGTCACCGGTCCTGAGGGGTGGCGTCAAGCCTGGGTGCCCCCCCGAGTGTGGCCACCCGGGCGTGACGCCGGGGGCTACTGTCGGTGACATGGGACCGGGGGTATCGAGACCAAAGGGAAGGGCGGCCACAGGGATCCACGTGGCCCGCTCCCCCGGAGGGGTCGGGCCCGAGGGTGACGTGGCTGCTGCCCTCCCGGTTTCCCCCCGAGGTCGGGCCGCTCCCGTTTCTGCCCCGAGGCCTGGGGCGCCCCGACCCCCTGCGGCTCGGATGCCACGTGCGCAGGTTAGGTGAGCGCGGCAGAACTCACCTAACCGTATTTATAGCGGTTCAGACGGGCGCACTACGCCGCGTGGCGCGTGCATATCCGGTCCGTGACCGGTCACGGTGAGTGACCGGTCGCAGACCGGTCAGATCGCGGGTTTGGTGGTGCCAAGATGCCTGTGCACCGCGCGCGTGCCAGGCAGCCTGCTGCACGCCTCGCCCCATCCCATCAGAATGATGAGAGCCTTCTGTCTCTCGTCTCTCAGCCGGAGTTGGTATGTCAGCTCCAGTCAGATGCTTTCCCGATTCCGGTGCAGGCGAGACGCAGAAGTCGCCCGCCATTTAATGAAGGTTGAAATGGGCGTCCCCCGGATGGGTCGACTGACCGAGCGAAGGCGTGCTGCAACGTCTGTCAGAGGCTGCTTCTGACGGTAGGATAGCCCTAAATATAAAAGAATGTTTTCTTTCTTAGGTAGCTCGTGGCCCATGTGGTAGCCCCTTACCATATAAAAGGAGGCCTAGGCCTAGGAAAGAAGGAGGGACTCTCTCTGATTCCATCATACTTTCAGATCTACCAGAACACAGGAGTAGGGTATTACGCTCCTTAGCGGCCCGAACCTGTCTAAATCGCCTGCGTCCACGCGTTTTTCTCGCTGAGATCCCACAGATCAGGGGCGAAGAATTTCACCTTGCGCCCTCGGCCGAACCGGCAAAGGGGGCCTGCGCGGTCTCCCGGTGAGGAGTTTCATGCTCCGTCAGAGCCCAACACTGGAGCCAATGCGTTGCCCTGAAAAGTACTGCATATAAGATTTTGATGGTGATTTGTCAAAAAAAATATCATTTCTACTCAGCCATAAAGCTCAACAAATTGCAGATGCTCGTACAAGGATTAATTTCATAGTTTTAGTACCAATACCCACAAGCCAATTCCCAAAAATACCAAAAATATGGGACATACTACGTGGAAGATATAACCCAAAAGAAATCTATAACACTCTCCAGAGAAATCTAGAATAATGGCAATCTAAGAAAAGATTATATATCTTCTCATTTTTCATACAGAAACAACATCTCAAACTACCATTCCAATTCTTTCTAGCCAAATTATACTTTATTAGCACTATCCCTTTAATTAGATATCACATAAAAATCTTGATCTTGAGAAGCATTTCGAGTTTCCATATAATCTTGTTTCTCTTAATATAACCATTATTAATTAAGGCTAAATACATAGATCGAACCGAGAATTGACCACTTTGATGAAAATTTCATCTAATGTCATTTTCTTCTGTCAAATGAATATGCACAATTGAAGCACATAAATTATGCCAATTGACCAAGTTTTGTCCTACTAATGCCCTCCTAAAAGAAACATTGAGCGGAATAGAATTCATAATATTTGCAACTGAAGAATTTTTGCTTCGAACTATAGAGTACAAAGACGGGTATCTGTCTTTAAAGGAGGTATTTCCTAACCACTTATCCTCCCTAAATCTGATTTGTTCACCATTATTAATTATCCAGGAACCCATATTTAAGAATGTATTTTTGACTTTTATGAGTCCCGACCAAAAATGAGAATCCCCTTACTTCCTCTCAACCTAAGTTATTGATTTATTATTGAGGTATTTTGTTTTCAATAAATCTTGTCAGACACCTTGTTCACTTATTAACTTAAACAACCATTTGCTCAAAAGACATTGGTTTTGTATTTCTAAATTATGTATTCCAAGTCCATCCTGATCCTTTGGCTAACATATTATGTCCCATCTTACTAATCTATACTTCTTTTTATGGTCATCTCGTTGCCAAAAGAATCGTGACCTATAATAATCAATTTTTTGAAGAACCCCTTTGGGAATTTCAAAAAAGATATCATAACATGGCAAGACTTGAGAGTACAGAATTAATCAAAACCAATCATATGTTTATCTTTTCAACTGCTAAGTTTTTTTCAATTCTTTGCTCAATTGTTTTTCAGTCATTATTACTAAGTTTTCTAAAATGCATGGGGATACTCAGATATCTGACAGGAAAATTTCCTAATTTGCAGCAAAAAATGTTAGAATATTATTCCTGAATTTCCTTAGGCTGAGCAGAGCAAAATAATTCACTTTTATGAAAATTTATGTTTAGGCCAGAAAGTTTTTCAAAGGCCGATAGTAGCAATTTCATATAATTTGATTTCTCTAAGTCATGCTCTAGACAAATAGGAGTATCATTTGCATATTGTAAAATGGATAAACCGTCATCCACTAAATGTGAAATAATTCCACTAATTTGATTATTGTCCTTTGCTCTCTTAATTAATATAACTAGCATATCAACAACTATATTAAAAAAAATTAAGAATAATGGATCACTTTGCCTTAAGCCTTTATAAGTTTGAAAATTAGATTCCACCTGATCATTTACTTTTATACCAATTTGTCCACCTTAGATAAAAACAGCTATTCATTCATATCATTTTTGTGAAAAACCTTTTATTCTTAATGTTTGTTGTAAAAAGACCATTTTATTTTATCATATGTTTTCTCAAAATTAATTTTAAAAATCACTCTATTTTTTTACGATGTATTTCATGTATTGTTTCATGTAATATATGACGACCCCTTCCATAATATTTGTCTCAGGTATAATATATGTCCGTGATGTGGTACAGTTAAGCATCAATTGGTACTACTACTTGTGGACTTGTATCCTTGCATCAACAAACTTCCACCGAGTGGTGTAGGAGATGCCGCCTAAAGATGATTCGGTGGAGCACCGAAGCGGTGGACACTCTTGTCCAATCCCGTCGTCGCCCTTATCTGCTCATTGTTTACTCCTTTCCGGGCGTCGTTATCCTTGGCAGCCAAAGTGCTGACGTGCCAAAGTGCCTCTTTTTACAACGCGATCGTCTACGGCGTGGCTACAATGTACTTCCTCCGTTGTTCCGAAATATTGTTCCGGCTCCGTCTCGAAATATAAATATAAAAAACTAAAATCAGATAGAATATTTTTTAATTTGTACTTAAAAAAATCATATCTTATAATTTAGATTCGTAATACTAAAAATATCATATCGACATATCCAGATTCGTGATACTAAAAAAATGTCTGATCTTTATTATATTTTAAGATGGATGTAATATATTTTTAATTTATTTAACAAATGTTACAAATAAGAAAAAAGATTCAATCTAAATCATCTCATCGGTCAAATATTATATTTTTAAGATTTGACTCTTTTATGTACTCATCTGTCCTGAAAATATCAATTTCATATGTTCTAAAATATCAATTTTTAGTTATATATGTAGACATATCCTTATTCATAGTCTATACCGATAGTAGAAGTTATTATATTTTACTCAGAACGGATGCAATATTTGATTGGCTGAAAATATTTGCATTTATTCTTTTTAGCATTTTCTTGAAACTGAGAGTAGATAGTAGAGTAGTACTGTACTACTCCTCCCTCCAATTCCTCCTTCCTCCGCTGAGTTCTTTGCTAAACTTTCCCAACTCAGATTTTTTTTTCACGCGCACGCTTTTCAAACTGCTAAACGGGGTGTTTTTGCAAAAAGTTTCTATACGAAAATTGTTTTAAAAAATCATATTAATTCATTTTTTTTAAAAAAATAATAAATACTTAATTAATCATATGCTAATGAGTCGTTTCGTTTTTCGTGCGATAGAAATATTTTTTCAAACCTAACAAATGCACACAGCCAGCAGCCTAGTAGTCACTCTGTACTAGCATACCTCTGCATGCATATAAACTGTGATGCTTCCCATTTATCGCTCCCGAGGCGGCATTTAAACCGCGTGGACTGCTATATGGCTCGCTGCTACAATCAGTCGATCACCAAATGTCAAAACGATGGCTATAACCAGGATAGCTACGAGGGAAAAATGTTTAACTATGCCACACCCTCTTATTTATTATGGGTAAAACAGAAAATATACAGTCTAATAATCACTTATCGGTATTTAAAATCTTGTGCAAAACGTCAAAAAAACGGAGGAAGTACTACAGCTGCGACGAGTTAAAACAGTTTTGCTTTGCATTTCAGCACAGTTGGTCGCAGAGTTAAACAGCTGCGACGAGTTGCAGAGAATCCAGCTACACTGCAGCGAGTGCCATCAAAGCGAGGTGTCCGGTGTCCCGCCTCCCCATGCGAGATCGACAGGTCACAGGTCAAGGCCCAAATTTCCGGAGGGATCCCACGCCCCTCTTCCGTCCCCGTCGGCGCCATATCCGCCCATACGTTCGCCGCAGAATCATCCACCACGCACGCCTTCCCCTGTCAAATCCAATCCCCCCACGCCCCAAACCAAGCATTTACCAAGCCCTGCCTCACTCACCACCGCGGCGAATCCGTGACAAATGCCGTGAACCAACCCCACCCAACCCAGCGCGCGGCCGCGCCGCAACCGCATCACACACGAACCGAACCGCACAGCCCCGATCGGCGTGTGTCCCCCTGGACCACCCGGCACCGCCCGATCGCGACGTCGCGGAGAGCAAAGCAGGGATGGACTCCCCCGGGGGAACTTCCTCGAAGCCACGCGCGACGCGCGGCCGCACCGCACCGATAGGTCAGTGCTAAGCTGGGCTGCGGCAGCTGCTACTACCAGTATATAAAAAAAACCAAAGCGAGCTCAGGAAAAGAATTGCTCGGCAGCGGCGCGGGAGGGAGAAAGAGCGGGGAGGGGGCAAGGGATCTCGAGCTGCAGAGCTGACGAGACTGGTGGGAGGGAGGAGGGAGAGGGAGAGTGACAGTTGAGAGAGAGAGAGAGAGAGAGAGAGAGAGAGAGAGAGAGGCAGATTGGGAGCAGTTGGCGCGTCGCCGTCGCGCGCCACCATCCGTTCGTCCCCTGCGCCGCGGGCTCGCCTTTATTAAGCCCCCGCAGAGCGCGCCTGGGCGAGCGAGCAGGCGGCGCTCTTCGTCTCGCCCAAGCTGCACACTGGACGAGGAGCGAGCTGATCTCCGTCCGTCGCGGTGGAGAGAGAGGCTGGGTTTGTTCAGGTACCCGGAAAAATCTCATCCTTTCTGTTTGGAGGCTGGGTTTTGCCGCAAATGATGAGGATGGTGTTTGTGAGGGGAAGGGGCATATTAGATTTGTCCCGGGGTTTTGCCGGATCGATCTTTGTGCCCTTTTTTTTTTGGTTTTTTTGGATTTTGGCTGCTTGTTTTGATCCTTTCTATTGGGGCGGGACGCGGGATGAGTGTTCTTGCGGTTATTCTTCAACAGATTGGTGAATTCGTAGCGGTATATTTGGATGCTTCCCTTTCACGCAAGCGTGTTTGTGGGGCGAGCTTTGAGGTGCCTTTTTTTGCTTCAGCACGGCGGCGAGCTTTGAGCTTTGAGTAGTTGATGCTGCCGCCACCGCGCTTTCGCTGATAATTGGTAGCGCCAGGAATCGCGACTGATTGATTTCATGCTTTGTTCCTCTGATTACGATCTTGATTGAACCGAATTTCTAGTGTAAAAGGAATCGCTTTTGCTTGGAAGATTAATCTACTAGAGTTAGTGTTTGCGTTTAACTCTTACTCTGTTTGTGCCATTGTCATTAACAATTGATAGATTTGTCTGTTGCTTTTGCTTTGCTTCCTCTAGAACACTTTAAATACTGTATTTAAAGGTTCCTTTATTGGTACTGTATTGAATCATAATTCAGTAGTATAGTAGATTATTCTCTTCGGTTTGCAAGAAGACAACGCATTGTGCTAGTAGTATTAGGTACTATTCCCGTGTTATGATCTGCCGTACCGTCAGCTCGTTTATTGCCGGTTGGTACGCATCACTTCAGCGTTTTCGTCTGTTCTTGTTATTCTTGGTTTCTTCCGGGTACTGACCGTGGTTTGTACCAGAGGACACCGAATATTGGCTGGTGGTCCGCGCCAAGGCAAAGATGTCGATAGCCAAGAAGGAAGAGGTACATGAAGCTTCCTCCTTGGAGGTCCATTCTGGTGGGCTGGATGTCTCTTTCTGCATCTGTATAAAAATTCTGGATGTTGTATGATCAGGTTTGCAGTCATCGGCTCGGACCGCGATTGGATGAGCCGGCAGTCGGCGTGCCCATTAAGAAAAGGCCAGTTTTGTTGTCTGATAGATTGGTTCCGTCTGGAATGCCGCCCTCGATGAGACCACCGTCTCCGCCGGCAACGGGAATGGCCGTTTCAGCTGCAGAGGCAGGCTGCAGCACTTTCTTTAACAGATCTGTATCAGAGGAAACAAGTGCAATCGCCAAAGGTAATGGGATGTTTAATCCCCATGATCAAAGCCATGCCAAGAGGTCATTCATTCAATCTTTGACCGAGAAAAAAGGGTTGTCACTTGATGGATCAAGTGGAATCCCTTCTCGCATAGAGAGTGGTACAGGTAGTGTTGCTCCCGTTGATGATACTCAGAGTCAGAAGTTTTTGAGTTTGGGTTTGCAGTCAGCGTCTCGTCTGAATGGCAAGATCAATTCTAGTTCTAATGTCAAGGAAGAGAAAGTTGATCAGGGTCTTTCTAGCTTTCCATCCGCAGATCTTCACAAGGATGCTGGAGCAACAAATGAACCCAAATCATCTTCTGACAGTAGCTTTGCGCGACTACCAAATTTGGATCTGAATGTGCCATTGGACCCTCATGATCCTGCTGAAAGTTTGCCTATAGTGCAGGATTGCGGTAATATACTCTACCACGAAACTGTTCAGCATCAGAAAGCACATGTTCCCCTAGTGGCCCCAGTTTCTACAGTGAGCAATGGACTGCGTCGAAACATTGACAGTACTCTGAACCTTTCCAATGCATATGGACTTTCTAATAAGCGTGGGGCAGCTGATGTTACCTTAGACTTGCAACTTAAACCACCAGCTAGACCTGAGCTAGGCATAAACTGGAAAGGACTTGCTCCTGTTCCAGGACTAAGTCTCACTTTGTCTGGTAAGCATGTTGAAGAGTCTGAGAACAATGCTGGACTAAATCTTTGTCTATCTGGTAAGCATGTTAAGAAGTCTGAGAACAATGCTCCTAATGTTGCAATTAGATCTGAACCTGCTGGAAGTGCCAAAAAGATCACCAGGGAAATTGGTATACCAAGGACAGATAAATCACCAGTTGAGGAGGTTGTCAAATTAGTGCCCTTGAATGAAAACCCTCATAAAATTATATCAACTGTGGCTGGAATTGAGAGGATGGCATCTGGTTGTTTGGTGAAGAAAGAGCCTGAAGAACAGTCTCAACGACATGTTCAGAATGATGTAGAAAAGGCACAACTATTAGAATCACAAAGTGTTGGACTAGCTAACAATCGCGCTGAAATTGAAAAACCTGACGGTGCCCACCAAGTTCCTGGAAAAGCTGCCCTTGATTTGAATTCTGGAATCTTTCCAAATGTAGCAACTGCTAACGTTCCACTATCAACTGAAAGATTGCGTGATGACATCTGCACTGAGGCCATGCATGCTGACCGAGAAGTTAAGAAATCTATGAAGTGTAAGGAAACAACTGCTGCGATCCCAAGTCCTACAACTGCATCAGTAAGTAATCGCTGCTCACCATTGATGGCCACAAAGCCATTGCCTTTCGGAGACCGTGATGCTAGCCATGCTGGATTATGTGTATCAGCCAGCCAGTCTTCATTGCCTACTGAACCCGCATGCTGTAATCCTGATGAGGCTAATGTTGATTGCAAACCAACAATGAGTCATGTGAATTCTCGCGATGCTATTGAAGCTTGTGGTCCATTGCAAAGTTCCTCAAACCCTATACCTGAACCATCAATTTCCAATTCTCGGAATCGTTTTGGGTTTGATGGTATGTCACAAGGGAGTGCTGAAATGGACTGTTCAGAAGATGATGACAATATTGTATCACAGCTACCTACTACCAATAAACCTCATGGAGGGACACTAGGGAACAATCAAACCTCTGACAGTATGGGTTTGGGTAGAAATCTACAGAAGGAACATGATAGTAATACACCTCAGGACTGTTCATTTGTGACAAATAAGATCGACATGCAGGGTATTAGTGATGACAAGCGTATTAATGTTAAAGATGGTGTTTCCCCTCATTCATGTCAGGACAGTCATCAAAGTGGCAATGTTGTCAATGAGGAGTCCAAAAATAAACAACTATTGGGATCAGATAAGAATACTCCAATGAATAACAATGGCAGTACCATATGTGTTAAGACCATCACAGGCTCCAGTACAGCAGATCCCCGAAGGTTATCATCTTTGGAAACATCCACTTCCCCTAAAATTGAATCTATTATGGAACCTTATAAGGAATCAGGCAGCTGCCTTGAGAAGAGTACAACTCCTAAAATAAAGCCAAAAGGGTGTCAATCTCCACTTGGTAAGCAAGCTGCTAATTGTAGCGAGGACCGTGTGGAAAGTGCTGCTGTGAAGATTGAGCATCAGACAGTAAGTGAAGAGGTTGCCAAAGTCTCTGAATTGCACCCAAGGGATTCTGTCCTAGGTGAAGATTCTCATCCTTATGGCGCTTCAAGCAGTCAACCGCATGATGAGTGTGGAATGGTAAAGTCGGCATCTGAGAGGTCAGAATGTGATAGATCCAAACCTGACTCTTGTAGGACAACTTCTGTACAGAATGAAAGAGATGGTCAGGTTGACGGCCCACATTGGAGAGAGATGGGGTATCCTTATGTCAATGTCAATAGGTATGATTCTTGTTTTGTTTCTTTTGTGGGATGCTGCAGTAAGTGGGACTGGGTTTCCTCATGCATATGGTAACTATCTGTTAGGTATTGTATTTGGCTGGAGTTACAAAATCTTTGTTTTGTTCTCCTCTTTGTGCTTATTTTACAGGAACGAAAGATGGGAGAGGTTTATGCAGTCTGAGAGAGAGAAGAACAAAGGAGAGTACCATGGTGGCAGGCATGCGCCCGATACATTCAATCAACGAAGGCCAGACCACCGTTATGGTGGATGCGGTGTTGGATCCCGCGGTCATCCAAGGAACTTCCGGGGTCCAAGAATGAATGAATCTGAAATTTACTTTGACGATGAACCTATGACCCGCAGAAGGCGCCCCTTTGAAGATGACCTAGGGCACATGCAGCCTATTCCACATAGGCGGCACCGCTCCCCGCCAATGAACAATCAATTGCAGTGCCGTCTCATGAGAGATATGGACATTGATAGTTTCTCTGGAAGAGATGTTCCAGACCCTAGGCTGCTGGCACATGGGCATATGGAAGATCTGTCTGATAGCATGATGGAGGAGAGGTTTTATGTACAACATTCCCGTCGGCATCATACACATGGTGACCATGCATTCATTCACAGAAACAGGAGCCATTCACCTGGGCAGAGAAGGGGTGCTCCTATGCATTTACATAGAGGACGGTCTCCTGAAGCGATGGGCAGATCACCACCATTAATCAGAACTGACAGACCATACTTACCTCATCGACACCACACCCGCCGCCATGGTTCGCCCTTTGACCGAATTGAGCATGATGACAGAGGCATGCAAAGAAACATGAGAAGGTGCGGCATGCATCATGGAGGTGTAGAAGGAGATACCTTCGAGCCACATCTACATCCTGCTCAACTAGCCGAACTACATGCAGAAGCTGAACTTATTGAGAGAAGGAAGTTTGGCGAGAGGAGAGGCCATCATCTCCGACCCTTTGAAGGCAGCCCCGACGACGATGAGGACATAATTCCCTATGGCGCGGATGGCGACATGGACTTCGCCGAAGGTTGCAGCGGAGGTCTGCCGCCGCGAGAGCTCGACGGCCGCTTCAGGAGGCACAGGGGGAGGGATGAGGAAGAAGACGACAGGTGCCGTGGACCTCATGGGTGGCGCGATGGCAGCTCTAATGGCAGCAGGGCAAAGAGGAGGAGGTACTGACCTAGTCACACAAACTGTGACAGCTGCGAGCCTATCTAAACTAATGCATGGTGGCGTTTTTGGTTGGCTGGTTCATGCATCTTCCGATCTGCGTCACCGTTTCTATTAACCAAACCTTGCTATAGTTTGCAAGCATGTCTCCTTCAATATTTATGGCTTGTTTCTTTCATTCTTTCCTCACGGAAGTACGCTACCCTGCAGCTTAACACCCACAAGGCTGTCTAAACTACTATATATTTACATTATATATATCGCCGGATACTGCTTGAGATAAGGTGATATTAGCATGTGGACATGGTCACATGGAGGTGATAACTGACATTTCAGGACAAATCAAAGTAAACGTGGACTTGTCTTTGCCCCTCTGGCTTGTCTTTTTTGCTTGGTTTAATTTGAAGGAGGAGAAGAATATCCGGGTCACAAAGCTACTTTGCATGCCATTGGTTGGTAGGGTCCTTTTGTTTTGAAGGGAGCTGTCTCCTCAAAGTTTGCTTTGATCTGATCTAGAATGCAGATGGGATAGTGGGGTTATACCTAGTAAGCTTTGGTGTTTTTTGGCTATATGCTTTCTTGGACTGGATATTTGTTTCTTTATCGGACAGGCAGCGCCCTGTAATAAATTTGTGCTTGGCACCTTTTCATGGTGTGTGGACAAAGGTTGGCAAGTTGTGAAGTTTTGACAAGGACAACATGGCCCGGGATGTGTCACATGAGCAATTTCAATGCTAGAGTACCTGCCATTCCTTGGGCGTAGGAGCTATAGGAAGCAGCCTTGAACCATAGCGCCTCCGGTTGGTGAAGTCAAGTCATCGGGTGTCAAGAAATTTAAGCACGATGCATTTCATTGGCTAGTCTGAGTTGTGCTGCCTGGTGTGCCTTCTTGCCGCCTTCTTCGTGCTGGTCCCATGAGATGCAAAAATCAGCAAATGTAAACTGTTTCCGCCCTGTACGGATAGCGGCATAGCGCCCACGTGTATAGATGAGAGCAAAGAAGTTGTGCGAGCTCGGCGCGAGGAATCGCTGTCTTAAATCAATCGTGGTTGGTACGAGGAAACGAGGCAGGAAATGGCATTAACTGGGCCTCGATCTCATCCTGATGCTCTCCACGCGAATTCACATCTCGCCATCTCGGAATTAAGTTCCTCAATTATGGAAAAGGAAGACAGTTCTTGTCACAAACAAGGGCGTAATATGAAGAGTATGGTTAACCGAATTTCAGTGGAGTATTTCACAGCGCAGTTTGTCGATACCGTACCATAACTCGAGGAAAAAGAAACACCCTACCAAAAGCCAAAATACCACGACGTGAAGTGCCCATTCATTCCTCGGTCGGCCGCCGGCGTTACGGGACTAACGCTGATCCGCTCCTTATTATACTCGACGAACACGGCGCTGGTCCAGCAGCAGTATACAGTTGCTGCGCTGAAGCTTTCCCTTCCAGAACCAAATGCGGGCAGGCAGCCTGCATCATACGCAGCAGCCTGAGGCATGAGCATGATACTATGGAAAGATCCCAAACTCAACGAATTAGGGTGAGGAAACAAAAATTAGTCTACGTCTAACGGGACGTCTCCGGGTGCTCTGGTGCGGCGTACTGGTGCGGAGGGAGGACCGAGGAAAAAGGATTAGTTCTGTAGTCCACGGCGTCGGTCTAGTCTTGCCGAAATTTTGCCTTCCCCACAGTTTGATTTTGGTCCTTTACACCTCCTATGAAATAACTATTCTACACCTACATATATATATATATATACACACACACACATACATACATACATCTAATATAAAAATAAGTAAGGCTTCCGTCGTTCGTCGTTCGTACGCGCCGAAAAAAAACTACGCGCAAAAAAGGGGAAAAAAACTACGCGCAACAAAAAGGGTGAAGGCACCTAGCCAGGAGGAGAGAAAGTAGACTTCTGCTGTGACTTTTTTCCTTAGCCCGATTGAAGGAAGGACGTAAACTGAACTTTGGAAAGACGTGGGCCGGAGAGGGACAGGGAAAAAGGCCGGTTTGCGGAGGGATGTAATCTGGACTTTTTCGAAGAGAAGAAAGGTTGGGCTAAATTCGGCCAAGATCTTGAAAGGAGAATTAGGGTGAATTCTTCACCCTATTTTCCCAACTCATATCTCTTTTTTTTCGCGCGCACGCTTTTCAAACTGCTAAACGGTGTATTTTTTGTAAAAAGTTTCTATACTTTGCTTTTAAAAAAATCATATTAATCCATTTTTCAAAAAAATTTAGTAAATACTTAATTAATCATGTGCTAATGAGTCGCTCTGTTTTTCGTGCGGAGGGAATTTCTTCCCAACACCAACAAAAGAACACACCCTTAAATTACTTTTTCAATCTCTATCTATTCTCTGCTATTTAAAAAGACTTCCTCCAAAATTCCTAAAATTCCTCAAAAAAAAGGTTGGCGGAAAAAAAAGTTCCGTGCAACGTCAAAAAAATGGTCCGATTTAAAAAAACTGGTTCGGCATTTTTTGCTTTTCCAAAAATTTCTCAAACTCAATTTGGAAATTTAAAAGCAAATTCAATTTTTCCTTTTTGAATTACCAGTCTTCCCGTATTCAAAATTCATTCAAATTCTCATATCAAAATCCACCTAAAGATGCAAAAGTTTATATAAACCGCGCGAGAAAAAAACGTCGTTTATAAAAAACCGCTCTAAAAAAACTGTTAGAAAAAACACCGTTTACAGAAAAAGATCGAAAAAACCATCTGACTCAATGCGAGAAAAAACCGCCGTTTATAAAAAAAACGCTTCAAGAAAACCGTCCGACTCAACGCAAGAAAAAACCAACGTTTATAAGAAATCCGTTTTGAAAAATCCGTCCGACTCAACGCGAGTTTATAAAAAAATGCTTTAAGAAAACTGTCCGACTCAACGGGAGAGAAAACCACAATTTATAAGAAATCCGTTTCGAAAAAACCATCCGATTCAACGTGAGAAAAAACACCATTATAAAAAAACCAAAAAAACAAAAAAAAGCATCCGTAAATTTTTTTTAAAAAGAATAAAAAAATATCCGATTTGTACAGCAACGCTAAAAGAAAGTCCATAAAAACTGTAAAATTAACATGTTAAAAGGCTAAGTTAAAGGTATGGGTGAACTGAAATACATAGTGGGCTTCTATTTTGTTTAGAAGGTATAAACTATTTATCAATTATATAACACGAGGTTTTTTTTTTTGTTACTCGTAGCAACGCATGGACATTTTTGCTAGTATATGTATACATATGTATGTATGTGTATATATATATATATATATATGTGTGTGTGTGTGTGTGTGTGTGTGTGTGTGTGTACATATATGTCATATATATATACACACACACACATATATGTATATATACATATGAATAACTATTCTACACCCATTTCCCTATTGGTCAAACCTAACAAACCCATCCCCCTCCCACCTCCCAGCCTATCCCTCATCCCCTCCGCCTCTTCCCGGTCTTTTCTCTTTTCCCTATGGGCCAAACCCAACAAACCCATCCCCCTCCCACCCCATCCCTCATCCCCTCCGCCCCCTCTCGATCTTTTCTCTTTTTTTTTGCGACCTCTCCCTCTCCCTCCCATGCACGACCTCTCCTTTTTCTCCTTTTTTCACCCCCCTTCCCTATGGGTCAAACCCAACAAACCCATCCCCCTCCCACCCTATCCCTCACCCCCTCGCCTCCTCTCGGTCTTCCCTTTTTTTCGCGACCTCTCCCTCTCCCTCCCACGCGCGCCCTCTCCCTTTTCTCTTTTTTTTGTCCCGATCCTGATCTCTCTCCCGCGTGACCTCTCCCTTTTCTCCTTTTTTCCTCGACCTCTCCCTTTTCTCTTTTTTTCCCCAACCTCTCTCTTTTCTCTTTTTTTTCCTCAACCTCTCTCTTTTCTCTTTTTTTCCCTGACCTCTCCCTTTTCTCTTTTTTTCGCGTTCCCGATCTCCCTTTTCTCTTTTTTTCGCGTTCCCGATCTCTCTCCCGCCTCTTTTTTTCTGTTTTTTTTCCTTCACCTTGTTGAGAAAATTAAAAATTTAAATGTGGCAAAACCAATACTTGAACCCATGACCTGATGATTTACGACAAGCTCTTTTAACCAATCTACTCTTTGACACTATGTGATTAGAGTTTATTATTTGATTGTTATGTACCTAGTAGTAACATTATCATAGAAGTGCAATAACATGTCACGTTACTGCAGAACTTATAAGACGTTGCTACAGAACATATAGGACGTTACTGCACTTTTCGCAGTAACATCGTCGTGAAAATTGTAGTAACACAAAACATGTAGTAGTAATGGTACTGCTATAGAACTATCATTTGTGAAGAGCTAAATTTTAAAAATCCTAATCTTGTAGTGGTATTGTTATAATACTATTGCTTTAGATAAAAGAGATGCATGGCCGCAAGTTGGCACAAGTGCTAAAAGTACTTCTCTTTACACGCACAAAAATACATAGTAGCAAGCTAAGTACAAGTGAATTTTTTGAAATTCTAATCTTTAAACAATCATATCTCTCACACCACATATTATATTTTTAAACCGTTTCCACCATAATGCTTTAAAAAAGAGCTCTACAAAACTAGATCCATCATCACTATATTTTGATGACCTTATAACGATGTTACTGCGAAATGATAGTCCTATTACTACACAATGATCATTATGTTACTGCGTAATTCTTGCGAGACGAAGACAACAAAGAGGTGGGCGTGGGGGGAGGGGGGAGTGAGAAGGCGGGTTTGACCGGCGGGAGGGGCCTTTGACTAGCCTTTGACTAAGGTGGGATGGAGTTTTGGGCTCTAGAAAGGGAGGGAGAGGTGGGTTTGGCTCATGGGAAGGAGGGGTGTAGAATAGTTATTCTATATGGGGGTGTAGAATAGTGTCGATGGGTTATATCGTGACTACGGTATTTGTAGCGTATGAGGATCGTTGGTGCTAGTGTATACGCGAGATAGAGGTAAAAAAGAAAGGAGAAATATTTTTATACAGGTTTGAGCCCCTTAACTAACAGGTAATAGCCCTACTCCTGTTGGCCGAAACCGGTGTTGCCCTTATATATCAGAATCACATAAGTACAATATTTGGGATAACCTATCTAGTTATTGTCGACTTGACGGCATGGAACATCACACGTAGTCGACGACGGGGTAGTCTTCTTCCTCAAATACGAACTCGGCGAGATCAGAGATAACGCTAGATCCCTCTTGTTGACCTATGTGGCACCAGATGGGGTATATCTAGGCTTATCTTTTATGTTGATGTCTGGCGGCGTATATTCATCTCCTCCCTCTCCTCCTAGGGGGTATTGTATTTATACCCACAGATGTCTCCTTATCCAAGTAAAACTAGGGAGAGAAATATGGATACGATCCGAGTAGTCCTTGTAATTTCCAACTTAAACTCTGATTCTCCTTCCTTATCCGGAACATCTTTCGTATATAATACATGATTCCGTAGCCATCCCTCCCGAGCCGGCCCGTTAGCGGCCCACGCTAATGGGCTGCCGAGCCATCCCTCCCAAGCCGGCCACTGGGCCGGGCCGTCTTGTGCGCCCGCGCCTCCCCCCCGGCCTCTTGAACCAAAAGCAGCGGTGGGCCGAAACCGAGATTGTCTCGGCCCACCGCCCAGTTATCTTTATATTTCCGTAATTTACATTTTAGTACCTGAACTTTGGTCAATTTACTTTTCACAAGTAATCAGAGACTACATTTTCTCTCAGCACCCTGTAACTCTCTGTTATTGTAAATATGAGTTTGTTTCAGCACTCTATGCATTTCCATGTTCTTTATTACTTTGCAAAATTTATCGCCCTATTTTTTTTTTGCAAATATGCCATAATTTCTCAAAATTTTGGCAATCACAATGTAGGTGAGATGACAACCAAAGAGTTTGATATTCTCGCTCTTGATGGTTCTAATTTCCCTATTTGGGCGATGGATCTCAAAGTGATTCTGTCGACAAATGGACTATACAGATGTATAGATGAAACAGCTGAAGAGAGAGTTACCCCCTCTAACATGTCTAAATACTCCGCCTTAAAAGTGACAAGGAATCATATCCATCAGGATTTGAAAATGGAGTACATGTATGAGGAGGACCCACGCGCTTTGTGGACATCTCTCAAAAATTGATATGAACAACATAAAGCAATTATCCTCCCAGAGGCAACACATGAGTGGAACCACTTGCGCCTACAGGATTACAAAACTATAGACGAGTTCAACCATGCTGTTCATAAGATATTCTCTAAGCTTCGGTTTTGTGAGAATGAACCTTCTGAAGCGGAGAAAATTGAGAAGACTCTGTCTACAATGCTCCCGTTAGAAAGGATCATTACTCAACAATACCGTGAGAAGAATTTCACAAGCTACTCTTCACTCATTCAGACATTGAAACAAGTTGAAAAGAACCATAGCTCACTATATGGAACTCAAACCAACGCCCGTTGGGCACTATACCACTGCCTGAAGTTCATGCGAATGTGAAGAAAAATGTCCCGAATGGGAATACACAGACTCGAAATTCTTTAGGCAAGGGCAAGCGCAAGAGAATCAAAAAGCCACGTGGGAATGCCCAAAAGGGGAAGGCATTTCTAAGCCCAAAAAATGATAGTGGCAACAAGACCACCTGCTTCAGGTGTGGTTGCTACAATCATATTGCTAAGAAGTGCAGGACCCCTAAGCACCTTGTTGATCTATACATGAAGTCCATGGGTCATACACAGAACACCCAGAAGCATGAAGCACACTTCGCCTCTCAAGTGCTGGAGACTGGAGCTATGGACCCCATCCTTGAAGGAGCGGGACCGAGCAAAACCAAGACTCCGCCAAGTGAAGAGGAAGGCTCTATGGACATCGACGACATGCTCGTGGAATATGCTTCCAACGACATTTTCGGAGACCTCAAATAGTCTCCATAGCTTCAATTTAAATTTGCAAAAGTAATCATTGTAATAAAGATATGATGTTGCTACTCCAATTATTAGTTGTAATAAACACACCGGCTATATTAATATATTTCTATGTGTTTCTCTATATTTTGCTTTTATTCTTATGAATTTAAATTTTGCATTATATAGATTGTTACGGGAGCTAATCCAATGGAAGAAGAGATATGCCTAGTGGACAGTTGTACCACTAACACTATACTTAGGGAAGTCAAAATTTTCCAAACTCTCACAAAGAGAGAAGGACAAGTTTTGACCATCGTAGGACGCGATGCTATGATTGTTTGTTCTGATAGGGCCACTATCATACTTCCAATGGATACACAAATAAATATTGAGGAAGTATTATCGTATCTGATTCAATACGTACCCTGCTAAGTTATAGAGATATCCGAAAAAATGGGATTCATGTGAAAACACATGAAGAAAACAATGAGGAGTTCCTCCTCTTGACAAAAGATACTGGATATGACAAACAAACACTTGAAAATGTGTCTTCTCTCCCGTCTGGATTGTACTACACATACATCAAACTTGTACCATATGTTGCATACAAAGTGATTTTTCGGAATGTGGATGCATTCAAAACTTGGCATAAACGTCTTGGCCATCCTGGCATCGGGATGATGAGAAAAATCATGAGCAATTCAAGTGGACATGGTATGAGCGACAGAAAATTCCTAGAATCCTCAGATTTTGTGTGCACCTCATGTGCAACTAGGAAATTAATTTTGAGACCCACACATCTTAAAATAAAGGCTGAACCACTAAAGTTTCTTGAACGCATTGAAGGTGACATTTGTGGCCCTATTCAACCTTTAGCTGGACCATTCAGATACTTCATGGTTCTAATAGACACATCCACAAGATGGTCTCATGTGTGTCTATTATCTACACAGAACCATGCATTTGCAAAATTGATTGCACAAGTCATTAGACTTAGAGCAAGTCGACCTGAACACCAGATAAAATCAATCAGATTGGACAACACTGTAGAATTTTCTTCGAAAGTCGTCAGTGATTATTGTATGGCTTTAGGAATTGAAGTTCAACATTCTGTACCATATGTTCACACATAGAATGGTTTAGCTGAATCTTTTATCAAGAGAATAAAGCTTATTGCCAGACCACTATTGCAAAATTGTAACCTACCAACCTCATATTGGGGTCACGCAGTCTTACATGCTGGTGACTTAATACAATTGCATCCAACTGCATACCATACAGCTTCCCCACTGCAATATTTGGTTCGTGGTGATCCTCCTAGTATTTCCCATCTACAAAAATTCGGTTGCGTTGTATACGTACCGATCTCACTACCAAAACGTACATCAATGGGCCCTCACAGGAAAATGGGGATCTATGTGAGGTATTTATCTCCGTCGATCATTAAATACCTGGAGCCCCTTACAGGGGATTTACTCACAGCCCGGTACGCTGATTGTATCTTCAATGAAGAACATTTCCCGGCATTAGGGGGAGAATTCAAGTATCACATTGAATGCCCGAAAATAAATTGGGATGCCTTTGAGACCCTAAAGGATGATCCTCGTACCACAGAATCTGAACTTCAAGTTCAAAGGATCATTGATTTGCAGGTTACTGCAAACAATTTGCCAGACTCATTTACTGTGAGTAAAAGTGTCACAAAATCATACATTCCTACAAGGAATGTGCCAGAAAGAATAGAGGTACCAAACAAAACTATTCAACTCCCTTCCTCAAAAGAGAGTGGGAGAAGTACAGCAAATCCTCGCAAGCGCACGAGGAAACAGAGGAAAGAATCCTCTGACACAGTAAATGAAACTCAACCTCAAGTTGAGAGACACCAAGTAGATTTATCCAATCAACTTCCCACATCAGCAGTGCACTCAATTTCTGATGATGGGACATTGGAACACCCCGACGCGGTCATATTGGGAAATACCGAGCCGTCAATTGGGGTACATGAAATTTTCACAAACTATGTTGAGTCTGAAGAATCATTTGACCGTAAGACTACAATTATCGACATATACTTTGCCTCATCAGTTGTAGATACCATCCAAAATGATCCAGATCCAAAATCCATGGTAGAGTGCAAGAAGTGCTCGGACTAGAACAAATAAAAGAGAGGTATTCTCATCAGTAATACCTACACCTCCAAAAACCTTCCCTGTGGGTTTCAAATGGGTTTTCATCCGGAAGCGGAATGAGAACAATTAGGTGGTGAGATATAAGGCGAGGCTTGTAGCACAAGGGTTCACGCAGAGACTTGGTATTGATTTCAATAAAACATATTCTCCAGTCATGAGTGGAATTTCGTTCCGATACTTGATATCACTGGCAACTCAAAAGCGTTTATCTATGCAGTTGATGGATGTCGTGACAGCATATTTATATGGGTCACTAGATTCGGACATATATATGAGGTTCCCCGATGGGATCCCTATACCGAATGATAGCATAAAGCACAATATGTATTGTGTAAAGCTCAAAAGATCACTCTATGGTCTTAAACAGTCAGGTAGAATGTGGTACAACTGACTGAGAGAGTAACTTCTGCAGAAGGGTTATTCAAATAATGATGATTGCATATGCATCTTTATCAAAATATCCTCCATAGGATTTTGCATAATATCAGTGTATGTAGATGATTTGAATATCATTGGTAACACACAAGATATTGATGAATCCCGCAACCATCTTAAGACGGAGTTTGAGATGAAGGATTTGGGTAAAACCAGATTTTGCTTAGGTTTGCAAATCGAGCACCTTCACTCGGGAATTTTAGTGCATTAATCTATCTATGTCCAGAAATTATTGGAGAAATTCAATATGGACAAAGCATACCCAAATAAAATCCCATGGTTGTTCGATCTCTCGATAAAGAAAAGGACATTTTTCGACCACGGGAAGAGGGAGAAGAGATATTAGGACAAGAATATCCCTATCTCAGTCTCATCGGAGTACTCATGTACCTTGCAAATAGTACCAGGCCTGACATTGCGTTTGCAGTAAATCTATTGGCAAGACATAGTGCTACCCCAAATAAGCATCATTGGACCGGAGGAAAACAAATCCTTAGGTACCTGAATGGTACTAAGGATCTTGGCTTATTCTTTCAAAAAACTAATGATCCTAGCTTAGTTGGATATACTGATGCTGGCTATATGTCTGATCCCCACAATGTCACATCACAGACAGGTTTTGTATTTCTTCATAGAGGAACTGTCATATTATGGAAGTCATCTAAACAAACATTAGTAGCTACCTCCACAAATCATTCTGAAATCATCGCACTATTTGAAGCATCACGTGAATGCGTATGGCTCCGCAGAATGATAAACCACATTGAACAATCTTGTGGTATTGGTTTCTTAGAATCACCTACCATTATCTATGAAGGTAATGCTGCTTGTATTACACAGATACAAACAGGTTACATCAAGAGCAACATCACCAAACATATTGCTCTAAGTTGTTTTATTTCCATGAGCTTTAGCAAAGTGGAGAAATAAACATCTTACAGATAAAGTCTTGTGATAATCTAGCAGATCTCTTCACTAAGTCCCTACTTGCTTCCTCATTCGAGAAATGTGTTGAGGAAATTGGTATGAGACAGCTTAGAGACTTGCAAGTTTCAGGGGGAGACTCTCTGAATGATGGACCTTGTTAAACGCTTCACATTGTACTATTTTCTTTTATGAGTTTTTACCATTAGGTTTTCTCATACAAAGATTTTAATGAGACAATGTCCGATGCAAGCATATGCCTTATCTCATGTTTTCCTCACAGGGGTTTTTTAGAGATAAAATAAGGCATAGATTACTCCTTAAACCTTGCAGGATTATGATAGAGCAATCACTAGTCAAATTATTTCTATTTTTCCCACAGGGTTTTTCAAAGGAATCAAAGAACATGTTGATCTCAAGATGGACTCGATCAAAAGGGGGAGTGTTACAAAAGGCCATTATTTGACCATTATTTGATCTTATCAAAGCAGCCATCATGAGGATTTTGAATCCTTTGTAACAACCATTTGAATTGCTTTGTAACAGCCATGTTTAAGGGGATAAATCAATCTTATTGCTATATTGATGCAAATCACTAAATGCCTAGAATCTCAGGTTTGTAATCTCCCTATATAATGGGACATTGAGATCAATGAGAATATAG
Source organism: Oryza officinalis (assembly GCA_008326285.1). Taxonomy (NCBI): domain Eukaryota; kingdom Viridiplantae; phylum Streptophyta; class Magnoliopsida; order Poales; family Poaceae; genus Oryza; species Oryza officinalis. Next base: position 18,684,298 of record BDMV01000003.1, on the reverse strand, counting down.
ATTTCACTGTTCATTCCTTTTGTTTTACAACACTTGGTAAGCCCAAATCACTCATGCTGAACTCCTTCTTCATTTCAGACTTGAACCTCTGAATTTCCTCCACCTGAGCACCTGTAATCACTAGATCATCTACATACACCCCCACAATCAAGATTCCTTGATCTGAAGCTTTCTTGTACACTGCACGTTCTGAAGAATTTCTTTCAAAACCCATCTTGATCAATGTGGCATCCAACTTTGCATTCCAGGCCATGGGAGCCTGCTTGAGCCCATACAGAGCTTTCTGAAGCTTGAGCACCTTTTCCTTCTTTCCAGCAACTTCGAACCCCTGTGGTTGGCTCACATACACTTCTTCCTCAAGCTCTCCATTCAGGAACACGGTTTTAACGTCCATATGGTGTACTTCCTAACCATCATGAGCAGCCAGGGCCAACAGCAGTCTCACTGTTTCAAGTCTGGCAACCGGAGCAAACACTTCATCATAATCCAGTCCTTGCTGCTGCACATACCCCTTCGCCACTAGCCTAGCATTGTTCTTCACAATCTCATCAGTCGGATCCCTCTTGACCTTGTACACCCAGACCTATTGCACGATGGCCCAGTGGAAGATCACACAAGCTCCACGTCTTGTTTGCCTCAATCGACTACACCTCGTCGATCATTGCCTTGCGCCAACACTCTCCTGCTCAGCTTCTGCAAAATTGGCTGGCTCATCGGCTGCAAGCAGGTAGAGCCCAGAGTACTAAAACTCATGGACTGGGCTGGTGGTGTCGCTTCAAGCAAGAGATGCTGGAACAATTCAGGATGAGAGATCTTGGATCAACATATCAAATTGTTAAGGCAGTGGTGGCATCTTCATCAGCCAATCAGCCTACGCCCAAAAACTCCTGGAGAAGGGCGGCATGGCGGATTGTAATCCCTGCCATGTGCCAATGGAGCCCAATAGCTGAAGCTGAGAAAGGCGAGTACAACTCCTCTGGTGGACGCCACAAGCTTTCGCAAAATTGTGGGTGGGCTGCGCTATCTGGTGAACTCAAGGCCGGACCTCGCCTTCGATGTCAGCTATGTAAGTTGATTCATGGCTGAACCACATGAAGATCACATGGCTGCAGTAAAACATATCAGGTACGTGGTCGGGACACGAAGCCATGGCATTTGGTGCTCAAAGGGGCAACCTGATGAGCTGAAGCTTCTGGGGTACAACGACAATGACATGGCAGACGATCTCGACGACCGCAAAAGCAAGAGTGGCGGCCTATTCTTCCTTGCACGCAGCCCCATCACTTGGCTGTCCCAAAAGCAGAAGGTGGTAGCTCTGTCTTCGTGTGAGGCAGAGGCAGAGTATGTGGCGGCATCGATGGCTACGTGCCAGGCAGTGTGGCTGGCCGGCCTACCCCAGGAGATCATCAGAGCACCAGCCACTCCACCAACATTGAAAGTGGACAACAAGTCTGCAATTGCTCTCACAAAGAACCCAGTCCATCATGATCGAAGTAAGCATATCCAAACACGTTTTCATTTCATTCGTGATTGTGTGGAAGCTGGGAAGATTGACATCGAATTTGCAATCTCTGCTGATCAGTTTGCTAACATCCTGACTAAGCCTCTGGCACGGGTCAGATTCCAGGAGCTGTGCGAACGCATCGGTGTTTCTGAGGCCAAGGATGAGCAGCAAAAGATTTAGGGGGAGATTTGTTAGCAAATAAACATGTGCATGTTTAGTTATTTTGGTCTTAGCTCTGTTACTCTGTATATTTCCTCCCCTGTTTTTGCTTCCTTCTGTTTATTCAGTTAGAGCACATGGGTACGTTTGTGCGGCTGTGCGTGAGTTGTGCTTGACGTGCACATGTTCGCACGAAGCGTGTCGCGTGGCGTGATCCCAGCGTTTGGGATGGCACTCGCACTAGTGGGCTCATGGCCGCGCATGTTGGAGGGCACACTGCAACGTTCTACGCAGCAACAAAACTTTGTGTGTGTTCTTTGCCCTAGCCATTTTTTCATTCTCTCTCGCGTACAAGCTCGGGTTGCAGGTTTCTCTACAGCGGCTAACATCGCCATCATCGGCTTCTTCTCTGTTTCATTGTCCATCGCCGCGCGCTGATTGGCTTATCCATTTATGGTGTGTCCCCTTGCAGCAGTCATCGACGGCCAAGTACATCATACAGCAGTACATCACGGCGTCGGGTGGGGAGTGGGTGCTGAACAAGGTCATGGGCATGTATGCGATGGGTAAGGTGTGGATGACTGCCGCGGTGCTCAACAGCAGCGATGACAACGGCGGCGGTGATGGCGAAGGGCATCGTGGCGGGAAAAAGAGTAGCAAGAACGGCGGCGAGGTTGGCGGGTTCATGTTGTGGTAGAAGAAGCCGAAGCTGTGGTCCCTGGAGCTTGTGGTGTCCGGCTGCAAGATCAGCGCCGGCAAGGTCGCCTGGCATTAGTCGCACGCCTCTTGCAGGCCGCCGCGCCCTCTCCGCCGATCGCTCCGAGTATAAATATAAATCACGAGTTCTTCGTTGTTTTCATATAGGCAAATTTTGGTACAGGACACTCAAGGTTTATGTAATTTGCTGATGGACTTCATAAAAACGTGTTATGGTTGAAAGACACCTCAAAATTTTGGTAATTTGCTGGAGGACACTTTTAGGCCTATAGGAGAGAGAAAATTTTTAAATAAACGAGAATGCCCTTAGGGCAAAAGCTTCTAACCTGATGCTAGAGTAACCAGTGAATGTGAAGTATGATGTATGCTAGCAATGTACTTGGGGTGATGGTAGATTTAGACTTACGTAATTTTCAAAACTTCACTCCAACATCATGTTAAAAGCATGTGTTCCTAGGGGCATTCTCATCTATTTGAAAATTTTCTATTTCCAAATGACCCGAAAATGTCCTCTAGCAAATTACCAAATTTTTAGGGTGTCTTTCAGCCATAACACATTTTTACGATGTCTATCAGCAAATCACACAAACTTTGAGTGTCCTGTAGCAAAATTTGCCTTCCATATAAACACCGTATTGAATGCGATCAAGGTCAATCCAGGGCGGCTAGAAGGTAAGAGAGGAGGAAGAGAGAAGAGAGGAAAGAGAGAGAGGGGGAGAGATGAGGAAGACTGGAAGAGGATGACATGTGGGTCTCACCTGCTGACTCAACGAGTCAACCGTGGTCAACTTGCTATGTCAGCAGAAAATCGCTTCCCAAACCGTCGAAGGAGGTGATTTGCAGGTTTTTAAGATGAGGGAGGCGTTATACCTAATTTTGTTGTTGAGGGAGGCAATTCAATCAGGAGCAAAAGATGAGAAAAACAAAACAGACTTGTTCCTAAATGTTACTACCCCCTTCCCTCTAACCAACGTCATAAAAAAGATAGAGGGAGTACTAATAAAATTAATTTGGAGTTGTAGTGTTTTTATATTTTATTTATAAATTTTATTATTGAATTTGGAGAGTTTCAAAGTAAACTAGCAAGGTGGTCCGTGTAATTGTGCGGCTAGCATCGAAACAAAATTATATTATAATGTAAAATTATCTACATTTTTTAAACTTAAAATCTTTTAAAAAATTAGAATAGTTGACTCGCTGTTATGTTGTAATCAATCGTATCGTAGTACATATGATAGGGGAGGATAGGTAAATCGGTGGCGGCAATTGGGGCTCCCATGGGGGAGGAGACACTAGGAGGCGGCGGCGGCGGTTGCGAGTTGGAGGCTTGGCGAATGTGATTGCGGTCTTCGGTGGTGGTCCATTTCACTCGGCTGTGCACTGGTAGGTTTCTAAATAGTTTGTGCTAAAGTACAATTTTACCTATCAACGCCCATATTTTCTGGACAATTATGCCCTCCATATTTCTACTAATCTCAAGTGAGGTGGTAGTAGAATTAGATCTTTAACCTTGGATAAAATTAAATTAACGGTTCAGATTCCTTTTTACTACCTATAGAGAGCACCATAGCAGGACTCATATGACCAATGAGCTCGAGCGCGGGCGAGCTTTCTCAATTTGGGAGGCCCAATGCTAGGCAGCAGGTGCACTACTGGGGTTAACTTTTGAGCAGAGCATACCGTTTATCGCCAGTTTCAAGATTACTAGCCATGCAGTCACGCTTCGCGCGACTCTGAGCACCAGCATAACCTGCATATATGAGTAAACGATTGATCTTGATAATTACGGAGCCGACTAGTTTTATTACTGTCTTTGTCCTTAAATTTAAAGATTTCTATGTTGTTTAACAATAATTAAGTTTGACTAGAAAATACTCCCTCCGTTTCATATTATAAGTCGTTTTGACTTTTTTCTTAATCAAACTTTTATAAGTTTGACCAAATTTATAGAAAAATATAGCAACATTTTCAACACAAAACTAACGTATTATCAAAATATATTCAATGTTATATTTAATGAAACTAATTTGTGTTATAGATGTTACTAAATTTTTCTATAAACTTGATCAAATCTAAAGAAGTTTGACTAGATAAAAAGTCAAAACAACTTATAATACGAAATGAAGAGAGTACTTTTATATTCCTCATTTAATGAGATGTCAGATTTGAGATGGTAGTTGGAAGTAAAATGAAAAGAAACTTAAATGAGAAGTGAGATCGAGGGGTAAGTGATATGAATCCTTATATTTGTGGTTAAATTTTAAATACTTGTGATGGTTATATTTGTAGACAGTAGCTATCTTTAAAATTTTTTTTAAGTGATTAAGGAGAGGACAATAAAATTAAATGGAAAAGGTTATGTTCTATTTTTATTTTTTTGACAGAAAGGGAAATGTTATGATTAGTCAAAAAACTAAACGATGAAAAAATTAAATATAAGATTGTTGTGATTAGCTTTTTTTATCTTTTGTAGGGGGGTTAGTTTGTTTTATCTTTTTTAGGGCACATCCATGGAAAGAAACAATCTCATGTTAATCTTGCAGCAAATCACGTTTTTAAGGATAATCACAGTGGTTAATAAATTCATTATGAATTCAAGGTTGAGATCTCATTTATTATTTTTCTTTATTTGATCAACTGATTAATTAATCAAATATAGTGCTAAAAAGAGTAGACAGGAAAGTTCTGGAAGCCTCCTGATTAGTTCAATAGATGCCTCTTATATGATCCAACGGTGTAGTTTTCTTTATCAGTTTCATCCGACGGTCCTTGTATTTTAGATGATGTGGCTCATTCTCCTTTGAGATAGCTTGTTGCTTTCACATATTACTAGCCTATGATGTTGTGCATTTGCACGACTTTAACCATTATGTGATATGTGTATATGATCATGTAATTTAATTTGGCATCAATAAACAACGTTTCATTTTGTTTAGTATGGGCTTGGGAGAAGTGTGGTTGATCAGCTATGACCTAAAAGCATATATGTCGATGAAACACTCATTCTTAAGCCCAACCTATTAACTTTTGCGCTAAAGAGGTGAACCAAAGTACAACATTAAAATCATAGCTAATTTCATTAGTATGTATCTGTGATAGCAAATTTTAGTATGCCTACATATGTCATAACAAATTCTAGTACTAATTTTATGACATTAAAGTTATAGTAGTAATTTGGAATTAGTATCCATTTATAGATAATTTTAAATGATTATTTGTAAATAAAGGGTGAGGTTTTGTTTGTAAAATAATTTTTACCAAGTGTGCATAGTGCAAAATTAAATGCTATTTTTCTTTCTTCCAATGCTATTTTTCTGTCTTTGCTCTTCCTCCCTCTCATTTCTTAATTGCTGGAAGGCTCCAGAAGTTTATCATCTTTTTTTCCTCTATAATCCAATGGCTCAACTCTCTTCTCTCTATTTTGTCTTTTTCTTGATCCCGTGGCTATTGTTCACCGGATGATGTGGCTCATGCTGGTAGTATTTTGGAATTCACTTTTCACTGGGTAAGATATTAATAAGATATCATTCCTTTTGTGGCTGACACCATGAAATGCCTTCTTTAGATTGGGCATTTACAATTGCTAATGAGAGAACAATAAAGATTTCGGACTGAAAATTTAAACTAATTCTATAATAAGCAATGAAACAATTTGGACATGTTCACAGAATATGCACTGCCGCCGTTGGTATGTTAATGGTGTTTCCTTAAATGTTCGCACTTGCTATCTCCTTTTATTAGTTCAGTTAAGGGAACTATGTTGAACACTATTCTGATAACAATTCTCTGGAATACTATTGTGATTACCATTTTCTAAAAGTGAAAGAGATGAAACTTTTGTCTTTCGTAGACAATTTCTATGGGGACGATTACACTTTGGGCATCCGATGAATGAAAAAAAAATTGGACGTCCGGCTCTGTCCTGTTTTTCTCTTCAGTACCACGCACACGCACTGATAAAGTATTGGCTACTGCTATTTTTTTTCTCTTGTACCATGCACATGCACTAACAAAGTACACGCATTGTTATATTCCTCCTACATCTAACTAACAAAGTATGTACTAAGCAAACTTTAAACTACTTTTTCTTCTAAATTATTTATCGGATCCACGATTTGATTGTATCATTATATTTGTTACAATTAAATCTTTAAAATAAGATCTCACATGACTATATTTTGAATGAAAAAATATATATTTATATTTCTAACTAAAACATTTTTATATTATACATGAAACACCTTGTTGTAACTATTGAAACATTGTGAAAATACTTACTGGAACATTAAAAATATATGACATTTAACATTTACAAATGAACTAATGAAACATCAGGAATTACTTATCGAAACATCTAAATAATACTTTGTGCAATATTTAAAAAATCCATTGCAACACAAAGCTTAAAATGTGCAACATAGTCCAATTCTAATTGAAACATTTTCTTCTAGGAAAGAAACATAGAATTTAATGATTGAAACATATATTTATTTTTCATCAGAATATAATCAAGCGAAATCTTATTGTAAAGATTTAATCGCAACGACTACACCAATATAATCAGATCATAGATTGGATAAGTAGTTTCAAAGAAAAATAATTCTAAAGATTACATTTAACTTACATATGCATATATACTTGCACGCAAGTTGTGCGTACATGCATCCAGACATAATAAAGAGAGGAGGAGGTATTACCATGTATTATTAAAAAGGTGATTCAAATGAAGATGAAAGGAGGAGGCACCCGAAGTTGTCTCCGACCAGACGCTCGATGGAGAGCATTTCCGAATTTCTATTGGTTGCACGGCAGGAGATATAAACTAATTGATAATTATGTAAATGCTATTTTAATTGTAGATCAAAAGAGGTATGTTTGAAGTAATTTTTGGTGAAGAGAAGCTATGTATATGATGGAGACGTCAAGTCCTTTTTTTCTACGTGAATGGTTAAGGGACTATCCAGTTTGGAGGAATTTTGTGAAATTTTTAAGAGGAATTGAACTGTTTCCTGTGAATATGTAAAATTCTTGTGTTTGGAGGCCTAATACAGTAGTCTCGCTTTGGTTCTTAATGGACTGTACTGGTTAGTTCTTATGAGACTGAACTTGTTGGAGTTTTTTTATTTTTTATTTTATTTATTAAAAGATTTACAAAAATAATTTTTTATTTTGAAAATTTACAAAACTAATCGCCCATCGCCCTCTGGGAGGGCGTTTTTTAAAAATCGCCCTCCCAGAGGGCGTTTTTTGTGACGTGGCTGACGGCCATTGGCCGAGGGGGCACGGCAAATTTGCAGGCGGCCCCCTTGCCGCCCTCTAGGAGGGCGATTTTTACTGTGGGGGGCCGCCTATACAGGGGCAAGGGAGGGAGAGGCACTTTTTCAGGCGGCCCCCTCCCCGTCCTCTGGAAGGGCGTTTTTTCACTGTTGCATTAAGTTTTGAAAGTTTTAAAGTTGTTTTTGTAAATATAATTTTAAAGTTGTTGTTGTAAATAGAGTTTTTTTTAGAAATAATATTGTTGTTAAGTAAAGTTTTTTTTATTATTAATACAAATTAATTTGTTAAGAGTAGTTTTTAACTTGTTATTAATTAATTAATGACATATATTTTATAATTGATTAATTATAATTTGTAAGTTGTTTTCATAATTAAGTTTGTAAGTAGTTTTTGTAAATATAATTTTGTTATAATTGATTAATACCCATTTTGAATTGAATGTTTGGAGAAACACATCGGATTTTTAATTTATTAATTTTAGATATATCCATTTTTAATTTAGTAATGTACAGAACTTTTTTTTTAATTTGGTAAGAATTGTTTTTAAGTTGTTAGTAAAAAATTAATGACAGAATTGTTTATAATTGATTAATTATAATTTATAAGTTGTTATTATAATTATAATTTATTATAATTGACTAATACACATTTGTAACTGCATATTTGGATAAACATGTCGGAGTTATAATTTAATAATTTTAGATATATCCATTTGTAATTTATTAATTTACAGGACCTTATTTTGTTTATCGGTTATTTTGGGAAATTCCAAAAATCACTTTCGGATAGGGCCAAAAATTTGCAGAAGCGAAAATTGATTCTGTCTATTTTCGAAAATTCCGAAAATTGTTTTCGGAGGACTCAAAAAATTTCGAATTCACAGAGCATGTTTTTAGAAACCGAGAAGAAACTTTTTTTAAGAATTGATGTTGAGCACATCCATGATCATACCGAAACAAGGAGAAGTTGTAGTACAATTTAAACATGATACACCTGGTTCCATTGCGGTTACATAGATAAGATTTGATTAGAACTAGAAGGAAGGTAGTGCAAGAGTTGAACACGACGAGGATACAACTACCAACTCGTGCATACTACTGAGTGCAACGAGGCCACTTTCCCTTCCTCTGCGCATCGGGATTCTCCTCCATTGCTGCCTTCGCTCGCCGCGCACGCTCAAGCTTCCGCTCCCGCTCCTCCCTGTACGAAGCAACACGCCTCCTTTCCGCCTCAGCCTTGTGCTCTTTTTCTGCGGCCTCCTCCTTGCGTCTCTGCTCTATCTTCTCCTTGCGCTCTGCATCCCATTGCCGCATGTACTCCAACCACTCCTTGTTTTGCGGCTTGATCTCGGTGTCAATCCACTGCTCAAAATCACATAGCGGTGGAGGGGTCTGCAACAAATGCAATGTTTACTAATCAAATAAGTTGTTCAAGACTACTTAATACACCAAATAATTATTACAAAACATCAGTTCCTCACCATTAAGTTAATGCGGCGGATCTCAGGTGTTGGCTCAAACTCAAAATTGGCACACATCCAGTATGTCTGCATGTACGTCTCCTCTTCATCAGACTTGGCTACCTTGCAAGGATCACCGCACCAGCACATGGGCACTGGAACACCGCTAGGCAAAGGCAATGGGTTGAAGGCATTTCCAGTCTTCGGGCGAAAACTACAAGTCAACAATAAATGAAACACCCTAACCCGTTAATCTAGGATTACTCATTTCATACACAACGAATAACACATAATATCACAGAAACGATTTATGTTACCTTGAGTTGGTAGCTTTTCCACGTCTTGGCATCCTACAGTTTTAAAAAACAACTATCAAATATTGTAAACACCCTTAATACTTCTCATTGTACGGTCAAATATAGTACTACTACAAATCAAACATGTGCACAACAAATCTAGCCTAAAATTATTCACACTTCTAAGTGCTACAGATCTACTCACAAATTTCAACATATCTACTCACAGTGCTACAGATCTACTCACAAAAAATCTAGGGTCCGCATCTAAGTGCTACAGATCTACTCACAAATTTCAAATACATGGTAATTACACTAGTATGCGACACAAAATATAACCATACGTCGGGATATTGTACTAACCTGCGATCGAATAAGCACAGCAACAACGCTTCGTAGCTCTTCTCCTTCTTCCTCACCTCTCTCTTTTTTTTCCTTCAATTGTGACCGGTTGAAATGAGCACTTCCTTGGGCCATTGGATGAAGAGCGCGTATTCGGACCTATGTAATATATAGTGGAGGAAGGAGAGGCACATATCCATCTAACGTGAGTTCACCAGTAGCGTGGATTTGACAACACGTTTACGCGGCAGCGCAAATTGAATGATTGTGTCGAACAAAGCATCGGCAAAAGCTGAGTCGTATCATAAACGTCTGTCACGGGCCAAAAACTGGTAGGGACCAATCGTAGCCCTCTGTTACGCGCCGAAAGTTTTTCGTCGTTTCGTTGAGTAGATGTAGCGAATGACATGAAATATTTTCGTGACATATGAGTGCGGCGACCGAATAGAGTTATATATAAAGAGGTAACACAAAGTTACTAACTGTAAATATTACAAACAGGTAGCTGTATGTACAGACACACTAGAGGTGGACCACTACTGCCGAGCCCTCTTGCCCCTGTCTCTCCTACCCTGGGCCCTAACGTGTCCCTACGAGTACGTCAAACGATCCGGTGGTACGGCACGACCTGCCCGTCCCTCTGGTACTGGTGTGTCCGCTGGCTGCTCCTGGGTCTGCGGTGGTGGAGCTCCGCCAAGCTGTGACGAGCCAAGTATATCCTGCTGTGTCGCGTCTTCCAAGTCGTCGTCGTAGAAATGGTCGCTAGGACCAGCCCCGCCGGCGTGTGAAGAGGACGCTCCTGCACCAAAGATCCCCGCCTGAAACCCTGTGGGAGGAATGACATAAGATTCATGGAAGTAAAAAATTCTTGTATGAACGAGTACAACGAACGTGAATAACGGATCACGCACGCTCACCTAGAGGGACACGCGGCTGCATGTCTGGACGAGGGATCGACGCTCTGTACGACGAACTGCTAGCTCTAGCAAAGGCGTGGGAAGGCAGAGGGGGACCTGCGTGTGCGTTTATTTTGTTGTGACGTGGTCATGTTAGCGATAATAAATCAAATATTATGGAAATAATCTATGGGCATAGCAATACCGTGGGAAGCCGCTGCTGTAGGTCGCACAACGTCGGCCCTAGGGGCGCGTGGACGTTCTGGCTGTGGACCACCTGGAGGTACCGCGTCCATGGCACTGCGACAAGAGAAGAAGCGCATCACAGCGCTCATCTTCGACTGCATCCGGTGGAACGTCAGCCTCTGCTCAGGTTCACTGAGGTGTAACCCAGCGTCCAACCTGACTAGCACCGAGTTAATATCGGCGTTGACCGCTCGTGCAGCGTCGGCCTATTCACGACATATGAAAGCATGTCAGTATCAATCCGAGAAATAAATGAAACAAGCGAGCATAAGTTGAACGTACCCCCAAGAAGTACTCTCGGTCACGGTGCGTGGGGTACGCGTCCGTGACAGCGGCAACGTGTGTCTGTGGAGCGGCTGGAGTGTACGTCACACGAGCACGAGTGCGAGGTAAGTACCAGCGGAGGTAGTCACGGTAGTGGTCGTCTGTGTGTGGAAAGATCTCTTCGATCACCTCCTCCGGTGCTAACAGCCAGTCGTCCACGAACTGCTATACGCGTGGTGCCCACAGTGTGCCGGCTAGCTGTCCTCGGCGGGTCAACCTGTGAAGAGCAGACACTTAGATAGCTGAAGTAGGCCTGTATCGATCCCTGAAGTAGGCCTGCGTGCCGTGAAGAATAAATTCGACAATACCAACCAACGGGAGTTCTCGCACTCCTCGCATTACCCAGTTGTAAACCTCGGCCAGATTAGTTGTCATTATGCCATACCGAGAACCATCGGTGTCGTACAGCAGAGACCACTTCTCCTTTGGTTCGTTCTCAATCCAATGGGTGAAATTTCGGATAGATGATCCCAACCTTCTTCTCATTGTGGGTGGATCGTCATGCGGTGGACCAAGAGGTACGGGAGGCTCATCAACTTCAGCTTGTGGCCGACGAGATTGCTCGTCTGTTTGCTTACTTGTCAACTCATCCAACCTTCTCCACAACTCATTAAATTTCTTCTCTTGATTCTGTGCACAGAGCCTCTTGAAAAGATCAGTCAGATGCTTGTTCTTGAATTGCTTGTAGAAATTAGCACCCATATGACGCATGCACCACCTACTACGTACATCGGGCCACCTTGCTGGAATTCCCTTCTCATACCAACCGTTCTTCAGGTATTCAATAGCCCGCAACATGCCCGCATGGCGATCATGTATAAGGCAAACATTGGGTCTCATACGGACAACTGCCATGTGCACTCTTTCCAGGAACCAGTACCAGCTTTCAGTGTTCTCGCTCTCTACAAATGCAAAAGCCATAGGTATCACCTGATTGTTCCCATCAGCTCCGATCGCTGTCAATATGTGACTTCTGTATTTACCGGTCAGAAATGTTCCATCTATGCATAGTACAGGACGACAATGCACAAAAGCGTTGATGCAAGCACCCAATGAGAAAAATGCTCTTTGCAGCACACTCTTGGTAGGATCATGAACCGATGGAAATGTATGGATGTCATAGTAGGTATTACTATTTCTCTGTGCAATGTTGGCTAACAGACAAGGCAAATATCTTACGATGCTTCAAATGTGCCATACCTCATCTCTATAATCTTTTGTTTGGCCCTCCAAGCCTTGGCATAACTTATGGTGTACTTGTATTTGTTTTCAATGTGGCTAATAATTGATCTTGGTTCAAAGCCACTGTTGGAGACAACACTGTTATACATCTCACTTGCAACAAAAGCTGTAGTGATGTTGCGGTGATACTTTTCCACCCCTTGTAAGTGGCACTGATGCTCGGTCACTATGCTAACTTTTCAATAATCAAACCATTTACCCTTATATGCATGGATGCGCCATGGACAATCTTCCCTCACGCACCTTACTTCGTACACATAGTTCGTTGACTTGTCCACCCTAAACTCTCTCTGCAATGAGACCACCCAATGCTTCACCGCCTCCTTCATATCCTCCTTATGAGCATACCTAGCACCCTGAATTACCTCGTTCTCCTTGTATTCCCAGGGTGTATGTTGCCCCTCTGAGATAACAAGTCCTGAGTAGTCCTCTTTTGTCCAATCAGTGGGCATTACATCGTCTTCCTCATCGGATGACAAGTCGCCCTCCGCTTGCTCGTTATCCGAATCTTCCCTCTCCATTCCATCGACGATTGTACCGACTATCTCCCCCTCATCCGCCATGCCCATGGCCTGCACGACCCTTGTTTGATTTTCGTCATTGTTTGATGGTCCTACACAATCGCCCACCTGGCTAGGACCCTCAACATTTTCGGTTTCTATTCCAAGGTTTCTATCCTTTTCATGCACCGAAACAAAAATAACAAGGGGCCATGAGCGTTCAAAAGCCATCTCCACATACCGTCTCCAAGCATCAGTGCTATCCATGGGCATTAGTTTCCAAAAATAACCTTCTGTTGCACGACTCACTACAACAGATACTAACATTGTGTTGACTTCTGGGTCTATTCTAAATCCTCGCAGCAACCAACTATAAATTGACTGAAATGTTCTCTCGCCAGGCCTATCAATGCCCTTCGATGTCATTCTAAAATCTGACAAATCAACACCATCTGGACCAAATCTAAGGTTGTCTTGACCGTGTACTAGCTGAAACATGACCTTACTTGACATTCTGCCTAATGAAATAAAAAAATAGGTTAACTAACTTTGAAACATAACCACCGGATCTAATGTCGAATTCATCAATATGTACTACGCCATAAGTTAAAGTTTCTGAAAATGTATTATTTGTCCTAGGTCTCAAATTCTACAAATCGGATACGTGCTCCAGATGTATCATATAACTCAAATATATTATATAGTTTGCACTATGTCCTAAGTCTCAATTTCTATAAATATGTCGTATGCCTTTATTCTTAAATTATACAAACAAACAGTGTGCTCCAGATCTACTAAAATATATGACAATATAGCTAAAATGCAATGTAAATTTCAAAGAGAATACCGTGTTTACCTGCTGTGGAGTCAGAAAATGGACAGGGCTTCGCCGCTTTCCTTCAGCTCTCCCTCACCCCTCTCTCCCCTTCTTTTTTTCTGGATTTTTAGTGAATATAATGAAAATTTGCAGAGGGGGAGGGGTTATATATGGGGGGGCTAAAAATCGCCCTCCCAGAGGGCGTTAAGGGGGCCGCCTGCAAAACCGGCACGGGCAAAAATCGCCCTTCCAGAGGGCGACGAGGGGGCCGTCTGCAAAAATGTCATCCCTCGCCGTCCTGTGCAGGCGGCCCCCCCCCAACAGTGAAAAATCGCCATTCCAGAGAGCAGCGAGGGGGCCGCCTGTAAAAATGTCGTCCCTCCTTCGGACGGCCGTCCCCCGTGGGCCAACGGCCATGTGCCACGTCACTAAAATCGCCCCTCTGGGAGGGCGATTTTTAAAAAACGCCCTCCCAGAGGACGATGGGCGATTAGTTTTGTAAATTTTCAAAATAGAAAATTATTTTTGTAAATCTTTTAATAAATAAAATAAAAAATAAAAAAAACTCGAACTTGTTGCATCTATTGAATGCTTTATGTTATATCCTGTGCCCTGTGATGTTAGAGGCTGGATTACAGATGGGCCAGTGTTGGCTTTGTTGCTTCAGTATGGAAAATAATAATAGTAACAGTACTCACAAAAACTTATTATTGTGAGGTTCTCTATTGTGCTTTCTGCATTACAATCTTTGCAAATAAATTTTGCTCGTGACCGTAAGGAATGACTTACTACAAATCACTTCTTGCCTGCACTGAAGTCAAGATTCCTGTATGTAAAAAAAATTTTAGTTTTTACCTGAAGATCTACTCATCCATTTATGCTCCTATCAGAAATAGGTGGCCGTGTACAATACTATGATGAAAATTTGAGTGACATGGATTTTGATAATTTATTCACCAAATGTGATAGATATTATTGTCACCTAGATTTCACGTGCATGCTTAATAGTATAATCTTTATAGTCCAGGTTCAACAAAATACGATTCATGGAGTGAAGGACATTAGAAAAATGGTTGTTTTTCACTTGGGATGGAAGTAATGGTCACTCTATTTATTTCTGTAGTAACTTAAGAAGCAGATGATCAATGTACCATTTTAGTGAGTGAATTGAAGGTGCAAATTTCACCATTGTCACATCACTTTTTGTTAGTTATTAGCACAATCCGTATTGAACTGGCTAAAGGCTACCTTGCCATGATCATACGGACAACTAACTCGAATCATTTAAAATTGAGGAAGTAACAACCATACAGATGCCACATAATAAAGCATGCTCTTTAGTCATAACAGATATAAAAATCAATAGGGCATAGAGAAATCATTCCTACTTCTCAAAACCATCTGGTGGAAAAATATTAAGAATTCCAAGAAAACTAGTTCCTGGATAAACACTACGAACGCACAAACATATTGGGACCTTTTGTCTAACAGTGGAGAGTTGAATTCATCATGCTAGGATTCGGTATGAGAAACATAGGAGCTCGACACTTCAGGAAAAGCCGACGGGGTACAATTTCGTCGATGCTCTTATCTTCCAGGTTAAGGACTCCAATATCAAGGCGGACACCCCACAAGCTCTTGGAAGTCAAGCACTCGAAATCATCTGTAAAATATATATGATTTGCCTTTAACTGTGGGTACTCGCTAGCACCAAGACAAGATGTCTGGTTATTCCCAATAAACAACGCATGGTCAAACAAGCTGTTTATTTGCACTAGCTTTTTAGCCACAGTGTCAACTCTGAATATTCTTGTGTTTGAGTGTTGCTCACAAGAGCTGGAAAGCCACTGATTTCATCAATCCAATGACCATCCACCTCCTGTGGTTTCCAAACTTGCAGCAGATCACCCCATGGAGCCCAAACAATATAAATGCTCTCACACGCATACTCCTTTGCCCTGCCCATAATTACCTTTGCTGTGATCACAGTGGCGTTGAGATCAAACGAGAAGATTTCCCCCAGTGCTGTCACTGCATACAGTAGGCCATCCTTGTAGTTGCAGTCATGAAATCTCAAGTGTGGCGGCAGCCATGTCCACTTGTCATGTTCTAATCTAGCAAATGAGATCTGTTGATATGGATTATGAATTAGCACCACAATATAGCTTTGTGCGGATTTATTGTAGAATACAAAGGCCTTGCAATGGAAGAAGTACCGCAGTTTGTCAAGAGGAAGCGTCATGGGCGAGTCGGTAACACCCTCCGCTGTGTGCGGTGAGTAACGATATTTGTAGAGCACGCCTTTGCGGTTGAAAATGGGCGTCACCTGGTTGATGGTTATCACTGACGGAAGAGCGATCTGTTCACCGGTGATCGGATTAAGAATGTGCATCTCAGACCTCTCATCAGCGGTAACAAGCCAGCCATCTGAAGACCCAAGCAGATACCTCCTACTGATGGGCGGCTCGGGCAGAGTTAACTTGTAGGTCCTCTTCTCTGCAAGGCTGTAGAGGCAAATGATGTTTTCACCAATAGATTGAGATGTGTAGAGGAAACACGGCGTCTGAGGTCGATTGTACTTTCCAAGGACGCGTAGTCTGGCATACGCGGAGCGCCATGAGGAGCAGACGGAAGCCGCACGCAGGGCATCAGGGATCTCCAATGTGGCAATGATATCCATCAGGATATCATGTGGCAGATCCCATAATTTGAGACCCGTAGTTTCGGTCAGTATCATATGAAGTTCCTCCTTTGGCGAACAGGGAGGAAGGCATAGCTGCTTAGGCAAAACTTGGGGAATTACACAGCACATGTTTTGGGGGTGTATAGGCTGACGGCACAAATCCATAATCTCCTCTCTGCTGCACATCTCCATCTGGAGCAGAGCGTCTCTTAGCAGATCAATCGCTTGTGCAGGAACACTGGCAGAGGTGCAACCTCTTGTAAGATGAACTGCTTGTGCAGGAACACCGCGAAAGCTGAATTCTTGTAGGTCGGATAGGGAGGGCAGGCTCCTCCTGGAACGACTTATATAGAAAACCAAACGAGGATGCGCCATCAAACTCCGAGTCCGATTAGATGCAGGAAACTCCAATCCAACAACAACATAGGTATCACCGGAATCCGTTATCCCCTGCCTAAAGAGAACCAGCGCCATCCTCGCAATATCAGGGGTGGACATAGCGTAGGGCATGGGAGGAGAGGGGTTCAGCTGCTGAAACCCCCAAATTTGTTTGAAACAAACAGGCTGCTGTTAGTACTAAGATTGAAGGGAAAGAGGGGGAGCTTTCGGATCTACAAGAGAAGCTACGGTTAAGGATGTGCGTGCGGGTACTCACCGGCGAGGATGCGGCGGAAGCAGCAGGGCGGCGGCGCAGACGGCGGGCGGGCGGGCGGGCTNCTGACGAGGACGGTGGGGGATCGGATCGATTAGGGTCTAGGGAGCGCTGTGCTGTCAATGGTATTGTTGGCTTTTCTATCGTTCAGTTCGGTGAGGCCCGATACTGCAATTTCGCCCAGGAACAAGTCTATTTACGTCCCCTCATCTTATCATGGAGAAAATCTATACATGATTAGTTTTGTTAACATGGGAGAAATGTTAGTATGATGAATCAGTAGCTGCTGTCTGGGAAAAAGGGGAACGAAAATCCTTCACTATACCATAATCTGTCAGATTTGTCATGCTGGCATATGGTTTTTAGGTGGGTCTAGAGTTATTTCTCTCGCAAATTAATTGTGATGCATATATTAAGTTTGTTGCTGAAGTTGATCAGAGATGGTAATATCATTTTGAATCACTCTATTTATGCATACATGATATATCAATATTTTTGAGTTTGTAAGAATTTTGCTAATGAATCTCGCTAGCTGAGCTTTGTGACGTAAAGGTCATGTGATAACAAAACATGTTCAATCTCAATCTCGTGTTGTTTCCTGGCTTCGAATTGGACCTTCTCATGTTGGGTTGTTATGACTTACTAGCAATTTTGTTTGTGATTTGCAACGGATATGAATAAATTTTATCATCTATAACAAATTAAACGAATTAACAGTTTCTTGCTAACCATATTTCTTTACTATTATAAAAATTAAAGATGTTTCTGTCAAAATTTTCATACATCGTCCTTGTTTGAGTTAGTTATAAGTCGTTCATATCTAATTTTACGTGAGTTTAGAACAACTATTATACACCACCCTCTCGACCCAACCCAACCGGCCTACACCATCCCATCACCCCGTCCCGTGTGCCTCCACTTGGCGCCATACGTGCCCCTCCCTCAATCGGCGTCTTTTTTCTTTTCTTTTTTTTTCTTCTTTTCTTTTCTCCCGATCATCCTGGTCCTCTTCCTATCCTTCCAATCTCCTCTTTTTTCTCCTATTTTTTTTTCTATTTTTTTTCTCTTCCAAATTTTTCTCCTCATAAATATTTTCCATTTGAAATTATAATTGTTTGAGGTGTGTATGCGGCAAGTTTGTTACTTTGCAAATGCTTTCTATCTACAGTTAAAAAAAACTTTCACTAATTGAATAATCAAAATTTCAATCTTTAGTCGATGAGGTATAGCAAAATACACATGCGTCAACTTATGGACTAGCTACCCGATCGATTTGTGAGGCTATGGAAAGATATATATAAAAGATTCTTCGTGTGATGATACATGAAGCGAGCGTAACCGAGCTCAATGCTATATATGATTTTTTACTTTGTTTTCCTATTATTTTGTTTGTTTTCTTTCAGTTTGTTGTTTAAATTGGTAGTGTTTTTTATCAATCGTGAAAATTGTTTACACCTATTGTAACACACAAGTATTTTGCTAGTCTAATTAAAAGTAAAAATAAAAAAGATTGGAGATGGATTTCATGTCATATCTAAAATTGATTTTTCCAAATCTCTTACGCATGCTCATCATAGCAACTAAGAAGCGGTAAGTCTAGCTTGGTCCCAAGCCAGAATACTGCAAGAGAAAGAGACAAATGCAAGGGACACCACACTAAGCTGCCAGCTTATGTTATCTTGAGTATAGTTCGAAATTGAAACTAATGATATTGCCACCGTATGTCCCAAAGTAGCACAGCTTGAAGAATGAGCTCATTGAGGTAGGTACGTTCTTCAGGGTCATTCTCATCAAATATTGGTCTGTCTAAAATTGGCTGCCCATATTCTGTATGATCTCCAGATTCTGCTTATATATTGATGTGATACAACTGTATAAGAAGTGGGTGACATAGTGTGACCATGCCAAGTTCCTCGATGGTACAATCCAATGAGAGATACCAAAATATCAAAAAAAAACCTTACATCTTTTTTGTTATGCGGAAAACTGAATAGTAAATACATAACAGCGGCAGCTGAGTAAGCCAAACATACAGTTAGCACTTAGCAAGATGTAGAGGAGGGAGGCAGCAGCCGAGGTAGGAGGCGGCGTCCAGCGAGCAGCAACCTCCTCTGTGCCTCGGACCCACGAATTCCCCCCTTGGCCCTCGCCGGCTGCTCTCCCGCACCGGCGATCGAGCTCCTCCCAGTATGCTTGCTGTCCCCCTGCCGGTGAGTCCCCTTGCACTTACTCTGACATCGGCGTCGGATTTGGGTGGAGGGACTGAGGGGAAGCTCCTCTCCGCGCGCCGGTCTCCCTCCCCGGCGTCACCCATGTCCATTACTCCTCGAGCCAGCAGCATCGTCATCCCTCGAGCCTGGTAGTGACCGAATCAGTGCAGCAGCGGTGTTGGATTTGGCCCCGCCGCCGCTTATGCAGTAGTTGCGAGATTTGTTTTTCCGAACGCGAAAGAGATTCAGAGGCTCACGATCGTGAGACGGCGGATAGACATGGGCCAAGCTGAGCTCTCTTCGGACGGACGAAAATTTAGAGCATAAAGGTGATGTTTGGAACCGATGAAAATCTTTATCTTGATCTTTACCTACTTTTATGTATATACCTATTAAAAAATAAGTAAGGCTTGCGAAAAAAAAGTTTTTGTTCGCCGTCGTTCCCATGTACCGTTGTCTTTGTGTCGTGTATCCGATCTCATGTTTCGTCCGTCGTGTACTATACGTCTCAGGCTCATAGATATCGTATCCTCCCGTTCCCATAATCCCATGTTATCCTTCCTTTCCAAATTCCAACTGCAGCCCAAACCGGTCCAATACTTTGCAGCCCAAGCCCATTTGTTTCTTTTTCTGAACCTATTCCTACTGTTCCAATCGTTTCCTGTTCAGTTTGGTTCTGATCATTAGCTCCGCATGATGGCAGGATCCAAGCACTGCGTGCGCGTCGCTCCCGGTCTCCGGCGGGCTAGATCGCGACCAAGTCACGCTCCTAGTGCTCTACCTCCCATGTATTATGTTAATTTTACACTAATAAAATGACATGTTATGTCAATGTTGGGTTCTTCAAAACTGCTAAAAGTCATAGAGAAAAGAACAATTAGTGTTGTTAGTTCTTAAAAAAATCCAATGATACAAATTAGAAAACAATAATATACATATATCACTGCTTTGATATCTTATTATCTTTACTTAAAAGATTCATATAGTGTTTTTGTCGTTCCACTTGACATACCGACTCTAAAAATAAGAATAGGAAATAAAAAAAATATAATCTAATTTGCCGCCATTTTTTTCTCAGATCGCTCCCTCCCCATATCGTATCCGAATCCCTCTCCCTTCCCAGATCCGACCCAAAAAATAAGAAATAGAAAATCAGAAATAGATCACTCCCTCCTTAGACCTAGCGACCAATTTTTCGATTCATATAAAAAATAGAAGCACAAAAATAGACATTGGTGAACATATAAAATAGGATGACGACCTCCTAATCGCTGACGCGCACCGACGCACGGCTACTACTTTCGCGAGACGCTTTTGGCGTTGAAGCAGCTTCTCACTACTGATGCCAACAGCCCACGCTGCAACCCAACACGCATGGCTGCCGCGCTACACACGTGGCACCGATCAGATCATGATATCTCTTGTCTGGCCCTCCACATTGCATGACCTCCTAATGTTCTTTCGCCACATGCAACATTGTTCGTCTTCAGCAAAGCCGTGCTAGCCGAGCCCACGACTATGCGTGCGGCGATGGACGCATCCACCTCCATCTTCTGCAAGATTACATTTGCACATCATTTTTCTCCCTCTTGTGGTAAAAGTCATTGACATATCCCTCTAATCGCGGCATCTATCACAAAGGTCGCAACTGTGCCACCGCACACCTCATGCGGTGGAGACTACGTGATTGCTGCCTACGAGTCTGGAGCAGATACAAAGGAGACTTCTTTGGAAGGATGCATCAACGATGAAGAGGAGCAAAGGAAGCGGCCATGGAGTTCCTCGGTGAGGAGCTGCGAGTATCAGGCTAGCTTTGAAGAGTGTGTTGTGGTGTTGGACAGGCGGAGGCAGCAGAGGGTGCTGCGCGCGAGTGCAAGCAAGTGTACCAGACGCTCGTGAATGAGAGGGCGTTTCTGTTCACGCCTCAACGTATTGACTTCTGACACTGTCCTTTTGATCCTGCTGTGATGACCTTTTTGGAGGGTAATTAATTCATGAAAGATAAGTGACAAGGACAATGCAGATTTGTTCACATCATTGCCGAAAAGATTAATTTTAGTAGGTTGTGTTCATGATGTATAGACATCATTTCATAATGGAATGAAATTGTATGTAGGTGAGATATATAGTACGTACGGTTCATAATCAAATGTTTACGACATATATATCCATAGTAATATATTTTTATAATGGTTGGTACCTATTATAAAAATTGAAGATCATGGGATTTGCGTCCGCTGTTTGACGCGCTTTCATCTTTAGCGCATATCACTCCCCTTTTCTAGATCGGATTGGGCTTAGCCCGTAGTGACTCGGGCACCACATTACTCCGCGGAAGGGCATCATGACGTCATCCATCCCGGCCTCCGCGGCCTGGGCCCCAAGGAAAGACAGAGCGAGATACAGAGATACTCACCTGCGCCCATGAGTGGAGCACGGTATGTAGGCCACCCCAGCCCTGCCTTCCTCCCTATCGCGCAGCTCCGGCAATGTAGCCAGCGACGATGCCATCGACGAGTACAATATTCCAAAACCACCTTAGGGGTAATATGGATGGTATGGCAAAATTCTAAGGGGTTGGTGTTGATGAGAAAACACGACGACTTGGGAGCTCTGATTATCTTGCATTCGGGTTCAGGGCATGCCAGTTGGTTTGATCCTGTAACCAACAAGATATACAATAAACAAGTTAGATTACGATTGTCGATCAACCGATGAGCCGATGACGTATCGTATAAACCTAGCCGATGCGATCTGACCGAATCAGCTGTAAGGTATAAGATAGATGAAATTAAAAGCCTAAAATATGTTCCATCAGCTGTAGATGTAATCAAACATGTAACCTATGAACAAAGATTATATCTGTTTATATCATAGCCGATGACACCACACTTAGATTTAAAATAGATACCGTATCGGCTAATACTCCGATACAGTTTTATACAAGAATATCAATCTAGGTAAATATATCGAGAACAAACTTGATATAATTAAATAGCATGATATCCTTGTATAAGGGGCAGATATAACATGAAAAATATAATTAAAGAAATTTAAACAAAGCCAAACAGTTATATCAAGTAAGATCGACTGAAACCCCGATTCTACCTTTATTAGCAATCAAGAAGCAAGTTAGTTTTTATAATTCTAAACATGACTAGGGCTGATGCAGCACAAAGTATGAAAAGAAACATAAAGTCTAAACAATCAAGCTTCTGACTAATTTTCAGGGTGGTGGATATCTTAGCTAATCTAAGCCAATTGAACGATTTAACCGATACCGACAAAACCTTGGGTAAAGCTTGGCCGATACAAGTAAATCGAGCCATCGATTTAGATTAGCTAAGATATATAATAACCAGCAATTGTACAAGATAGATTAGAACATCTAAGACGATGTGCTAATCCGCCTATACAAGCTGCTGTGACAAGCCATATCTCTAATTGGAGACCGAAACCGATGTAGGCCAACTCGAAACAAGAATTCGTCGAGAAGTAAAGTAAAATTGTGGCGATGCGCCGAGAGTATTGAACTGTTGTTGTTTTCTTACAAGACCCTGGGCACATATTTATACCCATGCATACAAATCTTGTCCATATCGGACACGACTCAAAACTTGCCTAATTATAAAATAAACAAACAAGTCCTTAGGTGGACTCTTACTAACTCTTATTGTAAAAGAAAATAACTAACTCTTATTCCTAATTAATAGATACAATTGTCTCTTCTCGACTCATTTCATGTTTGGCAATATCCTCAAACTCCTCTCCGAACCTGACACAAACTTAGGTTACCCGTATCGTCTAACCGAGTCTGATTTCATATTGGCCGATATAGCTCCCAGCTGATACGCTGCCCTGTTTTTGGAAACGCCTTTATTCCTTCAAATCCGCTTTGGATCTAGCTCCATCTTTGACATATCTTTTATCAAATTTTGCTGTTAACAGTTGGATGTCCGGTTTTAAAGTTTAGGGTTCTAGATGAATTTCTATCTAAAGTTTAGGGGGTACTTGAACTTTTTCATTTCTCACGGCTAGCTTGAGGCCTTTTCTAAGCGCGATGCATGGTGGAGCTCATCACCATCGACAAATATCCATCACCCCACGGAAATACAGTGGAACCCATGCATGGTGAAGGTGTCGACGACGGAGGGAGGCTGAGCTAATGGTGACGGATGCGGGGAGGACCTGTGCGCCAACGACGAGGCCCTGCAAGGAGGCTCGCAGATCCGGTCGTCGGTGTGTACCTTCAGATGCACACCTCCGGTATTGGGGGCGGATTGGAGTGGAAGGCGCGGTATAGGGGGCTCCCATGGGTGGATGCTTCTCGCTGGAGGAGCAAGACAGGTTTATTCGCGTTCTTGTGTTCTTGCCTCGAGCTATGTCTTACTATCTCTGATGTGCTTTGCTTGTTGTAGCTGTGTGCATGTTGCATGGAAGCGAAGTTCTGTAATTTGGCTGTGAATTAGTTGGGTTTGGAGAGATGGAACGGGGGTTCTTGGGCATATTGGGAGTATGGATTTTCAGTGTATATTCAGCTGCAGAAGATTTGGTTTTTGAGCGAGAATTCTGGTCGCGTTTATGTGAGAGTTCCGACAGGATCAATTTTGTCTCTGGGGTTATCATGTAGTAACTCATGTTGAAAATTCGGGTTTTTAGGCATCGTGTTGTTGATGTTTGATTCTTCTGTAACCGAGTGTCGAGTGTGAGGAATGCCATTCTCTGTCTGAGTGCTAAAAGTTTTATCTTGATTGGACATCGTTACATGCAGGCCTCCATCTGTAGCTTCGCTTCTCTTTTTCTTTGACAAAGACAAAACTCGCATGGTACAACTTTGCTCTTTGATGGCCAGTGGAGGACACGATATTATGATGTACTTGTATGTTGTCTATGAAATTTGTAGTGTGAACTCCTAAGCACGGTTCCTGAAAAGTCAAACTGCAGCAAGTCAAATTTAGCTCATATTTTGGTTTGAACTACATTGGCAAAGTTGCTAGAAGATATTTGTAGATGCATGTTTTTCTATAGAAATTTTATTTGTATATCAAGTGTGTCCATCATCCCAGCGTTGGCCTTGCCGACTACATGAGAGATGGGGCGATGTTGTCCAGGTGACGCGATGCGTCAGCCTCGTCGACGACATCGATCTATCATGGGCAAGGGGCGGCGGGCTAGCTGCAAGATTCGTTTGCTCTGTATGTCAATTAGAAATCTATCATTCGCAAAATCTGATTTAGAGAAATGTATTTTTTAAATATGTATAAAGATTCATGATCTGAGAATTTATCTTTTTTTCTAGATGGATCTATTTGTTTTTGCTGAAATGCTCACCCTCTAGTTTTAACCCTTCTAGAATTGTGCCATCTGTCCATCTATTTTTATCATATCTAAAAATAAAAATGTCAGCACACAGCACACAGATATAAGTTTGTAAATATCATTTTTGTTCTACTGAATGAATGCTCTAAAAATGTGGAGTCTTTTGCAGTTCTATACTAGAAATTTTGTGGACTTGATATTTGGATTATTCCTGGTATTTTCAAGTTTGTATATTTCTATGTCTCATTGATACGCTTGAATATAACACCCCTCAGGCATAAAAGAACCTAAAATGGTAGCTTATTTTTTTATGAAGCATTTTATTTCTTCTTCAGAGAATCATCTCTCATTTAGAGTCATTTATGAGTGTAAATTAAAGACTTCTCTTATGTTATCTTTTTTTTATATGCAAGTGGTTGTGGGATGCCTCTCTATATGTCCGTGGGGTGATGGATATTTGTCGATGGGAGGCCTAGGGAAGAATTTGTAACGCTTTGTCGACTCGGCGTCGATATGTGGCACTTGTGTCATCTTGCTTGTGGGTTTCGCACAAGCATTGACTCGGCGTCGATAGTGTAGATCAAGGCCAACACACGGGTCGATGCTTGCGTGAAACCCAGGAGCAAGACGACACAAGTGCCACATATCGACGCCGAGTCGACAAAGCGCTACAGATTCCCTAGTCCTCTCCATCAATGACATTGTAATGACAAATTAGTCATCTATAATCTCTTGCAACAACAACGGAAACACACAACCATTCACCACTGCCGGCTGCATCGGCCACTCACTAGAGCTGTCATCCCCACTCACTTCTCAGGTGCATGTAAAACATCAGAGTATCCATTAGTAGCTTCAACAAACTGGATTTATTGAATTTAAAACAATAGAAAGTTACAAACAATAGAAACTTATGCAGTTTGCCTTTAGTATGAATTGATCTATTTTTTGCCAATATAGTTCCACTAAGGTACAAGGATCTGGCATAAAAAAAGGTACAAAGGCCAATGGAGCTGTAGAAATTGTTGCAGCTAGTATATGAATAAAGATCTAATCTGATGTTAACATCAGCATTCAAAACATCTCTATAATTAAATGCATGTCATGATCCCATCAATTGTCAATAACTTAGTGTTGACGATGTAGACCGCGACTACAGTATTTGTAGAGTATAGGATCGTTGATACAAGGATCTACACGAAACGAGTTCAAGCACAACAAAGACAAGGATTATACTGATTCAGGTCACTCGAAAGGTAATAGGCCTACTCCAGTTTATATGGGATTATGATGAAAACCACAGATTACAATAGAAAACAATAGAAACGTAAAGTACCGATGAGATCCTTATCGAGAACAACTCGACGAGAACCAGGCAGTGATTTGTCTTCAAGTTCTCTGGTATTCGATGATCCCGTATCTCCTAGAGGGTTTTGTATTTATATCATAAACTGCCTTCGTCTCCAAGTAGAACTCGGAGAGTATTTTTAACCTACGAGATCACAGGGATTGTATCTTTCTCGAATAAGACTCTAACACCTTCTATTCGGGATACAATTTTTCTATTTGTTAGCCGAATTTTATAATGTTAAGGTAATCTTCTCGTATACTAAGATGACCCTAAGGATGACCCTAAGGATAGAAGGTATGACTGACCCTAAGGATAGGAGGTATGATTTATTCATAACCCTGACACTTAGGTATGCAAAACTGTGTACACAAAACAAATTGGGCCTACCTAGATATTCTTGGTTCAAAGGTTAATCTTGTTGTTCGACCTGAATTTTCCCCCCCTGGAATTTTCTCCCTGTTCCACTGGCAGTCATTAGGGCCTCAATCTCATAAATGTATACAGAATATCACCTGGTTTAGTTCCAATTTCCTGAACATTGTTGAGAAAAATTCACTGCTAAAAACAAAATTAAGATGCGAGCAAGGAAGGAGGTGCTCAATACAACGTGAAAACAACAGTGTTTTCACAGTCTAGCAGCAGGCCTACCCAAATGATCCACGGTTTTTGATCCCTGCGAAAACAACAGGCGTGTAAAAATAGGATGAAAACAAAGATGAACAAGACAATGAGTCGATCAGATCAATCATGGAATTGATGTCGGCCACACACACAGGCGCACGCGCTGCTGGGGACTGATTCGGAGGAAATCCAGCGTCGAGTCAGACATCACGAGCTGTCCGACGGTGAGTCATCCTCCCCTGTTGTGGCATCCCCCATCCTGTCGACGCAGAGAAGATGCCCGGAGGCAACACGGGAGGACGCGCAAAGGCGAAGAAACACAAAGAACATCGAAGAAACCGAAAGAAATACACGTGATAGCGCGGTGCCGGGCTATCGGCCTGAGACAACACCTGCGCCGGTGAGAACTGGAACTGGAGGAAGGAGCTCGCCGCCGCCGTTCTCAGGCTGGACCAGGATCCGACGCCACTCAAACTGCCCTCCATATCTGCATCCATTATACTATAGAGGGAAGAGAGAGGATGTCGGGAGGCCGATGCACCTTGTCGCTGCTGTCCGGGGACCGCTCTCCACGGGGAATGGATTGCCTCGCCATTGCCGTTAATCGCCGAATGCCTATCGTCAAACGCCCGGAGAACGTCGCCTGTTGCCGCCGAACTAGCCGGCGCGCTCCTCCGCGATGTCGTCGACTCATGCAGCTGGCACGCCGCCATCCCATCCCTTTCCAAAATGTCTCCACCGTTGACTCACCGTGACCTGCACATGACCACCAGATCCAGATCAATTGGTATTGGAAGGGGAATAGAGAGAGAGGATGGCGGGATCACCGAGGAGGATCAGGGCCATCAGAGGAGCCAACCGTCAGAGGTTCCCATCCCGCTCGTGGCTACACCTCCAACGCCGACGCTCCCCTGGTGCGCGTTGTTCACCGGCTGCACGGTGGTCTCTCCTCGGCGCTCTACCTTTTCTCCGTCGCCTCTCCCGCGGACGACGCTAGCGTCGGGAGGTAGAGCCGTCGTCGCCGCCTCCTCCCTATAGCACGCCGTCGCCGTCGTCGCCGCTTCTGACGCCACAACCGCCGAGCCATCGGCCTCTTGCTCCTGGAAACCGCTACCTCCTGCCTCTGTAGAACCACAAAAATGGGAAAAATTGATTAGTGGTTAGTTACAGTGTGGGACCAACACATATATGTATATGATGATTTGTATACTATTATCAGTAAACCAGTTACTTGTCGTAGAATTTGATAGTACCATTAGTAAAACAATTACTGGAATCGAGAGGGATAGAGGTGTGCATGGTGTGGTGTAGGGGGTGGGGTGCGGGTTGAAAAAGGGGGGGAAGGGAGAAGGGGGAAGGGTGGGGGGTTACGCGCGCGCGATATATATATATATATATATATATATATATATATATATATATATATATAATTTCCGTGCGTTGCAACGGGTCAAAATGTTTTTTCAATAATACAATAACTATTAGGAGCTAAGGAATAAATTGAAAGATTGGGATCGCTATACACAAGTGAAGCCGCAAGCCCAGCTACAATAGCCACGACTGTCTTCTCTCGTTGCCAAGCCAGACCCACGCGCTTCAATAGCATCTTCAACCTCTGGACGACAATCCCGTATCCGTACGATGCCGGAGCCAATCTTTCCCATCAAATCTAGCCGAATCTTTCTCGATCTTCAAAAATTAGTTGAGGATTTTTGATCCACTCGATGCATGCGGGACTCAGCTCGACATACAAATCGTATTGACGAACGAAGCGGTGATGTATGAAAACACGTGTCGTGACGATCGAAAAATTACGTTCTCGTGCACGCGTGACTTTTTATCAAGTTGGACTCAGATGACGCTCTAGTGTGATGTGTTTCTGCACCACATTACGTATCTAACATGAATGACGGACAAAAATTAGAGTGAATACAGAATTATCTTTAAATTTTATAATAGATAAAGATAAAGATATAGCAATATGCCCATGCGTTACAATGGAAGAAAAAAAATTACAATAAAATATACACGGAAAGAGTTATATGATAGCATTGGGGTCATCTTGAACAAAGCATGCAATACAAACATAGCACATGTTACTTTATACTAATCATCATAAATCGTGCATATGTTACTGTCTTGTCAGAAGAAAATGGAATAATAGTGACAGAGTAACTCTTAAATCTCATTTTATTCTGCAATTTGAGATTCATCGAAAAACAAACATAGCACCTGCAAAGAACTGATATCGTAAGATTTTGAAAATCTGAAAGTGTAGCAGTACTAATTAAATTTTCTGATAATAACCTGAGATGTTGCCGTTACCGTATCATTCTTCATCACGTTTGAAACATTGGGTACATGCATTGCTGGAGATGGATTTTGAGGTTGAGGCAGAGAATAGTTCAATGTAAAACATCATCAGTGTAATCCTCAACGCCGACGCTGTTACCATGTGTTGCTGCCGCAGCTCAGAAGATAACCAGGCCTCATCGGTCAACCTCAGGAGGTTGGTGTGGGCCAGGAGGCCAGGCCCAGGCTGCGGAGCTGCGGAGGATATCACGGAGAGAACAGGATCGAAGAGTTCTGTGGCTAGTACATTCTGGTGAATCTTAATTTGATTTTGTTGTATTCTGAATGTGACTCTCGCGCGGATACATTGGTGCATCATCTACCCTTCTCGCGAGAGGAAAGAACGACGGAGGACCATACGAAATCACCTTCAATTTTTATAATAGGTATATATATATATATATAATATATATATATATATATATATATATATATATATATATATATATATATATAATATATATATATATATATATATATATATATATATATATATATATATATATATATATATATATATATATAATATATATATATATATATATATATATATATATATATATATATATTTCTCCGACAATATTATAAAAATCTGGAAAATTAAAAAATAGAGGTACCGTTGTTGTTCAAGACACTATTTATTCGGCTGATTACTATTCAAGTTACTGTTTATTCGGCTGAATACTATTCAAAACACTGTTCAAATTACTGTTCACTTCGAGAGATATTTTAACTTCAGGATCTTTGCAGGGTGGCGAATCCTACCTAGACAGTCACAGAAGCTTGTTTCAGATGATGTAAAGTTCTACTCGATACTCACCGTATGTCTCACTTATCTGTCTTTTTAGAAGCAACTTAAAAAGATAATCCAAGTCACACTTGTTCTAGCTAAGAGTTTATCGCCTCCCCAGGCAGTTCCACCCGAAGGGAACACTTCTCTACGGATACCGATTTTCCAGACGCATATATATATATATATATATATATATAGGGAATCTATTCTACACCTTCTCCATAGAATAAATATTCTACACCCCCCTCTCCCATGGGCCAACCCCACCTCCTCCATCTTTCCTAGGGTCCAAAATCCACCTCCCACCTCGGTCAAAGGGCGGTCAAAGCATCCTCCCGCCGGTCAGACCCTGGTCAAAACCGTCTACTCACTTCTCCCCACGCCTATCTCTTTGTTGGCCTTGTCACACAGAAATTGCGCAGTAACAAGACAACCATCGTGTAGTAACAGGATTGTTTTCTCGCAGTAACGGCATTATAACATCGTCAAAATATACTGATGACGGATCTAGTTTTGTAAAGCTATTTTTTAAAAGATTATGGTGAAAATGGTTCAAAAATATAATATGTAGTGTAAGAGATATCATTGTTTAAAGACTAGAATTTAAAAGATACCACTTATACTTAGCTTTCTACTATTATACTATGTATCTTTGTGTGTGTAAAGAGAAATATTGTTAGTACTTGTGTTAACTTATACCCATACACCTCTCTTACCTAAAGCACTAGTACAATAACACTTCTATTATAAGATTGATCATTACTATTTTCTAGTAGTAAGTTGTTGAGAACAAGATTTGAACTTATGACCTCATAATATCTAGATTATTGCTTTAGCCAATAAAACTAGTAAGACTTTATGATTGAGTAATATTTTCTGTTTGTTTTGTACCTTTTTTCAAATCATGAATTAGGAACCCAACCTCTAATCATTTTCATTATTACAATAGGGATTGTAGTAAGAAATCAACTACGTTACTGCAAAAATTATTGATCGTTACTATTTTCTAGTAGTAACATCGTTATGGAATTGTAGTAACATTAGTAAAATCATTTTTCAATAACATCAGGCAGTAACACTAAACATGTGACAACAGTGTCTCTATAGCACTACTGCTCTGTA
Source organism: Oryza officinalis (assembly GCA_008326285.1). NCBI lineage: Eukaryota > Viridiplantae > Streptophyta > Magnoliopsida > Poales > Poaceae > Oryza > Oryza officinalis. Next base: position 18,653,416 of record BDMV01000003.1, on the reverse strand, counting down.
TAGAGCTAAAATCTTTAAAGTCTCAATCTTTTGAGAGAAATATCTCTCACGTCATATCTTGTTTTTCTAATCCGTTTGCACCACGATGTTCGTAAAAAAGTACTTAACGAAACTATATCTGTCATGACTATTTTTTGATGTCGTTACTGCAAAAAGCAGTCTTGTTGTTACACATTGACCATCGTATTACTACGTTGTTCCTGCAAGGCGAGAATTGAAAAGAGGTGGGCGTGAGGGGAAGTAGCAGGTGGCTTTGACCGGGGTTTGACCGATGGGAGAAGCCTTTGACTGACCTTTGACCAAGGTGGGAGGGGGTTTTGGACCCTAGCAAAGAAGGGGGAGGTGGGTTTGGCCCATAGGAAGGAGGGATATATAATAGTTATTATATGAGGGTGTTGACGCCAAATCCGTACCGCCGATGAGGATCCGGCGTGCAGACACACGAAGGCCTGGGAAATCTGCTTAGCTCCAGTGCAGGTCCTAAAATTGATGAAGCGCAGGCGTGCCAGTCAGTTTGTTCCTGCCACTGACAAGATATGCAAAACAGCAGAACATATAACGTATCGGCCTATCGGCCGATAGCAAAAACAGCCTATCGGCCGATGAGCCGATAGCACAATTCCAGCCGATGTACTGAACAAATATCTATATAGAGACGATCGGCTGACGATAACATGATGATGTAGCAATATGATATAGCATAATCCAGATAAATATAAGATAAACATTGATATGAAGATTAAAGCACACATCGGCCAGAAGTCCGATGGTATAAACTCTCAACAAGCAGATAAACAATATATACTCTGTTGTCATCGGCCAGATCCAATCTATATGTAAAACTCTTGGGCCGATGCAACGTCCAGATAACTCACCGGCTGAAACCCCGATGAAACCCTTATTGGCAGTCAATAAGCAGGCTAGAGATTACGGTTCTAATCACGACTTAGTAGGTCAAACCGAACTGATGCAGCACTAAGTATGAGAAGAAACGCAAGACCTAAACAATCAAGCCCTTGACTGATTTTCAGGGTGGTGGATACCTTAGCCAATCTAATCTAGCAAGGCAATTTAGTCAATACCGGCATAAACCCTAAAACGAATCTCGGCCGATAAGACTAAATCGAGAAGCCGAACCAAATTGACTAAGATATATGATAATAGGTGCTTACGTTGTTGAGATCAGAACGACGAAGCCCTAGCCCCGACAACGCAGGCAGCCATAACGAGACTTACCCCTCGTGAGAAGGGCATGAACTCGCCGAAGAAGACGAAAGTAAATGGTTGGCGATGCGCCGAAGTTGTATTGATCGTGTGATAAAAAATTACATGAACTACGGGCTTACATATTTATACCCATAGGCTAACAAAAATCCTAACAGAATACAACTCAAACTTTCCTAAAGATAAAAGGAAAAAGATAAAGTCCTTGCCGGACACTAACACACTTTCCTAAAGATAAAACAGAAAACTAACAAACTCTTCCTAATTAAGAGATACAAGCCGCATCCTCCTCAAACTCGGTCTTCTCTGGATAAGATCTTCCCGAATCTAACAAGAATCCGACTGCTATTGGTGGTTGGTTTGAGATAACCCCCATCAACCGATGTAGAACTCTAGGCCGATACTAGCTTTGAGCCGATATAGATCCTGGGTCGATGAGGACTTCGGGGCTTGCCAAATTCTGGTGTTAACAGAGGGGTGTAGATTAGAGATGATATATATATATAAAAAAAATCTATTCATACCCTCCTTATAGAATAACTATTCTATACTCCCCTTCCCATGGGCCAAACACACCTCATCCTCCCTTCCTAGGGCCCAACACCCTCCTCCCACCTCGGTCAAAGCCCCCTCCCACTGGTCAAACCCGTCAACTAACTTCCCCCACGTTCACCTCTTTTCAGTTCTCGTCACGCTAAAACTGTGTAGTAACACGGCCAATGTGTAGTAACACGCTTGCTTTCGACAGTAACAACGTCAAAAAATAGTCATGATGGATCTAGTTTCGTTAAGCATTTTTTGTACGAACATCATGTTGCAAACAAATTAGAAATACAAGATATGATATGAGAGATACTGCTCTCTAAAGATTGAGATTTAGAAGGTTTTAGCTCTACACAAAGCAGTAGTACTATAACACTACTATTACTGCAACTTATTCAGTGTTACTGCAATTTTCATCATGATGTTACTACCAAAAGTGCACTAACAATCTATAAATTTTGCAGTAACATCGCGTGTTACCGCACTTCGATGATAATGTTACTACCGATGCATAGCAACAAATTATAATTTTCATAGTAACATAATTGATTTGTTCTATGATGGTAGCGAAAAAAAATTAAGCAAACAACTACACATACAGTTTGTATGGTGAAGTTGGTTTTGTTGAGAGAGAATAAAAGAAAAGAGAAGAGAGAAAGATAAGGGATCGATATAAATAGAACAAACAAGAAGGCCTGAAGCATGCATACGATCTGTTTTTTTCAAGGTACAAGGAAGAAAGAGAGTGGTTGGGTGTGAGCGATGTGCGGAGAGAGCGGTACGGGTTTTTTTCGATCTGTTTTTCTTTTTAAGGTTGGTTTTCTCTTTTTTTTAATTTAAAATGCTTTTTTTTCGTGAGAGAGGGAGCGCTTCAGGCGGGACCGCGAAAGGTCGCGCACTCGGGGGGAAGGGGTGCGCGCACCTGGGGGAGCGACGTGGGGAGGGAATGGGTGCGGGCCTGGAGGATGGGAGGGGGGTCCGATCCAGCGAATTAGTGGAGGGGGTGTAGAATAGTTATTCTATAGGAAGGGTGCAGATTAAAGTTGTATATATATATATACTCCCTCGACTATTAAAACATGTCTATTTTGCCTCTGAGTTGTTTGGACGGCTGTTTTGTTTTACATGGTACGTTGACCTAACCTTTATTTGACGTGACGCCTATATGATGCTTATGCGAATTATAATAAAAAAATAAACTAAAATAATTAGAGATCCCACATGTCAGTGACCATTCGTCTCTTCTTTTTATAGTTTATCCTTGGGCCTGTTTAGGGAGTTTTAGATTCTGAAAAGTGTCCGTGGGTATTCAGTTAGTGAGAATAAATGATTTTGGTTTTTAGTTGGTTTTTAGTTGTCAGAAACTTCTCAAACAGGCTCCTTGTATCCTCTCTCTCTCTCCTCTCATGTCCACGACATCGTTTTCTCCAAGTCTACCACGACAGTTGAAGGAGGAGACGGCGGCATGGTGGATCCCCTATGGCAAAGCTCTAGGCAGCGGGGACCCAAGCAAAGCAGGGAGCCCAAAGGTGCCTATTGCGGCGGTGGGCAGTGGAGTCACAGATTTGAGATGGTCGGTGCCGTTGGCGGCGGAGAAGACCAGAGCGGAGATGGCCCCCTGACGACGGCTATTTCCAGGCTCGCTGGTTCTCCGCGCAGCAATGGCACTCGGCCGCTTGATGACAATGAGGCAAAGCTCCCTGCCACTAGCCTCCCTCTCCTATCCTTTCCACCCTACACGCCAACAACCTCCCCGTCGTCGGCATAGACGAGTGGACTCTAGCGTAGCGCGAGGCTGTGCTTGGCGACGATGGTGGTGCCCGTTATTACAGAAGAGATGCGTGAGGGGAGGAACTCGCGACGGTAGCGTTGTCGGCCTGAGTCATGGACTCATGGTGATGGGGGCCTAGACTAGGGTAGAAGAGGAAGGGAGCTTCGCTTGCGAGGAGGAAGGGCTACTTCCCATATGGTGGCATCATGGTGTGGACATCCTCATCGAGCTCCTCCTTCTTCAACATTCCCCCGATCCATGGCGTCACAGCAAGCTCACGCCACCCCGTCCAAACCGGAGCCACTCCACCATTGCCTTTGCCCAAATATTTTCGTTGACAAGGCAGGTCACAGTTGTTCCACCACCGTCGGCTGCGTCCCCGGAGCAAGTTATGAGGCCTCTGGTCGGCCCCTCCATCGTCACCATCGGACCGGCATGCCTTGGGTCAGAATAGAGGCCAAAAGCTACTAACGATGTCTTGATTTTGGCCATGGCTTCCCTCATCCTCGATCCTTCGCAATCGCCGGTGCTCAACCTCCTTGAGCTGGAGGGATCTAGAAGAGCATGGGGAAGAATCGAAGGAGAGGTTCACTATATCACTGACATGTGGGTGCACTATTTTTTTTAATGTAATACCATGTAAGAGTCACGTTAGCCAAAACCGCTTGCAAAATCCCAAAGAAAGTCAATCTGCACTAGTTTCAAAAGTTGCGGGAGCATGTATACCTGGTTTTTGTAGTTGACATACGTGAATTAGACGGGGGCTATAGTAGAGGGGAAAAAATGGACTTTCTACAAGTCTCGTTGTCTTGGTGAAATTGCAGTGCAGCCCATCTCGCCCAATAAAAGCCCAAATTTGCTCTCCATCATTCCTTTTGTAAACGGGCCATTAATTAGGGCCATTTACAATTGTTGTATATTGGGCCATCATCGACACACAGAAAAATAAGTTAACTTGAGGTCTCTCAATTTGTCACCAAGTCTAAAATCCGTCACTAAACCAAAATAACAGGTATAGCGGATTCCTTAATTTATATAATCGGATCATCTGAGATCCTAGGCAGTATTATATCCGGTTTCAACTGACGTGACAAGCTGAGTCAATGTGGGATCCATACGAGCCACACATGTTAGTGGCTAGTACTTTCTTTCTTCTCTCTTCCCAATCCCCTCGGCGACGCCCGACGGGAAGGATGGTGCGATGGGCGGCGGGAAGAAGGAATCCGACAACCTGCAGCAGGAATCCGTCGCCGCAAACGTCTGGCTGCAGCAGGAATCCGACGACCTGCTCACCTCCTTCTGCCGACCGAACATCAACTTGTCAAGGAGCAGGTGCATGCTGTAAGGCTGACTGGCGATGCGAGGGTAGCCCTTGAGGAAGACGACGGACTCTCTCGTGTCGGCGATCGTTCTCCCGAGGCTGTCGACCATGCGCCGCAGCTTAGAGGCACCCTCGTCGACGGCGAGGAGGCCGAGGCGCTTGGCGGTGTTGAACCTGGACGGCGCGAACGACGACGTGGATGGGCACGCCTCGTCCGCGTGGGCTTGGTACGTGAGGGCGTAGAGCTTGTGGTAGCCGCTGTACATGGCTTCCCTGAGCACGTCGAGCTGCCGCCTGCCGGAGCATGGCCTTGTTGGTGATGTGCCGCGCCCCGCGCCTCGGCCTCCTCGACGGTGATGTGCACCCTGACCAGCGCGAGCTGCAGCTTCTCGAGGTCGGCCTGCAGCCCTGCACGCTGCTCTGCTGCCGGTATCGCTGCACCAGGTAACAGATGGACCTGCCAAGCAGGTCACTCAAGATCGCTGGCAGGAATGTCTCCATGTCAGTCACCCAACCTTCTGGAGAGAAAAAGAACCGCATGATTAACCTTCTTGGTGATAAGTCCACATGATTTGGCTACAAAAGCAGATCTATAAGTAAACAAAGGAAGAAAAAGAACTCGTCAGCCAAAAAGAACTTCAACTTCAACTGAACTTACAGTGCTCGGTACTTTCAGGGTAATCCTCCTGGATTCTCCAGGTATCTCAAGCTTTTGACTGTAGGTGTGACTTGTGAGTGTGATGAACAGGGCGGGAGTGGCAGATTTGCTGAATACGCACTATGGAATAAACATGTTTTGGCTATTCCATGCTTCACAAACATGTTTTCTTCTGGTTTATATCTCCCGCATAGTATATCTCATGTTTTTGAAAATTGGATCGTGGAGGTTGACAAAAAATCAGAAAACTTATATTTACAGGAGCATCTGCTATATGTTGGGCTCTATGGTTGAGCAGGAATGATATGATTTTTGGCAAATCATCATCTATTTCTTATATGCAGGTTCTTTTCAGGGTAACACATTAGCTTCGGTCTTGGGCAGAATTACAAAAGTATGATGAAAACAACAAGCTTTTAAAGGCTGCATGTCGTAATCTTGAGACCATTGTTATGCAGCTTTTTGTCAATTTTGGATGGAGGTTCACAAATAGGATTGTGTACTCTTTATCTTGTGTTGGCGATTATTAGTTCGTGTTTATTTCATGGTTGGGACTGTTTTTTTAAGTTTTTTTTGAATTGCGCTCGCCTTAAGTGAATTGATGTAATAATTGGCTGTAGCTCGTTGAGCAAAGACCGGGATGGTATTCTATTCCATTATCTAAAAAAAAGGAAAGGAACAACGAGATGCGAAGCTTGCCATGCAGCAACCCAAACGGCGCACTTATTTGTTACACATTCACATCGGCCGACGGAGAGGGCACTTCCCCAGCCCCTAGGGTGCCGCTCAGTTGCTTCCCGAGCTCGCTCACAAAGCCCTTGATGGGATTGGGAAGAGAGGAGAAGAAAGGGGAGAAAGAGAGAGGAGGAAGAAAATATTAGCCATTGACATGTGGGGTTCACGTGGGTCTCACATTGACTCAGCTTGCCACATCAGCTAAAACCGGACATAATACTGCCTAGGATCTCAGGTGATTCGGTTTTGTAAATTGAGGGTCTCGTTATATATGTTACTGGAAAAAGTGCCGGTGTGTTGCAACGGGTAAAGGCGTTTTTCAGTGATATAACAACTATTAGGAGCTGAGCAATAAATTAAAATATTGGGATCGATATACACTATAATTGATAAAGTTAATTAAAATCCTTTCTTAGTTTTGGACCGAAAGCCCGTTCCTTCCTTTTTAGCCTCAGCCCAGTCCGTTGCCTTCTACCTCTCTCCACTCGGTTTGTCTCTCTGTTGTCATAGCCCAATTTCACAAAACTCGAGATAAAAATGGCCCGAGGAAGCTCACCAGCCGGCCATCATTGGCGACCGTTAAACGGAGATTAAATGCGACAAATTAAAGCCGAATCGAAAGGGGATATCATGAGGGAAATGATGAGAGAGGAGTGGAGAATCGATTTTTGCAATCAATTGGAGGAGAAAACGCATAGGGAGGCAAATTGACGTGGCGGCAGCGCTAGGGTTCGGCTGGGAGAGAAGAACGGGTGGCGGCTGAAGGCACGTGCGGCGAAGCAGGCCGGGATGAGCGACTACTGGGCTGAGCCCAAACACAGTTAGGCCGAGGGACGAAGGAGGGGGAGGAAGAGAAAAAGAGAGCATGAGGAAGAGGCCGAACGGGTCGGTTGAAAGACGACGACGAACAAAATATATACCTAATTGAAAAATATGTAAAGCTTCCATACAATTTTTCGTCCATCGTCGCCGAGTCAAACTTGACTCAACGAGGCTCACATTTTAGACAAGATTTAGACTTCGCGAGTCACGTATGAACATATATATAAGGTTGTGAAAAAATAAAATAATTAAGTTGCAGTGTCAAGTTAACCCCTTCTCTGGTTCCTAATATCCATAAATTCAATAACTAAACATGTGCTCAGAGACATTTTCGAATGAACCTAGGACTTGCTGGCTCCAAATTAAACTAATGACGTCGTGTGTGATTAGGTTTGGAGGATGTACGTCATGAGACCAGGGTAGGAAAAACCGCCGGTAACCGCGCGGTTACCGCGGTTACCGCCCGTACCGTGGGGGTACGGTTACCCGTACCGCGCGGTACGGTTTAACGAATTTCGGCCGAATTCAAAAATTTTTTTTAAAAAAAGAAAAAAATCGAAAAAATTTGTAACGGTAGAGCTTGATTTGTAGTGTTTTATGGTGAAGAAATTTCTCAAAAAAGAGTAAAATTTATTCAAATTTGAGAGCAAAACGGAGAATATATTTGGAAATTAAAAAAATAAAAAAAAATAGGCCGGCTCGTTACTGTGTGCATCTGTGCATCAGGCCCATAGAGGCCCGGGGAGGAGAAAATATCTCCTCCCCATCTCTATCGTCACCCCCTCGCTCTGTTCTCTCTCTCCCACTCCGTCCTCACCCTCGGCGACGCCCGACGCGGCCACTCCGCGCCCAGATCCGTTGCCACCGCGCCGGCGAGAAGGGAAACCGCGCGGCAAGCCGCGGTAACCACGCGGTAAACAACGGTAATCGGCCACGCCAGCTAGCGCACGGTAAGTCTTCTCGTACCGCGCGGTTTCTCGCGGTAACCGCGCGATTTGCGTCGGTTATCACGAGTATTTTCACGGTTGCCGTCGCTTTTGTGGACGATGTCTGGTAGCAATAGCGTGCGGTAACCGCGCAATATCGTGCGGTAACCGCGATAAAACCGTGGTTACCGCGCACAACTCGCTGGTATAACGCGGTTTTGTTATTTTGTAATTTTGTAATTTTGTAATATAGATGCACTTTGTTATTTTGTAATATAGATGCACTTTGTAATATAGATGCTTTGTAATATAGATGCACTTTGTAATTTTGTAATATAGATGTTTGTAATATAGATGTACTTTGTAATATGGATGCGAAAACTGTGGTTTGTAATTTTGTAATTGTAAACCACAAATATAGATGCACTTTGTAAATTTGATTTCAAAAAAATTCTTTAGCTAGATTCGAAGCGTCTATTAGTAATATGTCACTATGTGTAAGTAGAATTTTTATACGTATGTCATTAGTGAATTAAAAATGTAGCGTTGGTGATTTCATTTCTAATACTATACCTTTCACGTATGTTACATACAGGGTGGATATGGCAGATAGTAGGGACCCGGTGTGGGAGCACGGGGAGAGCATAGCACCTGGATGGCGTTGCAAGTATTGTCATCAGAGAAAGGCCGGGGGTGGAGCAACTCGGCTTAAAATTCATTTGGCTGGAAAAGGGAAGGGGGTTACGTATTGCAATTCAGTTCCTCCAGATGTCCGCGAATTCTACAGGCGCGAGTTGGACAGGATAAAAGATGCACGTGATACTCGTCACAGTGAGAGGGCAAGAAGGGTTGAAGCGGCTGGGGTCAACTATTATGACCTAACAGGTGATGCCGACGAGGAGGAACAAATGGAAGCAGCCATGCAAGCCTCACGGGAAGAGGCGAGATTTAGGAGGGGTGTGGAGCAACGAGGTGGCACATATGAGCATGGCGGTGGCAGTGGATCTGCTAAGCCCGAGGCACGGAAAGGAAGAAGCAACCCAATTGCCAGTTTGTTGCGTAGGGCTACATCTCACAGGGAGTCACCTTCTGTGAGAGATTACAACCTAGCATCTGCCAAGTCTCCTGTGCAGACACGCATCGAGACAGGATTCTTCACAAAGAAAGGGAGGCAAGCTAGGGAGGCCATTGGTGAGTCATGGGCAAGGTTCTTCTACACCTCCGGCATTCCTGCAAGAAATGCTGATAATCCATACTTTGTCAGCGCCGTTCGAGAAACACAGAAGTGGGGTACGTATGCATTTTATATGGATTTACATTGTTCTAACAGTTCGCACACTAATTATTTAGCATTTGTACATTGTAGGTGAAAACATACCTTCTCCAAGCGGTAAGGAGATTGATGGGAAGTATCTTGACGCTACAGAGAAGGACGTCAAGAAGCAATTCGACAGGTTCAAACGTGATTGGAATGACTACGGGGTTACTTTAATGTGTGATTCTTAGACAGGACCGACGGGTATGGCGGTTATCAACTTTTTGATATATTGCAATGGAATCCTGTTTTTCCACAACTCTGTTGATGCCACGGGCCAAAGCCAAGATGCTAACTTCGTACTAAAGGTGACGACGTTCCTTCAACACTTTAGCCTCATTTGATAACATCAAGTGTAGTGTTTGAGGTCTTGTCTAATTTTTATGATTGTCCAATGCAGGAGATAAGAAAGGTGGTACGCGAAGTAGGCCCCCAACATGTCGTTCAGATTATCACTGACAATGGGTCTAACTACAAGAAGGCTTGCAGACTGCTGCGGCAAGAGTATCCAACAATTGTGTGGCAACCTTGTGTGGCGCACACAATTAACTTGATGCTTAAGGAGGTTGGAAAAATGTCTGACCATGAAATGGTGATTGAGAGTGCGAGAAAAATTTGCAGATGGCTATACAACCATTCCAAGTTGCATGCCTTGATGGTGGTTGCTATAGGTGGTGAACTGGTTAAGTGGAATGCTACAAGGTTCGGCACAAACTACATGTTTCTTGACAGCTTCCTCAAGAGGCGAGATCAGTTCATGCAGTGGATGGCTTCCTCTGGGTTCATGCAAAGCAAATTCAGTGGCACAACTGAGGGCAGGTATGCACACGCATGCCTATCTAGCATGTCTTGGTGGGAGAACTTGCAGGCAGTAGTCAATTCAGTTCAACCGATGTACTCCTTCCTTCGGTTTGCTGACGAGGACAAGAACCCCAATTTGAGTGAGGTTCTTCTAAGATATCAATTGTTGAGAATGGAGTACGACAGTCTTTTTGCCAACCAAAGGGATAAATTCGAAGCATACATGGCAATTGTTAACAGAAGGATGCACGACCTCTGCAATGGAACTCTAATCAATGCCAGTAAGTAGCCGACATTACATGATGAGAAAATTGGTATTGTACGACTCTCATCAATTTTGTTTCATGATTTGCAGGTGCGGCATTGAACCCTATGACTCACTACCAATACTCTCCAAGTGCCTCCGTCTTCCAAGACCTCCGTCAGGCCTTTGAGTGGATGACGGACATCGATACGGCCGCCGCCGCTTTGCTGGAGGTTGAGATGTATCGCCGTAAGACTGGTGAATTTGGGAGGGCGCTTGCAAGAAAGATGGCCACCGATGAAAAAACTTCCCCTGGTATGTTTGTAATCATTTGCACATGTCATATGTCCTGCTGCTTTACACGTATTCAGTGTTGTAAATTGACATGGAAATTGGCATGTGCAGCACAATGGTGGTCTATGTTTGCCTCAGACACGCCGAATTTGAAGAGGCTTGCGCTGCGTATGGTTGGTCAATGTTGCTCTTCAAGTGGATGTGAACGGAACTGGAGCACATTCGCATTCGTACACACAAAGGTCCGTAATAAACTTACCCACAAGAAGCTGAGCAAACTAGTTTATGTCAACTACAACCTTCGACTGCGCATTCAGCTCGCAAATGCCCAAGTAAGGAAGGAAGATGACGATCCCCTTCAAAGACTAGCGGACCTATCATTCTATGAAACTAACAATCATGTTAAAGAATGGATGGATAATGCTCGGTCCAATGCTAACCCAGAACTAGATGAAGACTCAACTGAGAGTGACGCCCCCGTGCCTAGTCCACTTGTAGCCAACCTAGTGGACTTGACTGACCTGCGCAGAACCACGGGAGCTTCTTCTATTGCAGAGTGGGCTGATGCGAATGTAGGTGACACTCATATTGGAAAAAGGAAGACTCGGCAGCCACCAAAAGCACCTACATCCAAAAGAGCTAAGGGCAAAGGTCCACAGTCGTACAATGTTGATAGCGATGAAGAGACCGAAGGAAGCCCAGACTACCAAGAGTCGAATGATAGTAGCTCAGGAACTGATTCAGATGACGGAGATAACGGTGGTCAAGGAGGGCAACGCACCACTGAAGTGCCTTCTAGAAGTCACCACAGCCCTATTCAATTCACAGGTGAGATGTGCTTCAATTACCATTTAGACCTTTACCATGCATTTCACTATTGATTAATTTTCTTCCTACAATTTCATTTGCAGGTGAGGCCGACTTCACTCACGCGACTCAGGACCGTGATCACGGTGCTCCAAGCTCTCAACGAACTACGGTTTCACCGAGTGAGCACCAACCACGACAGCATCTTGACATACCACAGGATAGCTACAGCTCATTCAGTGCCTCTAATATTGAAAGTGGCTATCCAACGTATGCGTACAATCGTTCCCAAGCTTCTGATTATTCCCTCCTACCTGGGTGTACGAGTGGCAAGAGCCCCAGTGGTACGCTCAATTGTATGCTTAGTGGCAAACAACATCATCATGGACAGGTCAAAGTTGGGAGGAATACAAGGCAGGGTTGCTACACTCGCATGGCTTGATGTTCATGTCCACAGAGGAGTACAACATGGCATATAATCAGTGGAACTTATTGCTTACTCTATCCTGGTATGTCCTTCTATTTTCTTTCATTGAAAACAAAAGTTGCTTGCTCTATATTGATATGTTGCTATGTGAACTATCATATTGTGGATATTATATTGTGGACATGTGGACACCTTGTGTGATATCTTGAGCTTATTGATTGTTGTTGTCGACATATTATCTTATTATCTTATGAATTGTTCAATTGATTTCAAATCCGTAATATAGAAAAGATCATGCCAAAAAATTTTTTTATATCCACAAGTATTGTTCAATTGATTTTATGTCCGTAATATAGAAAAGATCATGCTAAAATTTTTTATAGTATACACATAAGTAACCTACATATTTTACTTATTATCCACAAATTCTATACATTTTTAAGCATTTCTCTGATTTTTTTAATTTTATTTTTCATTTCGTTCTTCCTTGGATCAAACATTGCGCGGTAACTGCGCCATACCGCGTGGTTACCGCGCCATACCGCGCGGTAACCGCGGCCGATACCGCGGTTTTGAATTCAAATTTTTGATTTTTGAATTTGTCACGGTTTTGCGCGGTAACCGCGGTTACCGCCGGTTACCGCGCTACCGCCGACCGACGGTAACCGGGCGCAAAACGGTAAGGGCAACCCTGCATGAGACTCGTGACAAACTTGCGCACAGTCACGGTGCTGGATCATCATTGGTCTACAGCCTTTTAAACGAGACCGAAAAACTAAGCCCACGTCAAACATCGCTGGAATTATGTCCATAAAAATTAGGCCCTTATGATCTCGTTTGATTACATTTACATGAAAAGCATGTTTGGTACAGTCTCGAAACGGACTTAGTGATGACGGACGAAAAATTATACGAAAGCGTTACATATTTTTTTAATTATTATTATCATTATTAGGTATAGATTTTGATTTAGAGACGAATTTTAGGGTCTGTTTGGCACAGTTCCAGCTCCAGCTCCACCTCTGGAGCTGGAACCCAACCAAACAGTTTCAGTTCCATCTAAAATGGGAGCGGAGCTGGATGAAGCGCTCTCACAAAATAAACTGAGATGTGGAGCTGGGTTTAGGCTGCTCCACAACTTCATTCCAGACCTAACTCCTAAGCTAAATTTAGAAGTTGGAGTTCTATCAAACAGGCCTTTAAACTCGGCGATAAATTGAGTGAGCTAAAGTAAATTTATTCCACACACAGACCATAGCTAATTGGGCCAAGAGAAATCAGAAAACGAGAAGGTGTACGCAAAGTCGCCAACACGTCTCAAAACAGAAGCGGACCTACCATCGAGGCGATCCAACAACACGATCACACGAACTGCGCACGCTGCACGCATCGGTGTGCAGCGCGCACGGATCGATCGGCTGGCCACGCGCGTTCACCTCCTCCTGTTCCTGCTCCCGAGCACGAGTGTGAGGTAGAAGAGCGCGCGGAAGAGGAAACCCCACGCGACGGTGACCCAGAGGCAGCTCCACTTGCCGAGCTCCGTCACCGCCTGCCTCGCCAGTATATCCGGCCCCGTCGTGATGCACGAGCCGCTGTTGAGATCCACCCCCATGGACCTGCTCATCGCGTCCAGCACGCTCACCTTCGTCTCCACCGGCAGCTTCCCCATCGGCGTCCCGTCGAACATCTGCACCCCGCGCATGAAGCACCTCCCCGCCTCCGCCCCGAACTCGTTCCGCATCACCGCCTCGTACGGGTACTTGATCAGCGACAGGTAGTGCAGCCATATCCAGTAGCTCGGGATGCGGTCACGGGTGACGAAGAAGCCGCTCAGGAGGAGGAAGTAGGCCAGCACGGCCACCACCACGGTGTACCCGATGATCACGTGAGGGACCACGCCGGAGAGGAACGTGACGAACCCGCTCCCGGCCCAGAAGGAGGCGAGCACGATGAGGACGAAGAAGAGGAATCCCCCGGCGCCGCCGGCCAGGCCGACGGCGAAGAAGGTGATGGCCGTGAAGGCGAGGGAGAGCGCGACGAGCGGCGGGAAGGCGACAATGGCGTTGGAGACCGTGTAGGAGGACCGCCTGTACGCGTTGTGCGCCGTCTCGCGGAGGTAGATGTAGCGCTCCACGAGGAACACCGGGAGCGCGTCGGCGCTGGTGTAGAACATGGTGGACACGGCGATGGCGAAGAAGCCGAACCGCTCGTTCACGCCCTTGGGGGTGTTGTCCAGCCGCCAGAACACGGTGGCCAGGATGAACGCCGTCACCACCACCGTGGCCAGCCGGATCAGGAACAGCTCCGGCGTGCGCCGCGTGTTGGTGAACGCCCGCCGCGCCAGCACCCACACCTCTGCCCACCACGGGTTCGCGTACGTCGCCACTTTCGCCGTCGACGCCGCCGCCGCCGCGCCGTTGTCGCCGGTGCTCGTGGTGGAGCCCGACACCAGCTTGCCGCGGGCGATGCTCATTCTGATGGCCTCCTTAAGCGGCAACGACGGCTTGTCGTGGCGGCCGGTGCATGCCGCCGACGAGACGGCACAGGCCACCGGCTTCTGTTGCCATGACTTGCTGAACTTCACGAGCTCGTCGGTCCCTTCTGGGGTGCTCTCGAGCTGGCGTACGTGGTCGAGCGCGAACTCGGCCGGGTTCTGTCCGTCGGGGATCGGGTGGCCGAACTCCGAGAAGAACAGCGGCAAGCTGGCCGGCGGGCCGTAGTACACCGTCCGGCCGCGGGAGAGGAACAGGAGACGATCGATGAGGCCGATGATGCGGTAGCTCGGCTGGTGGATGGACATGATCACGACGCTGCCACTCTTCGCGATGCCCTGCAGCACCTTCACCACCATGAACGCGCTGGTGGAGTCAAGCCCGGAGGTGGGCTCGTCGAGGAACAGGACGATGGGGTCGTGGATGATGTCGATGCCGATGGACACGCGCCGGCGCTCGCCGCCGGACACCCCGCGGCGTCCCTCGTCGCCGATGATGGTGTTCGCCGCGGCGCGCAGGCCGAGCTGGTCGATGAGCGCCTGCACCCGGCTCGCCTTCTTGGACGCGGAGAGCGACCGCGGGAGCCGGAACTCGGCGGAGTACATGAGCGTCTCGGCGACGGTGAGCATCGGGTAGAGGAGGTCGTCCTGCATGACGTACGCTGAGATGACCTTGAGCATGTGGCCGCCGAGGGGCTCCCCGTTGAGCGTGACGGCGCCGCTGAGGCTGTCCCGCTGGATCCGGTCGGCGAGCGCGTCGATGAGCGTGGTCTTGCCGGCGCCGCTCGCGCCGAGCACGGCCATGATCTCCCCCTCCCGCGCCTCCCCGGAGACGCCGTCGAGCAGCGGCGTCCCCGCTCTCGCGCCGCCCCCGCGTGCAGTGGTCGCGTCGGTCTCGAGGTGACGGCTCCGCCGGCGAAACGCCATCCTCCTCGGCCGCCCGACGTTGTACATCAGGTCGTGGAACGCAAGCACGAAATGCACGGGAATCCGACCGACGGGGTCAAGCTTACCGCCGTCGACGTTGGCCGTTGGCCGCACGTCGACGACGACGTGCCCGGGCGCGTGCGAACCGAGGCCAACTAGGTGGTCAAGGCTGGAGCTAGTGGACCTCCCGTCGGAGCGGTGGTGACCGGGCAGCAGGTCAGCGCGTGGCGCGTCCTCGCCATCCTCGATCGGCAACGTCCTCCGACTGCCAAAACTACTCGACATGGCTGCACCCACACCACGTCCACCACCTTGATCACGTTCAGTCGTACGTACACTGTCACTAGCTATAAAATGTTAAAAAGGTGGAAGCGCAACGGAGCAACGGGTTTCAGAAGTGCAATATGAAGTATCACCAAGTCAGGTTTGCGGCTTTGTGTTTTGTGTTTTGTGTTAAGTTTGTTCGTGAGTGTACGTGTATATATATGGACGCGATGGGCTGTATTCTGTAAGCCTGTAACTTATAAAAAGTTCAATATTGCCGCCCGAATCGAAATCCGGAGCTCGAACTCGCACAGTTTAAGCACGCAGTTTAGAGACTTTTGGGCAGGGTTCAGGACTGAAGCGCAGCAAAGGGGCTTGCGTATCTGACCGACCTTGCATCATCCAGTCATTGTTGCGCCGCGCTCTATGTTACGTTGGTTCAGAAATACAGTAAACAAGTTATTTCTACCTCTCCTGCCTCCATCTGCTTGGCGTCATGGTGTGCCAAGACGCCATTCAATTTGCACGTGAGAATTCAAGCAATAAACCGTTACTCACTCGCAGGATCTGTGACATGTGCGAAAACCAATTGTTAAAAGCAGGAGATACCATTCATGCTACGCAAACTTCTTCACAACGATGGGTGGTTGGTATATAGGTTAGTGACACCATCCAAATTAAAGAAGCGCTTCATGGCAGAAGTTGTTGATCATGACTGTTTTGCTGGTGGCGGCTAGCTAGTTCAAGATAACATTTAGGCACTGTCTGTTCAATATACAACCCTAATTATTTGAGTGTGTAACTTGATGCACAGTCACACCATTACATGCACAAATTCATATATTTGCCGTCTGCACATGCTTGAAAATCGTCGAACAGTCGGAAGCACTGAAGTCATGCTAGAGCATGGACACGTGCATACCCACGGAAAATACACAAACGTAGGTGTTGTTGGTGCGTGCCTTCTTCTAAATTCTATGTAGTTGTTGTTGGCGCGTGATGTTGGATTTTTTTCTTGGTTATTATAATTTTTTTTAGAGTATTAGCCTTATAATTTTTTTTTACTCTATTCAATGAATAATCACACCGTCTAGTGTTGGTTGTTAAAAAAAATACACAAACGTATGTACTCTAATACTCTAAAATTTTGTGTATGTCAGTCTCAAATCTGACTTAAACTCTAACGGACTAGATGAACACCCCCAACTAGCATTTTCTGTATGCTAAAATTAATCAATTATCTTAGCTTCCATACGTAATTTTTGACCAGCTACGGTGTTATGTCCTCCCAAGATTACATTTTTGAAAGCGGCACTTCTTTAGTTCTGAACAAGTAGCAGAATATACCATGGAGTATATACCTAGAAAATGTTTATGAGACCGAAGGTGTATACTGTATAGTGAATAGACAAACTTAACAGTCGTGTTTCACTTTGTTGGCAAAGCAATACTCTTGCACAAAAGTAATTAACTGTGTTCTGCGAGATAGCTAGGTAACAAAATATTGGTGGCTTCATTTTTGCAGTAGTCCCTGTCTCTTGCCATCTTCAAAGCAACTAGTTTAAAGTACATGAAGACATCCTTACGTCACTGAAAAGAGGATTGGAAAAAAAATAGTGTACGTACATATGTCAATTGCCATCGTAACGAATTGAATTAACATGTCAAAGTAGCGAGTGACAAGAAAATTCCATGTCGTGTGTTTCTGCCGGACCAAAAGGGATACAACAATATCAACCATAATCATATCCATCGTTGCCGCTGCATTTCTGCACATGGATTTGCTCAACTTGGTCTTGGTCTGTGTTTATTAGTAACTAACTAATCCTAGCCTAACTTTGATTTTCCATTTCATGTACTACTAGTTAGGCTAGGCCAGTACCATTGTACTCGTCACAGGAGAACCTCGTCCAGAAGATGCGTGCAATATATGTGAGCTGCATATGCATATCATTGACGAGATTAATTTACACCGACCCATCGTGCTCAGCGGCGAGACCGGCAATGGTCTCTCTCTACTTACCTCAACATAATAAACTCTGTTTACTTTGTGGATAAGTAGTTATCAGGGGGTCTTGCTTGCCAAAGCCCCTGACGGTCGAGTTCAATCAGACGATGATATACAGCGAGCAGCTAACACACGCTACTCGATCAATCGAATGATGGTTTCTGTGCATTCAGCGGGACGAGGCTGTAGTTTGGCAGGTACTTAATTAGCAGAATAGCACAAGTAGGCAGGCTTGATCAACACTGATGCGAAGCAAGAAAGAAACATAACTAGCAGAGTATCAGTTGGCGTAACCGTGTAAGCAGTTGGTGTAAGCAGTCGAGAGTGATTGGAGTGAGGAAATGTCAAGGAAGTGTTGGGCGGTAAGCCGTTGCAGGCCGCGGCGCCTGCAATGTTCACCTGTTTTACTGCACCCAGCCAGCCTGACAGCCATTAGGGCAGTCTTGTACCTAACTGAATTATGGTTCGAAAGGAAGAAGAGCAGTCAAGCACATTGACGCTGACCTTCTAACCTCAATATCAACGAGCCTAACACCGAGACAGGGGACTCGACCAGAAACTCTAAATCTTGACGAGACCGCGGCAACACTGGAGTCAACGTAGCTCGACGAGAAATACAACGGCGTAGAAGAGCAAGGAGTCGGTAGCGGCCCTGGAGTCTGATAGCACCGTAACTCAAGCAGGCGGTGGCGACACTATAGGCTCTGCATACCGTCGTCCTCGTCGAGCTCCTGATCAAGTGTACAACGATTTCTACGTCTATATGCCATGACACCCATCATTTGCATACGATCCAAATAATTATAGAAAATATTAAAAAAAATTAGTAACATCAATTATGATTATATAAGTCTATACACAAACATACAAGACTATATTTGATCTATAACTAGAGAAATAAAAATAATAAAATTAGATAGTGAATAGTACCCGTATAGCGCAGATAAAATTTATTATTTTTGTTTTCTCATGTGTAGATCGAATTTATACTTGCATGTTTGTATATTGTCTTATATTTTTATAGTCTATCTTATCAAATTTTATGAAATTTTTATATAACTGTTTAAACCGCATGCATACACCTAGGTGTCATGGCACCTAGGTGTAAAAAATACTTTTCCCTGATCAAGTCCCCTGCCTTTATGCTAGACCCATTGACAGTGAGGTTGGGAGGTCTGCACCACACGTCAGCCCACCAGCTCGCCTAGGGCGCCATGGCGACATGGGCAAGAGTGCCAAGTCCGCTAGGGCTAAGATGTTGGATCCTGATGACATCGTGATCGTGGTCTATTTTTAAAATAAGTTTTGTCACAGTATATTTTTGAAATAAGTTTTCCAAAAAGTCAAATTGTAAAAAATTCGACGTCCTGGTTCTGGCGGCCTGTGCCTGCAAATCTGACAAATTCTGCAGAAGGAAATGCAGTGTCGCGCTTGCAGACGAGGACCTTCATTCTCTCCAATTGGACCGGGTCGTAGGAATGTAGAGCCTCTGTTCTGGCTGTGGGCCATAATTCTGCCTCCTGACAAAGGATCGAGTTATAGGCGACTACGCTGCAGCCTGCAGGAGCCCAACATGTCGGCCCATCTAAAAGGTTTTGGGCTTGGGCCAGTTAGTACTCCTGCAGAAACTAATACGAAACCCTAATCGTATATGCATTAGTTTGGCGTGCAGATCACCAACCCTGAACTAATACCTCGTAAGTCGTAACTCGCAATTTTCTTCTGTGTATAAACCTGTGCCAGTTCAAAGAATTTGGTATACCATTAAAAAGGAATTTTTTTTCTTATTGGCGGATTAGAAAGGAGAGTGAAAGTGTCATGGGTATATACCCTGATCAACTACCACAACCGTCGTGAGCTCACCTGTCCGTGCAACTGGTTGCTCTATGTTGGAAACTTGGAATACGCCGTGCTTGTCCAACAAGCTTCGTTTAGTTTCTGCAATTCTGCTCACCAAACAAACTCTAGAAAAAGGAACAAAAACTTGTGGTGTGCTACTGTATGCAAAACGTCACCGCCGTACGTACGTGACGGCGATGCCCACAACTTGAAATTTTCGTTCGGTTGAGTTGAAAAGAAATTTTCTTCGCACGAAAAACGGAGCGACTCATTAGCATATGATTAATTAAGTATTTACTAATTTTTTTTTAAAAAATTAGATTAATATGATTTTTTAAAACAACTTTCGTATAGAAAATTTTTACAAAAAACACACCGTTTAGCAGTTTGAAAAGCGTGCGCGCGAAAAAAAAGAGATGTGAGTCGGGAAAGTTGGATGATACTCACCCTAAGATGTCAAAGTTTCAAATACGTTCATAGGGAACGAAAAACTGGAATTAGGATGTGTTCGGTCCTACGCACGTAAAACGGAACGACTCGTTAGCGCATGATTAATTAAGTATTTGCTAGTTTTTTCTTAAAAAATAGATTAATATAATTTTTTTAAACAATTTTCGTATAGAAACTTTTGTTTAACAATTTAAAAAACGTACACGTGAAAAACAAAAAAGATGAGTTGGGAAGTCAGAAGAACACAACCTTAGAGATTGAAGAGAAAAAAATGTCATATCATCCAGATACAATTTCGACTTGCAACTTACACACAAATTTTACAAACAACTCCCGTCCCATGTTAATCACAGGCGGTTAATCAAAAAACATCGAACATCGAAATGTTTAACGAGTGAAAAAAACAAGGGAAACCATGCAACCAATGTCCAATGGTGTCCCACGCGTCGCTTGCGCCAACGAAGCCAAACCGGTCCAACCGCGCGCGCGCATGCTTGCACGCCGCCGCTGCGGTGAGAGACGAGGTGACGATCGCCGTCACGAGCAACTGATCGATCAGCAAGGTCGTCGTCGTCGTCTACCTCCGCTTGTTCCTGCTGCCGAGCAGCAGCGCGATGTAGAAGAGGATGCGGAAGAGGAATCCCCAGGCGACGGTGATCCAGAGGCACTCCCACTTGCCGAAGTCGGTGATCGCCTGCTGCTTCAGGAAGTCCGGCCCTGTGGTGATGCACGTCCCCGTGCCGATGTCTACGCCGAGCGACGCCGACATGGACTGCAGCACCCGCACCTTCGCCGCCGCCGGCAGCGCCGCCAGCGGCGTGTTGTCGAACATCTGCACGCCGCGGACGAAGCACCTCGTCGGGTCGCCGAACTCGTTCTGCATCACCGCCTCGTACGGGTACTTGACGAGGGAGATGTAGTGGAACCACAGCCAGTATCGTGGGATCCTGTCGCGGTTGATGAAGAAGCCGCTGAAGAGGAGGAAGTAGGCGAGCGTGGAGAGCACCACGGGGAACCCCAGCATCACGTGCGTCACCACGCCGGAGAGGAACGTGGCGAAGCCGCTTCCGGCCCAGAAGGAGGCCAGCACGATGGCCACGAAGTAGAAGAACCCGTTCACGCCGCCGGCGAGCCCCACGGAGAAGAAGGTGGTGAGCGCGAACGCGAAGGAGAGCACGACGAGCGACGGGAATCCGACGATGGTGTGGGAGAGCACGTAGGATGAGCGGCGGTACGCGTTGTACGCAGTCTCCCTGAGGAAGATGTAGCGCTCGCTGAGGAACACCGGGAGCGCGTCGGAGCAGGTGTAGTACATGGTGGACATGGCGATGGCGAAGAAGCCCAGCCGCTCCTGCACGCCCTTGGGCGACTCGTCCAGGCGCCAGAAGATGGTGGCCAGGATGAACCCGGTGACCAGCACCGCCGCGAGGCGGATGATGAACACCTCCGGCGTGCGCTTCGTGTTGATGAACGCGCGACGCGTCAGCACCCCCATCTCAATCCAGAACGGGTTGACGAACTTGGACACGGACGGCGGCGGCGCCGAATGGTCGGAGGCGGCCACCGACACGGTGCCGTCGGTCGCGCCAGACACGAGCTTCCCGCGCGAGATGCTGGCGCTGATGGCCTCCTTGAGGGACATCGCCGGCTTGCCGCCGTACCCGCGGCCGTCGCCGTGGCGCATCTGGGTAGCGTGGTGCTTCAGCTGCCACGCCGTGTTGTGCTCGGCGAGACGCTTTGTCCCCTCCGTCTCGGTCTCCATCTCCTTGATGAGGTCCAGCGCGAACTCCGTCGGGTTCTCGTTGTCCGGGATGGGCTTGCCGAAGTCGAGGAAGAACGGCGGCAGCTCGCTCGGCGGGCCGTAGTACACCGTCTTCCCGCGAGAGAGGAAGAGGAGGCGGTCGAGGAGGCCGAGGATGCGGTAGCTCGGCTGGTGGATGGACATGACGACGACACTGCCGCTCTGCGCGATGGCCTTCAGGACCGTCACCACCATGAACGCGCTGGTGGAGTCCAGCCCGGAGGTGGGCTCGTCGAGGAACAGCACGATCGGGTTGTGGATGATATCCACGCCGATGGAAACGCGCCGGCGCTCGCCGCCCGACACGCCGCGGTGGCCCTCATCGCCGATGATCGTGTTCGCCGCTCTCTTCAGGCCGAGCTGGTCGATGAGGTCACTCACCCGCTTCTTCTTCTCCCTGGTGGGGAGGGAGCGCGGCAGGCGGAACTCGGCGGCGAACATGAGCGTCTCCTCGACGGTGAGCATCGGATACAGGAGGTCCTCCTGCCGGACGTACGCCGAGATGACCTTGAGCAGGTTGCTGTCGATGGAGTCGCCGTTGAGCGTGACGGAGCCGTGGAGGCTCTCCTTGGCGATGCGGTTGGCGAGCGCGTCGATGAGCGTGCTCTTGCCGGACCCGCTCGCGCCGAGCACCGCCATGATCTCGCCGTCCCGGGCCTCGCCGGAGATGCCGTCGAGCAGCGTCTTCATCGGGGGCAGCGCGGGCTCATCCGCCGCCGCACGACGGAACGGCAGGCACGACCCCTTCCTCCGCTGCTTGACGCTGTACGTCAGGTCGGTGAACTTGAGCACGAACGGCATCGGCTGCCCTTCGCTGCCGCCATCGTCGGAGTGGCGG